>CM073769.1:9705297-10007583 GCA_037158775.1 Hetaerina titia | reverse complement strand
GTAATGCGCCAAATAACGTAGATATTCAAATGAACGTAAGCACTCATAGTTGTGCATGTATGGCTCGTGCCCCTTAATGATGTTTGCGAGCAATTGCGCGGATGTAGATACTTCTGAAAATACGTGAACGAACTGCAGAATTCACTCGACGGAACAACATTACTGTTCATCGCACGAGTCGATGAAATGCATGCGAAAGAAGTGCGCCTCCAAGACTCGCTCCGTCACGATGTGACTCGCCTTCAGTGGCGCGAAAATTGTCGTCCGGACGAAAGAAATCGATTTAACGGAGAGCAACAACGTCCCTGTGAATCTCCAAATGATTACGAAGCGCCTATGTACCCGATTCCGTGATCCGGCATCTGAGAAATTTACTTAATTCACGCCAGGTCTTCATGTAGGTCAAAGTGACGCGAATACTATAGATTACGCCCGAGCGGAAACGAGTGCGAAGAAATTCTTCAAAATACTGAGACATTTCTCTTAGAGACCGAAAGGAAAACAAATGAGGAAGTACTAGAAATGGTGGGGGGAGGAGAGGGGTTTGTTGAGAGAAATCCTATGGAGGCAGGATAAATGGATGAAAGGCGTGTTGAGCCGCAGTGGGATGTTGAAGAAGGTAATAGAGGGGAGAATGTTGGGCAAGTGAGGAAAGGGCTGGAACAGGATAGGGATGTTTGACGGGATGAAGGGAGGAAGGAAGTACCCGGAGATGAAGAGGGACCTGACGTAGAGTAGGTTGCTGGATTGTATACTAGTATTGTTAGGGGTCAGAAAATATTTAATTGGTAGTTGTGTCCATCCAAAAACCTACCTTACATATCTATTCAGCGGCAGTGGGATGTTGAACCCTGTAATAGAAGGGAGAATGTTAGGCAAGCAAGCAAAAGGCAGTCACAGGATAGGGATGTCTTAGATTGGGGATTAAGGGAGGAAGGAAGTACACAGAGATGAAGAGAGGCTTGTTGTAGAGAAGGATGTTGGGTTTTGTTTTGTTAAGAGAGGCAAGGGAATTGTCGCTGTACCGCTAGCTATCTAGTGTCCATGAAAAACGTACTTGAACGGCTGATAATCGAAATGATAATAATATACAAACCTCGACAGGATACAAAGTGTTAGCAAAGTGATACCAAATGTCTTCGGAGGTAGCTTTTGTAATTTAAGGTAATTTGTCCCTCTGAGAAGTATTTCCCGCATTAAAACATAAAAACCCAAGTTTCACCCATTTAATTATTTTTTAATGGATTTCCCTATTTTCACCCTTAAAACGGTCTTCAGATCATCGACTCGGATTCCTCCTTGAACCCGAGTGCCTCTTTTCGTCCAAAGAGCGCCAAACATTCCCGCGCTCTCTCACGCCCCAATGCAAAAAACGGGAACTCCCGACACTAGGAAGAGATTGATGATTAATGCGCATCGCGCCCTTCCATTCCCCAAATGACGACGGAAGGGAATTTTAAAAACAGCTCAGAAATAATAGGAGAAAAAAAAACAGTGCCTCTGGTTGAACTCTAACACGGTCCACCAGGGGGAGAGAGAGAGGGAGGGAGGGCATGACAGTCGCTTGGAAACGCGAAATTTCAATGAAATCCGAATCGTTCCGGTTTCCCCGAACCATTAATCAAGGTTTTCTCGCAGAGGAGGGGTTCGATGGGAAGGGGGCGAAATTGGGAGCGTTCCCTCCTTCAGTTGCCCTCTACAACACTTGAACCGTACGAGACAAAAGGGCAACGATGCAAAAGCAGTGATAGTACCAGTGATTGCCTCAAGAGAGGGACACGGAAGGACGGATGGGAGGTCATCTGATCACGTGGGTAAAGTGACGAATGAAAACAAACATATACGTCGGCCGCAAAGATGAACTATCTACTCCCATGATCCGAAAGGTCTGCCCCTAAGAGTTGTGGGACACTATTTTTTCCCGGATAGACAGACGGCGGTTTCCATTCCTGGTTTCGATGGAGGGGAGTCTCAGGAAAGGCTGGGGGCCGGTGGCTGTTGGCTACCAGCCTTTGGGAAGTGCGGATCGTTCGTTTGCGAAACCTCTTTTACATGACCTCATTAGCCTCCATCATGAAACAGCGCTACGTCATCAAATTTTGCGTGAAACCGGGAAAGAGACTCAAGCAGCATGATCGAGGCAGCTTATGGTGATATAACGCCACGGGTAGATCGGTAGTGTGTTTGTGAGTGGAACGAGTAGTTTCGGAGGAGGGAAGAGAAGATGTTGAAGACGCCGAACGTTCAGGACGCCCTTCGACCTCAAAAAGTGACGAAAATGTTGCAAGAGCAAGAGGCTTTGTTGGATACGGATCGCAGATTAAGTGATCGCATGGTTTCTGATGAATTTGGCATTATTAAAAGTGATAGATAGATAGATAAAGGACTTTATTTGGGCGAAATTGAGACCTAATGGTCCCTTCTTCCATTTAACCGATTGTCATGTACATATTATACAAGGTATACAATTTATAAAATACATGCATTTATACACATAAATACATTTCGACAGACACACATTTTAACATCGAAAGTAAAGGAAAAGAATATATATATATATATATATATATATACATACATATACATATATAGATTAAGGGTACACCAACACATACACAAAGCAGAAGACGGTGATCAGAGAGAAGCACTAGGATGAGAAAAGTGTAAGCAAAGAATGAGGTTTGTGGGAAAAGCTAGGGTGAACGTGCTAGGCATTGCTCACCTAGTATAAACCCACGCGGGGGAAAACACCCACGAAGAGAAGGGGGGGGTATAATATACCCGCGAAAATCCTATTATTAGGAAAGATACCCTATTCAAACCCTATTATTAGAAAGATTAAAGATTGTTCGCCGTAATGGCGGGATTTCGTATTTGAATGTCTATTATTTGAGGAAAGATATATATAAATTGTAACAATCATTTTTATATAGTATACATGTTATTAAATTACTGAAGTCGAAATGATGAAACTAATTATATTGACAAACATTACGAGTAATGAGAAACATAGTATTAACTAAAAAATGATGATGAAGATTCCACTGCTTGAGATGACCAAAAAAAGAGCAGAGACAGTGATCTGTGTAGAGGCTGAGTGAAATGAGGGAGGTTATACTGGTCAAGTTGTGTACCTGAGGAGAATGAACTTGTGAAAGTGCTCTCTTAAATGTTATTGTGGATGGAGAGTTTTTTATGTCATCTGGGAGAGAGTTCCACAGACGACATGCTGTAACATGAAAAGATTTGTGATAGATTTCCGTGCGATGGTGTGGGACAAGAAGTTGATTGTTACCCCTAGTATTCCTGTTGTGGATTGAGCTGATGGGGAGGAAATTTTTGAAAAAATATTTAGGTGTGTGGTTAGAGAATATCCTGCAGAAAATTGAAAGTATGTTTAAATGCCTGCGGCTCTCTAGTTTTAACCAGGATATTCTTGTAAATGAGTCGGAGATATGATCGTATTTTCCTAGATCACATATGAACCGCACACGTGAATTATGGGTCCTCTGAAGTTTGGCTTTCAGTTCCCCTGAAAGGTCTTGGTATACTACATCGCAGTAATCAACGTGAGGATACCAGAAGCATCTTTAAGGAGGGGGGGAGCAATGTGCTTTAACCTTTTCAGTGAATGCAGGGATGAGTTTATTTTTCTGCATATAGCAATTGCATGATCAGTCGAAGATAACGTTTCATTAATGGTTACGCCTCAATTATTTACTGTCCTTAGGCGTGGTATAATACATCCTTGCAATGTTAGAGGTGAGAGTTTATCAATATTTGTTTTAGAATGTAGTTTATGGTAACCGATTATGATGGACTGACTTTTGATTGGGTTTATTTTCAGTAAATTTTTTATACCTCATAGTGACGAAGCAGCAAGATCTGAATTAATTTCGTGGATAATTCTAGGAAGGTCATGAAGGCGGGAATGGTGATGTATTTGTAAATCATCGGCGAAAAGGTGATGTTTGCGATTTGAAATACATTTACTGATATCATTTACAGTATATATAGAGAAAAAAGCAAGGGTCCAAGAATGAATCTTTGTGGAATACCCTTGTGTTTGAAGCCAGTTGGAGGTTGAATTTGGTGTGATGACTCTTTGAAATCGGTTACTTAGCTAAGAGCGAATCCATTGTAAAGACGAGGAGGGAAAAGTTCAGGGATTCGAAGTTTTGCTATAAGAATATCTTTGTCAATAGAGTCGAAGGCTTTGGTAAAGTCTAGGAGAGTCATTATTGTTACCTCTTTGCGATCCATGGATACATCTACATCTACTCAATATTTATTTTACTCTAATCTACTCAATTCGAGATTGTGTCTAAGTCTCCAGAGAGTAGCTCACGATCTAGTTGGCTCCTTAGTTCCCTGTATACCACCGTGTCATCTGCAAATAACCTGAGGTTACTACTAACGTGTGCGCTTAAGTCATTGATGTATATTAATAATGTATGTAAGAATATAAGAAGCCCCTATTACAATTCCCTGGGTGATGGCCGAAGTTACATCTCTTTCCTTTGAGCACAACCCATCGATGCCTACTATTTGTTTGCGATTTGACAAGAAGTCTCTAATCCAATTAATAATTTTATCATTGATTCCATAGCCTCTAAATTTGAGTAACAATTTATTGTGTGGAAGTTGTAGACAATACTCGCCTGCTGCATTTCTCCTTCATTTGAGACAAAAATTCTAGAGCCATCAGGTTTTAAGATAATTCTAATATCCCCATCTTGGGTCCATACGTTCTTAGGGCTGGCGAGATCTTTGGCGGCAAATAGTAGACGCTTCCTGGTAGCTGTGAGTGACGCCGTTATGAGAAACCCGCTCGCTTTTAGGTTTCTTTTCGCCCTCCAAACTTGATCTCTGTCTTGATATGAGTTCAACTTTACGATGATGGGACGAGGATGATTGTTCGATTCCTGAAATGGACCTATTCTGTGGCAACGGTCGAGGGACATGGGGTTCACGCTTACCTTTAGTGTATTAGCGAAGAAATCTGCGTCTACATGTAGGCCTTTATCACTTTTTTCTTCTTTGATCCCATGCAGAAGAAGACAATTTCTTCTCGAGTACTGTTCAAGATCATCGAGGCGGTAATCGAATATGGCGACGCGCTCTTCAATATCCTTCAACCTTTCAGAAAGATGATGTAGATCTCCGTTGATTCCATTTCGGAATTTGACGAATCTTTCTTCGAGCGATGTGATTTTCAACTTCTTTTCTTCAGAGCCGTCCTTCTTCGCCGTTTCTAGCTCTGCCTGAAAACTCGCTATGGTTTTATTTATTGCTTCAAACTCGGCGTGGTCGTAGGAAAGATCGTCCTTTTGTCCGTTATGGTTGACCTTGGGAGGCATTGCAGCAGCGAGTATTGCCTGGGAGTGAAAGTGGGACGGAGCGACCGCTAGGCACGTCAACCCTCCCCGAGCATTCGAGCAAGACTGTGATGTGTATTGACTTGTGACCGAAGACGTGGACATGAGAAAGGTGTGTGTGTGCGAATTTGGTGCCGCGAGTGATCTCGGAAGAAGAACAAAAGGAAACTCGCCCGCGGATCTCTGCCAAGAGCTTATCGGCCATGTAACGAGGGTGGATCCAAATTTTTTAGACAATGAGCCACCAAACTTCTTTCTCTTCCCCCCGCCTCAAATTCGTGCTGAAAGGACCTCTTCACGGCTCTCGTTGTAAGCGTTACAACATACCTTGACGAGGGAGCTTAGCAGCATTCCGGGAGCCGCCTTCCAGAAGGCGTCCGAGGCGTGGAAAACCCGCTGGCAGCGGAGTGTGGACGCATAAGGGATTTTCTTCGAAGACTCTTCAAGTGTGATTGTATCAATTTTGACAATCATTTGTTTTTAATCGATTCAGTCCAGCTACTTTTTGGACAGATCTTGTATGTAGTCCTCGTTCCTCACCCTATCACGACAGGTTTTTCTCAATTACCTAAAGCATTTGGTCGACAACTACGCTTGTCCCGGAATAATCAAGTTAAAATAAAGTGGGGCTGCCCGCTGAATTGTGCAATTACCTTTTTTTTCAATTATAATTTTTTTTGCATGCCGAACATCTCACCAACAACCTGCCCGGCCTCATTAGCACATCTTTCAGTCTCATCAACCAACTAAACAACCCAAAAATCAATTAGATCAGTCGCACCCACTTTCTCTTCATTATTTTGATCTTGAAACCCTAGTTAGGAAGGATATCTTAATAACAGCAGAGGGTAGTCGCTAAATCGAGTACTACGTGTGAAGAGCTTCCATTCCAAAAACATTATTGCTATTTTCAAATGTAAAGAGAACATAACTTCTTTAAGTTGCGTAAAATTGTGTCGTATTAATGTAAAACAAAACATTTTTAAGTGTTACATTATTCGGGAATAATTACATCCAAAGTTAGAAATTTTAATTTGGACGACTCTTCGGGAACTTCCTCTCATTTTCTTACTTTTCTTGTGTTCCTGAAGTTTCAGAAATACTAGCAGTGGTTATCGGGGCAAAATTGGACAACTCTTGAGTATGGATGCCTAACCTCCTTCTGTCTGCGTCGAATAACTAATTCCATTCTTCGTCGTATGGGCGCTATTGAATTAATTAGAGACAGATAACACCATCCAATCCAGTGTAAGTATTAGTATCTTCGATGTTTTTAGCTGAATATCGTATCATTTTAAATAGACTTCCGGCACACTTTACAATGGCAGACTCTTTTGAACAGAGGCGGATCAAATCGAACCAAAAACTCTTAGCCCGCGTCCTCAGGGACCGTCAGATGCAAGTGGTCGTCTGACTGTTGTATGCCGTGTCGCGGAATTCGCTTGACGCATTCATTTCCATAAGGGACGCGTTCTTAACCGTCCCTGGCTGTGATGACCGTTTTTTTTTACCCCTTCCAGCGATAGAGCTCGAGAAGCTTGCAGGCCACGTCCGCATCGAATGGATCCCATCCATCCTGAGATCGAAGGCCCCCCAAACTATCTTCTTCGTGGCATCCAAAGCCTATATATTTGCGTGGACTAAACTAGATGGTGCGCCATCCGATTTCCAACTCTATTAGGCTCCCCGATGCTCAATGCTCCTGTTTATATTCACGCTGGATCCTGTACTTCGTGAGGATACCAGAATAGGGTCGACCGTGCCGTGTATCCTAATACCGCTGGCTACATTTGTACGGGATGCATCATAAATTACCTCTGGCAATTTATGATGCATCCCGTACAAATGTCTTAAACTCAACGGCAAATGTAAAAATACCAGTATCTGTTGAATATGTACTGAGAACCCAAAGGTGTTTATAACACTTTTTTACAATCGATTTTAAAACAGGAATAACTCCAGAAACTAATGCAGTATATCCCATACAATTATCTTAACAGTAATATATTATATTTCGTTACAAAATCGCCAGGGTGGCCGAGCTGGACCGCTGCGTTCAGGTCGCAGCGTGGGTTTGAATCCCAGCAATTGTTTACTCCAGTATGACTTAGGAATTTTGATTATTTTATATATTACGCATTAAATTATTTAGCTATCAAAGTTATACGATGCTCTGCCGGCTTCTCTCCAAAATATTGTGAAATGAAGAGCTGGGGACGGGAATGAAAGTCGGTGAGAAATTTATCAAAATCAGTTGCGGATTATCAAGCTTTAATTGCCCAAACTGCCAAAGGGTCACCAGTCCTGTTCCTATTATAAAATTAGCGCTTTGAAAAAATTAATGTGATAGGTATGGGACGAGGATCGATGAAAACAGAACGAGTTTTTTAAATTTCAGAGAAAGAGGGAAACTAAGATAGGCATTGAAATAGAAGGACAAACATTAAGAGTAGGTAAAACATTTCGCGTATCTTGGCAGTGTTTCGGACCCAATTGGTCAGAGCAGTATAAAGTATATGAACGAAGAAATACGTACATATTGTAGCTCCACAAGGAGGAGGGAGTTGATACCAGTAACGTTGAGTAAGGATTGTGAAAAATATTCACTAAAATTTTGTTATTGAGCGTGATTTTGAACGGAGCAGAAATATTCACTAAAAGAAGATGGTAGGTCTAGATTGGAAGGTTTTTAGAGCATTTGACGTTCTAGATCTTATTAAGCGATATAGACTGTGTTACCAACGGGTCCATGAACTTTGGTATCAAATTCTGAATTAGTATACCTTATCTCTATCCATGCAAGGCGAGCTTTTTTAATCTGGATCTACATTAATACCCCTTGATCTATTAAAAGGTTGTGTTGCAGGGGGTGCAGGCACAAATTGGTGCGTGTAAATGACACAGTCTGGGGGACCCCTCATGGTGGATATCATTATGATGAAAGAAGACGCTTTGCTTTTCCAAGAAAAATTTTATTTTATTACGACCTAGGTTTTGTTAGAGCGTAACATCTTTAGGTCAACATAAAGATGGTACGCTGTAACGAAGCCCAGGTCACAGTAAAAAGGAAATCATTTGTGGAAAAGCAAAGTGTCTTCTTTCATCGTGGGGTGGGTAAAATATATGGGAGTGGAAGGGTGGTTAAACGGTTTGGAAAAGGGATACAATGCTCATTGAAAAAAGACATTCAGAAGTGTATGCATTCCAGCGGAAAAACTTGTTCCATAAAATCGTGAGTTTCACCCAATCTCGTAGAAGTTATTTTGTGTATGGAAAAGACGGAAATATAAATGAAACGCAATCACTAATGCGATAAATCTCCGCCATAGGAAGTTCTATAGTATATGTGCTAGACAGAAGAGATGTGATCTCTCCTACCGACTACTATGGCAGCAGTCTGCTGTCGCTAGCCTCTTAAAGATCTATGTTTCAGAACTATTCCGGTTTGCTTTTTGTTGATAATTCAATACTGTCCCTAGATTGCATCCTAGGTATGGTATGGATAGGGGAGGGAATGGGGTTGGAGGAAGGAAGAGGCCGTCGGCGGTAAGTCGAGGGTCGGAAGGGAGAGAGTTAGGCCGTGGTGCGTCCTTGCGTGACCCAAGGGGATGTGAGCGTGCATGAAGTCGGAAGAAAGGAGAAATGGAAAAGGACTTTTGATATATTTCAAACAGTTGACGAGGAGCGATGCAACAGTTCTTCAGCGGATTCCAAAAAAGGCACATTATAGACACATTAAGCAAACACATTATCGACAGATTTTGCACACTTTTCATTGCCCACGGCTTCTAGATATATTAATTCGACTAATCTAAGATATTCTTCTTTGAAGCCTAAGAATTTGGATGGATAATATCTGTTGTGTTTAGATGTATAATATCAGGTAAATGTTTTGTGCATTTTAAAGATGTGATATTGTGGTTCATGAGACCGGATGGGTTTTATTTCACTTTTAGTGTTCGATGTCCTTCCTGTCTGGAATATGGGTGTTGCATTGCTTTTGAATTCGTATGTCATTTTCAAATGACGTCCTAGTTTCCTTTGCAACGACGTCACCATGGTGAGTCCTGCGTGAAAATAAACATTTTTGTGATCAAGATGGCCATATTTTTAATTTTTTTTATCGTCAGTGGAAATGCGTTTATTTTCGTCGAAGTGTTTTCGTCGCCCCTCCCATTCGCGCAATACTTACTCTCTTTGTTTGGCCCCATCAGAGCAAAGTCTCGAGCAAAGAAATGGCCTTCTTTGGCTTTCAGTCGATCTGCCCGTCTATTGGGAAGGGCATTTGATGATCGTCCTTGTAGCGCGTGAAGAGGGATTTTCAATTTCGTCTTCATATTTTTCATTATCTGGGATTGGGGAAATGACATACGCTCCGTTTTTGTTTTAGTCCTTTTTTCTCGGAATTTCCGTCGTAAAAGAGGGTGAATGAAACTATTTTTTATCGTTTGAGCATTTTATTTTTTTGCTTATCAATGGCACTTGGAACGTTGAAATGCACTGGAATTTATTGTCTTCCTATTTCAGCTTAGAGAGAAGATTCTGTTTGGGATATTCGATGAATCGATGAAAGCTTTCATACTTTTTGCGTTGGCTCAGCTTGCGTAATACGTAGTATCAGGATGTCGATGGATACCTAGGTTGTTATACGAGCGGTAAGTCTCGTCTTTTCTCTTCGTGGATGAAGAGTCTCCAGCATGGCCGTCACGCTATAACCCTTCTCGTAGCGAATTTAAGCAAATTTAAATCGGTTTTCTTCTGAACCTTCTCCAATTTATGATTTAATACCTTAATCTTTTCCAGTTGATGCATTGTCCTACAACTAATCTAATGAAAAATAGAACTTCTTTAAGACTTACCTGCACATTACATTGCTGAGTGTTGCTCTTTTTTTTAAGGGGATCACGCTTGAAATGCAATCAATGTTCCAACCCATTTCGGAAGGCAATGAGTTTAATTATTCCAGACACTGTTTTTTAGTTAATCACTTGGTCGGTTAAACTAATTAAGAGTGGAATTTTACCCTCTCCTTTATTCATTGACGAACTTATTTCGTCTGCAAATTAGCAAGACACTCAATAAGTCTGGCATGGCCAGAATGAGGTACCACCACGTGGACAGTTACTTCGAAGACGATAGATTGTAGTTGAATCCAATGGCCTCTCCTGAACGTCATACAACACTTCAAGGCAAGGCTGCATTGTGTGTCACCATACGTCAATCTTTCAGAAATAATGTTGGCTGATATAAAAATACTGAGTAATGTTTTGACAACCTACTATCATTCCTTTTAGATTATTAAATTTAACGTATTGGGGAACACTATACTCCAACTATTTCAGAGAGTAAAAATCATTCGCCTTGACCGGGATCCCGGTCAAGGCGAATGATTTTTACTCTCTGAAATGGTTGCATTATAATGCACACATAGCGGATGACTCCGTTAAAGTTACTGTTACAGTTTCTTGAAACACTATACTCCGTTGAAGCACAATAGATTGTGAAAATTTATGAACATTTATCGTCAAAAGCATCGGCAAACATTTTTCGTCGTCAAGGTTACACTATTTAAGAAAACAAACATCCCTCACTCGTAATTTGCGCCTAATTAAAATATTTACATTTTATAAATTTGTAAAAAATACTTTGTAATTGTTTTCATACATTTTACAATCGCTCACTTGAATTCGGATTTTCGTGATTTTAACATTTGGACGTAGAGAAATACACAGTTCCTTATAACATATTGTCAATCATAATTGGTGCATTTTAGTGGAAGATATATAGTAAATAAGTTGGAATTTTTCATTAAATTGATGCATTCATGTGAGCACACCTTCGCGCATGAAACAAATGAATCTCATTTTGTTCCCAACTAATTATTGTACGCTATCACTTCCTCCTGATTACAAGTGCCGAACGTCTATTTGTAACGTAAAATATGCAAAGATGGCGAAGGCAAACGAACATAATCCTGAATATTATGATAAATAATTTTGAATCCACCTCGACGAAAATTTTAGGACATTTCCCTGCATGTAACAATGTTAAAAAAAACCGAGTGTGTCCGATCTTTTATCACTCCGGAAGATTCTTCGTCCACCATAAAGCAAACAACTGCTCTCCGAGGTGGATGATGTTTTTTTGTCATATTCGAGTGTCGTGGTTGGCATTCAGTGGGAAAATTATGGACCAGTAAAAGATGTGGAGAGGGGAGGGGGCAGGGGATTCTATCTTTTTATTTTTTATACACCTGCACTCTCCCACTCCCTCCCCCAACCCCCGAAAAAGGTGGTAAATGAATATTTTGTTCTCATTTTTCGCGAAAGAAATTTGGCCATTGTGGGAAGGGCAGTTCGTTTTTCAAACGATCGGCCATAAATGGAAAAAATGAAACCTCTCCCAAGGCGTAGAAGGGAGCTTTGAAGCGTTTTGTGGTCGGCAGTTGGTTCTCTAGTGCGGTCGGGCGTGGTGGCGGGAAGGTTGGTTGAATTGCGTTCTTGCTATGCCCACCTTCTCCTTCCTACCTTTCTTCTCTGCCAAGTGCATTGCCGTGGAATTTACTTATTGAGGGTCCGGTAGGCACGCGCGGAAAGGAGTCCGTCGTAAAAGGAGAGGACATATTTATTTATGCCTTCGCATTGCATACGCCATTATTCTCCCCTTCTTTTTTTCTCTCTTGGTCTTAATATTTACGTCGCGATGACCAAACAAACAGACAAACAGCGTCGCCGCGCGTGGTCATGGCAACGGCGACGTGTGATCCGTCACGTTTCGTCTTTGGGAAGGGGGACAGGAGGGAGGGGGGGAAAGGTTTGAGGTCATCTTTATTCTTCGCCCAGAAACATCTTGGGGTTATGGCTGTGTGGCGAAGATCGTCATTGGATAAAAAACGGAATTTTTTTAGGATGGAGGATGATCTCGCCCACGCAACACTTCCTCGTGATTATGGCGCGGGGAGCGTCCTTCACGCGTCAGGTGGACGTTGACAACGGAGAAGGGGGGCGAGGGGAGGGATGAGATCCTTTTTTCATCCTAGAACTTGTTTTTCGTTCAGGTGAACGTGCTAGCAAAATTACGTATTGGTAGTTAAATTGTCAACACTCGTTAATGCCACCATGATATTACTCCGGCCAAGTAGTTGCTCGAGGAGAAATGCCCACTCAATTAATATCAAGGAGGGACAACATCGTCCTCTTCTTTCCCTTCTCGCCGTCTGAAGTTCCTTCTCCACCCCCACCCACTCTGCTTCAGCCCCTCGCGTTGGCTGACGTCCACACGTATTAGGAGCGTGTCCTCGCTCCTGCAAAAGGACCTTCCACTTCTACCCCCTCCCCCTACTCAACCACACCCTCCCCATCCCCCTTACACCCCTGAGGGAGGGATTGTGGGGAGGACTGGCTTTTTTTTTAAAAAAAAAGGCGCTCGACCTCACCCTAGAGGCTATTAAGGCTCTGCCCAAGAAGGTGAAGTGGGCTTCACTCTCGTGAAAAAGATGAAAAGTATGAAGTAGGAGAGAAGTTTTAATGGCCGACAGTGGGTGGTAAAAGCGGTCGTTAAATAACTTCGCTAATGAAGAGGGATGCCTCAGAGGATTTATAACTTAAATTGGTTTTCTTATAGAGTGCGTTCCAAATGTAATGCAATTGAATTTCCCGCTCCGCTTCTATTGATTGGAGTAAGATCGAGCCACTTGGAGTAGGCAAGGCGAAGAGGGGGGTGGGGGAGGCTCCATCACTAGTATTCCTTCGTTTCCTTATTTTTCCGTCAGTCATTTCTTTTGACTTTGATGACTATTCCTTTTCCCGAAACGTCAATATCTACTGTAAGTGTCCTTCTTTTATGTTTCTGTGTGTCTAATATTTAATAACCTAGTGTTTGTGTGTTTGTGCGTCGCCGGAGAGCGTCATTTTCAAGATTACATATATATATATATATATATATATATATATATATATATATATATATATATATACAAACACACACTTTGAAAGTGATGTTTTGATCCACATCACTTCCACAAATGGGTTTTCGAATTTTATCTGATTTTGCGTGATCTCTAATCTTTCTGGCGTGCCATTTTTTCTCCTTTGAACAACTCCCCCCGCCAACCCCCCCTCTTCACCCCCAACCCCCCCCGTCCTAACCCCCTCACCCCAAAAATTTAAATCACGTTATAGACAAATATTGCATTGTGATCATTCATTTAGAGACCCATGCGGTACCATCATTTCCAAACATAGGTTGAAAGTATTTATATTATGGATTGGAGGGAGAGTCTAAGTTTACACTACATGCACATGGATTGCTGTAATTTAGTACAGCAAGGTAGATACTCGGATTCGTTGCGACAGTATTTTCCTCACTGACAGTATTCAATGTCTTGATCGTATTTTTGACTGGCGACTTGGTTGATTGATGCCAAAGTCACCGCACATTTGAATCTACTGTGTCGGTTTGATGTGGATTCCAGTCAATTCGCTATTCTATGCGCTTGGTTCCCCCATTTGTAGAACGTTGGCCTACGTCGTCTTCATCTACAAATCTACATAAATACATACTCACCGTTCAGACATGACTGCTTGTAACTCAGTCATGGGCAAATCAATTCAAGGGATTGGTTTGCTGCAACACTCCAATTTTACTCAAATGTGTTGAATAAAAAAACGTTAATTGGAGCGATGAGAGCATGTGCAGTTTTTTTAACTGCTGCCACATAAAGCCAGCTGCGGCACACCGAGCCCAGGTGGTATTAGGGTTACGAGGTCAAGGTTGCTACGCAGCAACAGGTAGGACGTTCAAATTGAACAGAACGAGGCATCGGTTGGAGGGATGGGATAATTTTTTGGCGAGTGATGGAAATGCCATCGCATTCGAGCGATAAAAAGCGCTTGCGCAAGAAATTATGAAATGGTTTATTTCATATATATATATATATATATATATGTGTGTGTGTGTGTGTGAATATATGCATATATATATATATGTTTATATACATACGTTTTTTCCTCGTTATGCTTGAGTCAAAAACAATTTATTTATAAAAATAACATTAAATACTCAACGGTATGTGTGTGTGTGTATATATATATATATGTACACACATTGTGTGTCTATATATTTCCACAAACACACATTCATACGGCGAACAAGTATTCATTCACATAGAAATAGATATAAGGAAAGGGATAGGAACACACATAAAGGACGAACAGAGGAGAGTTGGGGAAGGCGGAATATATATAAAAACTATATGTATATATATATATATATATATATTTATATACCAAAAACACAGCATTCAACCCCAAGGTCGGTTTGTTAGGTGATGGTAGAGTTCACCCAGTACTGAGAATATTCACACATCAGGGTAGGGGGGCCAGTTCCTCTCCCTGTGCCGGTTATGGTTTGCCAGGAAGATCTGGTACCCGAAAAATCACATAGCTGAACCAGTCCTACAGAAGGCAGACGCACAATTGAAAATCCTTACTGCAATTTATGGGTTTAGAATGAACGTGTGGTTTAGGGAATATATGGTATAAAGTGACATTTGGGTAATTTGGTTTCCTTATTTATCTCGAATGTTTTTCTGTTGAAATGAAAGCACCCAAAAATAATCGAGTTCCTAAAATACACGTCAATAAAAATGTTCGTAAAAAATCTAAGCAGTTGACTTCCTGCGGTTAAAAAAAGTAAACAAAAATTCTGTTTATCAAGGAAACAGCCTTGACTGCAAGAGCATTTTTGGCATAATGTTAAACGCCGTTTAAAGCCAAATTCTATTGTTCTCCAGATACTGTGATTCACGTATGATTTCGTGAGTAGATCTGGATTAAAGATAGGGTTCTTTGAAAATAAATTTTTGTGCGGTAACACGAGGTTGGACCAGCATTTTCCGAGTCGTTGCCTTCTTTGCCTCGCTCTTAATGAAGTCGAGAACGGCAGTCATTTACGTTCCCCCAGCTGAGATAATATAGCAATACTTCTTCGTTTGTCACTCGCAACCTTCAAGAACTTCCTCCCTTTAAACACCATATTCACGCTCCGCCATATTGTTTGTTTACCTCCAAGGAGACGGTGCTTCCGTGTGTTTATCAGGCGCTTTTTATTTGAAAAAAGTGAAATGTCCGCTCGTGATGACCCATCAAATCTCATTTTCCATTGGACAATTTATCCTAAAAACAGAATGGCTTCCTCTTCTCTTTGTCATTTTTCATGTTGATAATTAATTCTAAAATGCATTAATGATTTGCATGCTTAGGGTCTTGTATGCCCGTCGTCAAAAGGAAGAGTCAGGAAGAGGAGGTCATTTGCTTGATATCCTTCTGGAATTTCGGCCCGTAATTTGAAATTTCGCGTGGTCACTCTTCAATGATTGATGCATGCGGCACACGCCTGTAATTCATCACTGTCAGCAGGACGACAAAAATTAACGCAAAAGGTATCGAAATTGACGCAAATTTGATGAAGACAAAAAGAGTTTGCCATCAATCTTTTTACTTCGAGTCTCAAAAGTTTAACAAAAATACCTCCATAGTTGAGGAGATGATTTTACAGTTTGAAAATTACATAATCAAATCAAGCAGCTCCATTTCTTCGATTCGTCTTTGTTTTAGCAATTATTTTTAAATATCTGTGTGAATTGATGAAAAAAATATAGGACGGTGTTTTAGCTGTTTTTTGACATTAAGCTGAATTCCAAAAATTGACCTGTTTACTAAACTTGGTCGTTGAAAACGTAGAATAAACAAATAATGAAATAAATATATATCTTTATAAATATATACATACGAGTTTATTGGATCACGGATGAGGTGACTGGAACGATCGATAAGAGAAAAAATGGAAGAATGTAAACACAAATGTAGGCAGAAGGAGGGGCAAAGAGTTGCATAATAATATAAGACGGGCAACAAATGAAGCAAAAGAAACATGGTGGAAGACGCAGTGCGAGGATATGCGAAGCTAGGAAAGTTTGCAGAGGAAGGGTGAAATTGGTGCGCTATACAGCAAGGTTAAGTTATTATCGGGAAGTAAGAAGGGAAGACCTGTGCTAACAGTTAAAGATAAGTGGGGTAAGATAATAGTTAAACCAGGAAAAATCCAAGAGAGACGGAAGAAATATATAGAAGCACTGTATGGTAGAGAACTTAGGCGAACAAGGTTAAGCATAGAAAAGGAACATGACGTAGAATAAGATAGTCGAGGTCGAGGAGTATAGGTCCAGGCATACTCGACGATGACATAGAAAGGGCATTAAGGGAGATAAAACCAAATAAGGCCGTGGGGGTAGACAACATTCCTGCGGAACTACTGAAATGTTTAGGAAAATGTGGGAAGGAGACTCTACATGGACTGATTCGTAGCATCTATGAGGGAGAAGTCTGGTCGAAGGACTTTGTGAGATCAGTGTTAGTTCCTATTCCGAAAAAGGTAAAGGCTACGTCACGTGAGGAATTACCACGCCACTGTAGGTGGCGCTAGCGCAGTAGCCTTTGAATATACAAAACAATATTGCTTCAAACGCTAAAATCAATAGAATGTATAGATATATAGAAAACGTAGAGCGAATTTTTTCACATAAAATCTACAGCTAACGAGATCATTGAAATCGCTTGAAACTTCCGTCATCGACGACTGACTCACTCAGGGCAATGCATTAAGCTGTTCGTGTGAAAAGGGGACCATCGTATATTGTACGAGTCTCGGAGAAATAGCAGATTATGTGTGTGATAATTATGATTCCAGATGCTTAAGACTGTGTGGCTTGCTTAGCATGGCTTCCAACCCATGTGACGAATATATTCTTAAAACACCACTCGCAATGCACTTTTCAATTGTCAGACAAGTACGTTAATAATTCGCGATTGCCAGTGAGGAGGCACTGCGGTCCAAGGCCTTCTGATCGGGTGGTCCTCTGGTTCTCGGGGTGTGCGTTTGAACCCCATTCCTGGCATTATTCTGACTCTATGATTAAAATGTCAAATCAAGAGCTCTTAAAGAATTCCCTTCATCGGTGAACGTACATGGTCTCTCCAGAAGTGCGAAGTATGCTTTATGTCTTCCGAGACATAAGACGGGTGGCGGTTCCTCTGGCTGGGTTCGACGGAGGAGAGTCTGTGAATAGTTTTGACTACTTCATAATGTTTCTGATGCAATCCTTAAATTTAGACATTAGATATAATAATAATAGAATCTCAGGACCGCACAAGTCAGGATGGCCGAGCGGTCCAAGGCGCTGCGTTCAGGTCGCAGTCCGGTTCTCCGGGCGTGGGTTCGAATCCCACTTCTGACATTATTTTTCCTGGCAAATATTTTCACTCGTAATGCTGTTTTTTTTGGAGGTTGCCTCGAAATACAACAGAGTAAGTTTGAAAATTCCGCACTTCGAAATTCGTCATCGCTCACAGCAACGGTACCGCTGACGTCAATTCACCCGGTCGTTCTTTTTACTCGTTATTCGTCGAACATGGAGAAGTTTCACGTGGCTGCGTGGCTTGAGACAATACCCTTTATTAGTGATACGCTCGGATTCGATCATGGCTGGATTGCAAGCTAAACGCCAAATTCATAGCGTGTACATGTTGCGCTGCTCAAGCCACAAGCAGGGATCTATATTTTGAGCACCCCATTGGGTTCTAAGTGTAGTATATTTCGTCTCTATTGAAACTGGCATCATGATTGTAAGATTAGTAGATAGACTAGAACGAACACCCTCGATATGAACATTTTACCACGATAATTAAGGATCAGAACAGTCTTCCAAGAATGAAATTATCTGCTGGGCTTGAGGGTTTGAGTCTATATCCTATGGAAGTCATTGTATATTCCAAAAATTATTACAGTCGTAGAGTAGCGCTTAACCCAGAGATACAACGTGAAGTTAAAGTTTTTTGCACAGGTTATTCCCATCGCTTGAATTGTGTAACTTTCTATTTTTATTTTAGTAGTTTTTAGCACTCTGCAAGACACAGCTAGGGTGTGTGGCAGAGGGTGAATACACACCAGACTAATTTGGACCCGAATATTTTTACCCCTACCGCGGTTGGAAAATGTTATTCTGATCCCTTATCGTTCGTAGAAAAAATGGAATCTTAAGTCTTTCTGTTTTACACTTAATCTCTTTAACCTAATTGACATGATCTCTCCTACCGTACTACGATGGTGGTAATGTTACATTTTCAGCATTCCCGCCAAACATACCTGAGATAACTGAATGTTCTCAATTTAACAGATACTGCGTGGAATTCATGCAAAGGTGGTCTACACGAAGCTCTGCCTAAGCATCCTCGGGGGTGCATTGGGAAAAACGAATGAGTGGGTTGCAGAAATTATAAATGGATTGGAGGGACAGGAGGCTAATCTGCAACCTGTACATGCCTTAGATTGCTCAGGTGAGAGTGGGGAACGGAGAGTACGGATGGGCAGTATTAGGAAGAGGTGTAAGGCAGGGTTGCCCATTGTCACTGTTGCTGTTCAACATATGTGTAGAGGAAATGATTAAAGAGGCATGGGAAGAACTGGAGGTAGGAATGAAAGTCGGAGGGGAATTTGTCAGTCAGCCAAGGGTTGTTGTGGTTCCTTTTTTTCTCAAAGATACATAAGTAGGGTAGAGAACACGAATCTTTGCAATGCCTTGGATATTGAGTATAAGCTCCCGTAGTAGTAGTTTTTACACCGATAGCTGAGGTCATTTGGACCAAGAGGAATGGATGGATGGGAAAGGAGGTTGGAGAGAAACCCGGCGTCGGCATTAGAAAAAATAAGGGTCAAGAACCTGTATCTCAGAGCGCTCGCCGAGCAGGGAAAATAGACATCAAAAAGAAAAACCGGGCGACCAGCAGAGCGAACGATGAGGCACTTAGTCGAATGTTCAACCTAATCGCGAACACGGCCATGACGAGGTAAGTGAGGCACCACCTACAGCTAGCCGATTCACCCCTTTGTCCGTCATGCGGTCTAATAGATAACGTTGTGCATCTGATTCTTGGCTGCAACGATATACTCAGAGGATGGGAAGCCATGAAAAAGATATATAAAACCTGGGACGAGTTCGGTGGTGGTGCCATTATAGACATAAATCTGGTCACCCTCAATTTTCGGCTCTTTCCAAGCATCAAAACTATAATAATGACCACTTCAATCGTGGAGTTCATGCAATTAAGAACAGCGAATAAACTCTCGGCAAAAGGTATACAAGCATTGGTGGAACGGATATGGGTACCCCCAGTGCCGAATACACTTCGCCCGTGGTTGAGGAGTTCCATTGCAAAATGACTGTTATTCAAACTAATCGATATCTCCCACCATACATAATATTCCCTTGCTAATCAAAAATTTTCAAATGTATAATATATCTTGTGAGCCCTGCCTCATTATTTCCTTCCACAGTATTGCTCATGGTCACAATTGTATATGCGTGTATATGAATGTATGTTTATGTATATATGTGTACATGCATATTTATGTTTATATGTATGTTGTTATTAGGTAATCTACCGGTTAAGGTAGGTTTTTGGATGGGCGGAACTATCAAATAAATATTTCGTAACTCCAAACAAAACCTAATCCAGCAACCTATTCTACATCAGGTCTCTCTTCATCTCTGTCTTCTTTCCTCCCTTCATCCCGTCCAATATCCCTATCCTGTTCCTGCCCTTTCCTCGTTTACCTAACATTCTCCCTTGTAGTACCTTCATCAACATCCCACTGTCGAACTGACAATGACACATATCAGAGTTATTACGAGTCTTTTGTTAACCTCCCTACTCAACGTCCCAGCCATCAACTCCCTTCTTGAGAAAACCCCTTTGCCTAGCGCAATCCTTCTCCGTACGTCCCTACTACTTTGGCTGCGTTGGTCCAAAGCACTTCTCATATACGTAAACTGTTCTACCAGTTCTATATTTTCCACTCCTATTTTAATGTGTAGTATAACCTTTTTCTTTCTGGAAAATCGCATAGCCTATGGTTTATTAATATTGATTCTCTTTCCATATCTTTTGCACTGAATTTCCAATTCACTCAGCAACGCTTGCAACGCCTTGGGTGACTGAGCAACTAATGTTTGGTCATCAGAAAACCTAACCGATTTTACGAATTCCCGTCCGACTTTCATTCCTACCTCCAGTTCTTCCCATGCCTCTTTAATCATTTCCTCTACATATACGTTGAACAGTACCGGTGACAATGGGCAACCCTGCCTTACCCCTCTTCCTAACAATGCCCATCCAGACTCTCCGTTCCCCACTCGCACCTGAGCAGTCTGAGACATGTACAGGTTGCGGATCAGTCTCCTGCCCCTCCCATCCATTCCTATTTTCTCCAATACACGCATTAATTTTTCCCAATTCACTCAATCAAACGCTTTTTCGAAATCTACGAAACAGGCAAATACGTCCTGATTGTATTCTATATTCCTCTCAATTAGTGATCTCATCACTGCAATGGCGTCACGCGTACCTCTTCCTTTCCTAAACCCAAACTGATCATCCCCTAAGTAATAATTTGCCTTACTCTCCATCTTTTTGTTGATGATCCTGAGAATAACTTTAGCTGCGTGAGATATGAAACTTATTGTTCTGAAATCCTCACTTGCTGTAGCCTTTACCTTTTTCGGAATAGGAACTATATGAGTGTATGTGCATGTATATATTTATACATATATTTATATAAGATAAAAACAATGCTGTAACCATATTCTATAAGCTGACATTATGTATAATGTAAGCACTTGCTTGGTAACATATGTACTAGACCGAATAAAGTTAAATTGAATCATTGATCAATTCGTTAGAGCATCGGCCCTGCAAGTGAAAGAATCCGGTGTTCAAGTCCCGATCGAGGAAATATTTTTACTCTTGTGATCTGCTTAATTTCGCCTTCCCCACCTCTTCTGTGTTCGTCCTTTATTTGTGTTTCTATCCCCTTTCTTTATATCTATTTCCATGTGAATGAATATTTGATCGCCGTATATATATATATGCGGGTCGCGGTGGTCTAGTGGGTAGAGCGTTAGACTACTGACCGGAGGGTCCCGGGTTCGATTCCCGGGCAAGGCACTTTGGGCACCTGCAGCTCCACCCAAGCTATTTGATTTTTCGGGTACCAGGTCTTCCTGGGAAACCATAACCGGCACAGGGAAAGGAACTGGCCCCCCTACCCTGATGTGTGAATATTCACACGCCGTCGGGCTTGGTACATGGGTGAGCTCTACCATCACCTACTAAACCGACCTTCGGGTTGATTACTGTGTTTATGGTTTATATATATATATATATATATATGTATTCATTCAAACATAGAAATAGGTGTAAGGAAAGGGGAATAGGAAAACACATAAAGGGCGAACACAGGACATGTGGGGAAGGCGGATTTTGAGCAGATCACAAATTTCCTGTGTTCGCCCCTTATGTCAGTAGTAGACTACTGACCGGAGGGTCCCGGGTTCGATTCCCGGGCAAGGCACTTTGGGCACCTGCAGCTCCACCCAAGCTATTTGATTTTTCGGGTACCAGGTCTTCCTGGGAAACCATAACCGGCACAGGGAAAGGAACTGGCCCCCCTACCCTGATGTGTGAATATTCACACGCCGTCGGGCTTGGTACATGGGTGAGCTCTACCATCACCTACTAAACCGACCTTCGGGTTGATTACTGTGTTTATGGTTTATATATATATATATATGTATTCATTCAAACATAGAAATAGGTGTAAGGAAAGGGGAATAGGAAAACACATAAAGGGCGAACACAGGACATGTGGGGAAGGCGGATTTTGAGCAGATCACAAATTTCCTTGTTCGCCCCTTATGTGTTTTCCTATCCCCTTTCCATATACCTATTTTTATGTTTGAATGAATATTTGTGCGCCGTATGGCGGGATTTCGTATTTGAATGTATATATGTATTATATATATATATATTTATATATATATATACATGTATATTACTGCAAACAATTGTTATTTTACCCACTACATTAATTTTCAGGTAAGACTGCAAGGAGGGAATGAAGACAGGCATCAGTACGAGTGGCCGCCATCATACGAAGAGAAGGAATGCAAAAATGGAAAGCAATAAAGGGAAAACTTAATTGAGCTGCTGATGCTTGTAACTCGAAGGCCACGCCCCTGTCCCTGTAGGTGGAAGGGAGAGACGTCTAGAGAACAACATGCGAGGTAAGGGAGTATTTTAAGTACGCACTGCTTCAAATGTGTCTCAGCTCTGTTCGATCTTGCTCGGAAGGAATTTTGATCAGAACGTAAAACTATTTGGAAGGTGTTTTGAAAAGTTCTCGGCCTGATGATGGAAGTGACATTTTCATGTGCCCATGTAAGTTTTATATTTAAACATGACCGTCTTTAATGTTATCAAGTGCATTTCGTCCAACGGTATTTCAGTGAAATTATCCCGTCTCGGAAGAGTGTTCTTTTACGTCCGCAATCTTTTCTTGATTAGAACGAACACCTTGACCTGGAAAGGAAACTTAAGTGTTTCCGGAGGAGGTGGAACTACGAGGAAGTGAATTACGGGGAATAGGGTGAATGTCCCAGCACTCGCGCAATAATAATAATTTTCCCATTTCGAGGACACTTTTGTGGACAAGTGTATTTTTCTGATGGAGTAGTATTGTCTTCCTTTGCTATTCGGGGCTCTTTTCATGCATTTTTTGCTTCCATTTTCTTTAGAAGGATAGGGTATTACTCGCCACACCTTGTTTTGCTTTTTTCAAGATAATAGATCAACAGAATCGCCTTCTTATCCAAAAACATCCAGTCTACGCCATGACCTCTCCCGCTCGGCTCTCCACCCCCCTTGGCCCTTTATACGAGCATATGAAATAACTTCGATTTCTCAGGTTTATAAATATTATAGTCATAAAACAATTCACAACGCTAGCATTCCTGTTTTTTCATGAGAATTGTAAAGTAAGAGGAGCAGGGAATGTCCTATTTATACATCTTGTGGAAGAATGGTGGACGAATCAGAATTTTTAAACCGAAGCAACTATGACGTACGCGATTTTTAAAATTGAAAAGGTCCAAATTTTCCGATAAAGTTCACTGAGATATGAGAAAGAAATTGGAGAAAAGTAAAATATAGGAAACGGCAGAACATACAAAAACCGATTAATTTGGCGATACGAATGAAGCTGAAGAAATTTTTAGTTGATTTTAACTCGAGTGCAGAAAGGTCTCGTTAAAAGTCGAAAAATAGATATGAGAATCATTAACTTGTAATATATAATCTAACGCGTCCTCTCGCTCGCAATTTTCCATTTCCTCTCTTCCTTTTCCTCACACGTTTCCACGGTGACGCCTTCGCCTCTTAGGCACCCGCTACTTTATAATTTTATCATTTTTATGTATCCTTGAGTTTTTTATTTCTTATTTTCCACCTCACTCGCAAACCGGTTCTGACCACTCCGCTCTCTCTCCCATTTCCTCCCCCACACACTCCACACACACCCCCTTCACTCCTGCTTTCCCCCACACACGGATTAGTGTCCCTGGGAATCCTCCGCAACCCCTTTCCCACCCCACAAAATGCGTATTATCTCCCGACCCTCACGTCCGTGGCGCCACCGTTTCTTTTTATCATCCACTCATCTCAAGAAAGAAAGAAAGAGAGAGAGAGTGAGTGAGTGAGTGAGAGAAATGCTGTGGAAGATGGTTGGAAGTAGGAGCCGACTTACCGAATGGACCCGTCCTTCACACTGCTCAGGGAGCTCTCCGTGCACTTCACTTTCCTATCTTTTCTTTTGAAATCCACCTCCCGTCTTATTCTTTTCCCTAATGTGTCTCCCTCCCCTTTCAACCTCCTTGTGGCTTAGCGCTTACACTCCCACGAAAATACTCCGGCCGATTGCTGCTATTCGCGCCACTCTCTTTTCGAAATTACTACTTTTTATCCCGACCACACCCCCTGCCACCCACCTCGGTTTTTTTCTCTCACCCTCCCCCATCCCCCTCTGTTAGTCCCTTTCTTATCAGTCGTCCGGTGGGTGGAGATGCTTGGGGATCCCTTAAAATGACCCTTTGGCGGCGGAATGCTTTGCTGCATGTTGAGGACCCTGCGTTCCCTATTCCCGTCGCCCCACGTCTTGTGGTTGGTTCAGGCCGACCCCCGCTATCCGAGATTGGCGCAACTGGGAGTCTGTTCCAGTGTTGCAAAACCTCTGCGACGGACCGCGCAGCAGATACTCTATTCCCCGAGGTATCGGACAGGATATTTGGAAGGTAGTTGTGGTGGATGTTAATTCAATAGTTTCAACTTCCGTCATATTCTTTTACCACACATTTAGTCCCTAGAAAAGGGTTGTGTACAGTTAAAAATTAAAGAGAAAATTTGCTAAAATAATCGGAAAATGCGAAATCACAATCATAGACGTGCAGGAAGTTCGCAGTGTAAAATTCATTTGCCTGAACCGAGATTCTAACCTGTAGAAAGTGTGACGTGAATGTCAAATATCTTTTAAGTGAGCTCAGAAATCACTTGAATGCTCAGAGTACTTTTAATTTTGTGCAATGTGAGTTAGATTGTAAAAGGGGCAACATCATCAACAAATCTCCCTTCACTCCTTCCCCCTCTCACATTGTGCTCCCTTTAATATTTTCCACGCATATTTGTGCTAGACATTAAGTATTGAACCTCCCGACCATACACCACGGGGTCTATTCTGTCAAACATTAGTCTTCGGAGTCAATTATCCGTCATTACTTTTATGGTATTTCGCTTGTCACTTTATTGCTGATAGAATTAACATAACTTTTTTTTAACCAATCTCTAATTTTCCATCGAGTTCGGTAGGTATTCTTTCGTGTGATGTTTTATTCTTTATAATTTAGCTGGGAAAGCGTTAAGATGATCTCTGCCTCGATATGGATAACGAGGCAATTAAATTCCCACTTCTGCAACATTCTTATATTCGCAAAAGACGGAGTGATTTAAATGCAGGAAAATACACAAGAACACGGTCAGATATCGTTCTGTTGTCTAACGAACTAGACTAGATAGACCGGAGTGGTGGAAAGAATGGGGAATTTTGAAAAATGCACGGCACTGAAATCTTGGGAAAGAGAAAATATAAATTAAATGCAATTTATAGGCAATAGACAATATACTATATGGGTTAATCGAATTAAGCATGTCAGAACATTTCAAATAATTGGGGAGTTACTGTGACATTTAACCTTTTTAAATGAGGTAAGAAGAATATGCGGGTCAACTTTAAAGAAGTTAGGTTTAATGAGATTGCTCCCTGTAGGGAAATGTAATGGGAAAGTAGGAGAGAGAGGGAGGGATGCTATTGCACATAGGTTAAACCCGATTAAGAATAGAAAGGCATAGAGAATTTTGTGATCCATGGGAGAAAATGTTGATTTAGGAGTCGTGAAATGTTCGGAAAAAACGCCATATTTGCTCCTTAAATTGCTACGAGGAGGAAGTAGGCCTGAACAACCACCGAGATAAGGATTTGAGAGATGCATCTACATAATACCCCGCAAAGCCACCGCAAGGACGTGTGGTGTTAGCTGACCATCCTTAAAACAGAATCGATAGACGCAGTCAAAGAGGATATTCTAGAAGACTCTTCCTTGACTCACGCGATACGCAATCATAACCAAGTACAAGACAGGAGCCTAAATATATTAAATTAAAGACTAAATATACAAATATATATATGATTTTGTGTATATAATTTAAACATTAGAAACACAGCTAATTAGATGTAACTGTCAAGACTGCTTTCAAATAACAAAGAATTAGTTTGTGATCCAACTTCTAAGCTCAAATCCAAAAAAATCGGCAACATGCCAATCAAGGAATTTGTTTTCAATCGTAAAATCCTTGATGTTATTATGAAATGGATTTAAACAAAATAAGAGGGGAATTAATTACCTCGAAGTCGTACTCAAAAGGTTTGAAAAACTTATTAAAAGATTTAGGAAGCTTTCTAGTCGGTTTGAAGTCACTTTGCAGAAAAGAGATCTAAGACGTAGGAGGGGTATCTCTAACGGAGGAAAATGGATGTGAATATGCCTTGCTGTGTGCTTGAACATCATTCAGGGATGCTGAAATTGGGGAGGGGGAAAAGTTGTAGGAGACGTTACTTT
Organism: Hetaerina titia; assembly: GCA_037158775.1. NCBI lineage: Eukaryota > Metazoa > Arthropoda > Insecta > Odonata > Calopterygidae > Hetaerina > Hetaerina titia. The sequence goes on along the minus strand of CM073769.1, from coordinate 9,981,087 downwards.
AAGACGCCGTCCAACTACGTGAAAGTAAAATGATACGATATTCAGGAATCATTCCAAGGTTTCAAATGGGTTTGAAGAAATTCAGTGTCGATATTCTTCAACGATACGATATTCCGGGTGAGACCGAAGAAGCCTTCGTGGATGATCCTCGCCGAGGGGAATCTTTAAGTTCGACTATACGATGCGGTATGCTAACGATCACTGATTGCTGATGACCTGGTAACCCCTGCCACACACCCCCTTGGCTGCTTACTGGATAAAATTTACGGGATTTATTGGTCACGTCATCGTCGCGGGGTTGTAAAATTTAGGCTTCATCTGGCATCCGCGCTAAGTAAGTGTTGTTACGAGCCATTAAATTAACGTCATCCTATTTTACGCCATAATTTTTTCAAGAGAGACCATAAAAATGGTATTTTATAGATCCCCAGTCTCTCAATTCTTTCGATTTAATTTCGAAGGAACTTCTCCGTAGGGAATAAATATTTCCATTCCAAAACTTTCAAGAAAATTAAGAAAACTATTCTCGAGAGAATAATATGTCTTTCTTTTAATTTTATTCGAGTCATAAAGTTGAAATGGAGAATATCTCAATTCGGAAAGAATAAAGCACGCTAGATAAATCTTTCCTTCTCTCAATGTTTTGTGAAAACTTATATATTCTAGGAACATGTCACCAATGCATTCCATCATTAAATTACGACGCTCCAATAACAAATAGATAAGAGCAATAAATGAGGACGAAATGGATAATTACTAATGAAGGCTAAAGATTCAACTCGAGACTGAAATCATTGGGCATAAGAATCTTATATAACCTTGTAGTTTAAGGTCTAATCTAAAGTTAAGCAGTGTCAAAATCAAGATCACCTTAAGAGAGTGTGTGGTGGAGGGTGCTAGTAACCATCGATAAATGCATAGATATCATATGTGCGTTTGAATGTATATTTGATCCTATATGAAAACACTCGTTCACATAAAAACACATTTTTGTCCCTGTAAATTAAGAATTAATTGAATAAATCATTAATATGTTGTATTTTAAGAAAGTGTATCCACTGCTTTGGTTCGATTTCGTTACGTATGTTTGCGTAATATGGAAAACGAATACCTACTTGAATCTGTCAGTGAAAATAAAAAATAAATAGGATTCGTTGGAAGCGTACTTGGTAAATGTGATGAAAGGGTTAAGGAGAGAAATATTATCTTTCGTAGATTTGGCCTCATTTAGGCTATTCTGCAAGTATTAAATGGGATCATAACGAAGTTGGATTTATTACCGAATTGGATCGCGTGCAGCGCAGAAGAGCTAAATTTGTAAAACGTTGTCATGATAAACTTAGTAGTGTATACAAGATATTAGAGGAACTAGGCTGGAAATCACTCACAAGAGCAAAGTTTTAATTACAGATTGAAGCTCTTGCATGTGAATTAGAAGGGAGTGTCTTTAGCAGCGATGTTGAAAATGCATTATTACCCCCATTTTACTGCGGTAGAATAAAATTAGAGGGATAAAGTGCAGAGCAGATACATTAAAGATGTAAAGGATGAGAATAACATTGTCCGAACGCGATAGATAGGTGGAGAAACGTCTTTATTCGGGCGAAATAAAGACCATAGGATCCTCTCTTCCTTTTAATCCTTCGTCAATTACATAGAAATCATAGAAAAAGATGAAATATAAAGCGGAAAGAGATGTAAAGAAAAGAATTGTTAAGTATTATGAGTAAGAAAGAAATAAGCCCAAGAATTAATTTTGAGGGAAAAACCTTAAAGGGAGTTTAAACATGAAGACTCTATTGAAAACCCTCGTAGGAAAAAACGAACAATGGAGGGGTGTGTGAAAAACACAAGAAAACTCGGTGAGATAGATTAGAAAAAATAAAGGAAATAAAGAAAGTGTAATAAATGCATATTTGAGGTGTGTTCAAAAATTAACGGGAATCTTAATTTTTCGGACAATAATATTTATTTATTCTTATACATTGATGTTGTCACCTTCAAAGTAGTCCCCATTGGAGATTATGCACTTGTGCCAGCGCTTCTTCCAATCCCCGGAACATTTCTCAAACTCGATCTTTGAGATAGCCCTTAGTTCTTTCAGCGATGCGATTTTAATGTCATCCAATTTTTTGGGTATGAAACGCGTGGCAGCAGAAGTCGTTCCAAAATGGCTTCTGCACCAGCTCACACTTCATTGCCTGTTCCTGAATTTTTGGCCAAAAACAATACTGTTTCGATGCCCCAGCCTCCATATTCGCCAGATATGGCACCGTGTGACTTTTTCCTATTTCCAAAAAATAAGAGAACCTTGAAGGGCCGCCGTTTTACAGCCGTAGATGACATTAAAAGGGCATCGCTAAAAGAACTAAAGGCTATCTCAAAGATCGAGTTTGAAAAGTGTTTCGGGGATTGAAAAAGCGCTGGCACAAGTGCATAATCTCCAATGGGGACTACTTTGAAGGTGGACAACGTCAATGTATAAGAATAAATGTAAATATTATTGTCTGAAAAATTAAAATTCTCATTGTTTTTGAACACACACTTCGTATATGCAGACATGTATAATAAGGTAAAATAAGATATCATATGTTTTAAAGCAATATTAAGTCAATGGTCAGAAATGGCGGAATGGTGAAGAAGAAATGCGGTGATATAGGATGTCTGCATAGGAGTAGATTCATAGATAAGTGTTTGCGTCATTTGGAATCATATTAGTGTATCTGTTTCTGAGTGAAGTGAGTGACTGGCAATTTTTAATGTCCTTAGGCAAAGTGTTCCAGAGCCCACAGGCTGTTAACATGAAATGATTTGCTCTAAGCTACTGTGTTGTGTCGAAGGATTAAGGAGAGATTATTTCCCCTGGCACCGTGCATGCTGTTAATGAGGACAAGTTTATAATTTTTAAGTACTTAAGTAAATAACTAATTTTGAAATGAGAAGAGAAGTGAGAATATAAGCAGAGTTTACGTAGACTCAAGTTTACAATAACTTAAAGGGCCGCTCGCTCAATCGTATACATGCGTTTTGAGTTCGTTTCAATTTTCAAGTTAGTTCGGAGGGGATGGAGGGTTGTATTTTGGGTGAAAATTAATCTCGTGTGTATTCACCACCTGCCACCAACCCTATTGGTGGGTTACAGGGTACCGAAAAATACAAAATAAATTCAAAATATCTCTCCTACTGAATACCGGCGGTCAAATCCACGAATGTAATTTCAGACCATAGTAATAATTCCTTTTGTGTCATAAGTACACTGAGGTGACACGCACACACTTTTTAAAAGTCTTGCCTTTTAAACGGGAAGGCACACGAAAGAAAAAAATAATCTCGATTGATATTTATGGCCCAGTTGTGACGTGGCCGGTCCGGATGGATGTCGTCCAGCGTTACCTTAGTTCCATCCACCTACCCGAGGCTCGAACTCCTTCCCCCTCTGCATTACCGATTAATTCTCTCGATCCCTGCGTCGCCAATTCATAACGGCTGCGGTGTCCGAGTGGTTAAGGAGTTGGACTCGAAATCCAATGGGCACAGCCCGCGCAGGTTCGAATCCTGTCCGCAGCGAATATTTTTTGCTTGTCACAGCAGCCACAGCGAGGACATTTTTAAAACAGATATGAAGTTAGCGACATTTGGAGTTATTTTCCGTAATAAATTGTTCATTTCTGGAAATTTTATTATAATGCAGACGAAAATATATTTGTTTACGTCACGGTTGTGTGCCTTTGGTTCGCTGGATTTTCTTTAGATCTGTCGTTCATCTTACCCCAACTAGATTGCCAACTGAAAGTTACCTGTTGGCAAAGCGTACCCTTAAATACCCTCACTCAAAGAACATCCGCAATCGCAAAACGCCAAAGCCACATGAACACACGGGAAAATGAGTGTAAGGGTAAACATTTGAATTTTACGTAGAAGGATTAAATCACAACTCTCACTAACTTGCCGTTCCTCTTATTGTTTATGTCACGGACACATTGTCATGGAGATAAAGAGTCAACATGAAGTAATGCGAAATGAAAATATATTCCTTTAACTGTTTGAAGAACTAAGATTTGCGTGACGTGGTGGAGCAATGTCTTCGACTGAGGAAGAGATACTCTTAGAGTACAGAATATTACAATATACTCTACGATTTCAGACTTCATTGCGGGGAAGATTAATATTTAGACGGAATTTCTTAGGTTAATATGCAATTGATTAGTTTTCCAAAGATATTCATCACATTTTAAAAATCCGAAATTACTATGAAAATCATTAATAATTAGAGAAACACGGGACTGTAGAACGAATAGGCTTTAAGATGGTATTTTTTTTCTGAAAACAATGAGGCACACCGACAGCTGCTACTCACATTAACTAGGGATTAAATTGAATGATCATAGCGTACATTTTCGTATCTAGGTATGTAAATGTGTGTATGCATATGTGTACTTTTAGTGTTTAAATATGTTTGTCTCCGTGTATATGCATTATAAATGTTTACGCATATATGCGTACATATGAGGGTAGGCCGAAATCTAATGCACACATGCTTCCGTAGACCACAAACAAAATGACCTTCAGAAGCACTCTTGGTGGCACGAGGAAGTAACATTTCCCCTCAACACGCATGCGTAGGTATGAGGTCGTTGCTTTCGTCCAGTGTATTTTGAGAAGGTGAAGTATAGAGGCATGTTCTAGGGCTATGTAAACTCCAGTTAAACACCGTGACTTATAAAGTGACTCCTACTGAGATTCACCGCCGTTTAAGGCAGTTTATGGTGACGATACTGTCGATAGGTCTACAGTGAATTGATGGGTGGTAAAATATCGTGATTGCGAGCCTGCAAAAGCCATGATTGTTGATGAAACACGCAGCGGACGCCCGATCACTGGCACAGACTATAAACATCGCACACCCGTCGAACATTTGATTCAAAATGACCTGCGAATCTCTCAAAAGCGTATCGCAAACCATATTGGTGGAGGTTATTGTTTTGAAGGCAACCTGGCGCCGATAATCTTGCAACATGACAACGCTCGTCCCCACACCTCGCGCGCAACTGGAGAGGCTCTGCGAAATCTAAAAATTTGAACCGATTCCACCACGCCCTCCTTATTGCCCCGATCATGCGCCTTGCGATTTTTATGTTCTTCCTCAACTCAAAAGACACCTCTAGGATAATCATTATACCTCGGACGATGAGGTGAAGGCAACTGTCGAAAGCAGCACGCTGTTCAACTCGCGTTGGCATAGCACTGGAAGACGTCTCACTACTTCCGATTCTCAAACTAAAATGAATGAATGTAATGACCTCAAACCTGCGCATGCGTGTGGAGGGGGAACGTTACTTCCACATGCCATCAGGATTTCTTCTGAAGTTTATTTTGTTTGTGGTCTACGGAAGCATGTGTACAATAGATTTCATTCAGACTACCCTCATATATTTGAAGTAGCTGAGGCTACAATTTACGACACACTTTTCACTCCTGTTGCGTATTTTTACGAGAGGTAGAGGTGGTACCACGCGCATTCCTCGTCTTGAATCCGGTAAGTGCTCACTGGTTCATTTGCATGTCTACATTTTATTTTTCCCTGCTGCGTCTCACGCATGGTGTGTTGCTTTCCTCGTGTGCTGGTGTGGATATACTTGTAAACCCCCTGCCACACATCTTCCCAGTGGCTTACAGGATATTATGCAGATACAGAGAAATGTTTTATATTCATGTTGAAAAATTTGGATGAATATTATCTTCAATGTCTAAAAAAAAGCATTGCACAAGCACATGACATCGGATATCTCCTTCTAATCACATTTACTACACAATGCATGTCGTGGATACATAACATTTCGTTTGGTTTAAAGAATTGGAGCAATCTAGTATACTATACTCAGATAATATTAAGTGAGAGATGAAATTCTGGAGGAAAAGGATTAGACACGTTATTCACGTTTTAAAATGATTAGATCTCATCAAATGGTTCTAAATATGCCAGGTAGATGCCACTCTTGTTCCCTATCTATGATGGAGAGAACACATTGGAGGAAAGTTGGCTTCACTAAACGTTTAGTGTAAAACTCGGTCAGCCGATTACGTAAAATGATTATTGTTAATAAAAAAGTTATTTGTGATGGGTTAAAAGGAAAAAAAACAGGAATGGAAATCCTCCAGAGATAAAAAAACAACGCGATAAAACTTTTTATTCGTGAAACACGCGGGAATTGTTTACCTGAACGTATGCGTCGTTGCTAAGGCTATACACGATACGAAACTTTAATAAAATGAATACAAATGTGAAATTAATGGTGGAAAAAGATCTAACACAAATGGCAGAATATAGTAGTCAGATTTTTATATCGGGGGAAGTTAGAAAAAATGTTAACATCACAGAATTGTATTTTTAAGCTTTTTATGTAAGAATTCGGCCCGAAATTTTCAAGCCAAAAAAATGCACCGACTCCAATCCGCCATCTTGCATGGATTGCCTTCAAAGTTGGCGCTCTCCAGAGTACACCGTCGTTTGTTGGTGACCCAAAAGAAAGAATTGGTGGCGATGTGCGATCAAACTGAAATGACTGATTACATATACGAATAATTCCAGTCAAGCATGCACGATAACGAGACCTTAATGCTAATATTGGTATGATCATGTACTGGAAGAATGTTAATCACACGGAAGAGGGTACTTACATGAAAAAAAATTGATAAGCATTATATGAATACTCAATTAATGCAAGAGGAGTGATGAGAAAAGGCATCTATTGAATGAAAAATCATCGGAATCATGCTGCAAAATTATAGAAATTAATTAGTATATTTCATAGAATTTGGTTTGAACTGTTGGTTTTTGTCGAAAAAATGGCATCTTTCGAATTTTGATCAGTTTCGTTAAAATATTCTCCTCCTTTATCTGTGCTTAGCACCAATCCTTATGTGAGCACAACTTTTTAACTTCCCTTAAATCATGGTAACGTAGATAGGAGTGAGAGTCGGTGGGGTAATATCAGTAGAGTTTGAGGATGACCAAGCATTAGTTTACCACTCAGCCAAGGGATGGCAAATGTTGCTGCAATACGTGTGCGATCAGAATAAGTGCAAGAGAAAACAAATGTTTATGTGGTGTCACAGAAAGAGGAGGCAAACATAGATGGGTATAGACTAGAGCAGGTAGAACAGTTTACATATCTCGGAAGTGTTTTGGACCAATAATGTGAAAGTAGTAGGGACGTAAAGAGAAGAATTGCGCTAGGTAAGGAAGCTTTCTCAAGGAGGAGGGAGTCGATGACGGGGACGTTGAGTAAGGAGGTTAAGAAAATACTCGTGAAAACATTGATATAGATCGTAGCTATGAACGGCGCGGAAACGTGGTCACGGAATGAGGAGGAATATAGAATACAATAAGGACGTATTTGTCTGTTTTTTTAGATTTCGAAAAAGCGTTTGATAGAGTGAATTGGGAAAAATTAATGCGTGTATTGCAGAAAATAGGAATGGATTGGAGGGACAGGAGACTGATCCGCAACCTGTACATGTCTCAGACTGCTCAGGTGCGAGTGGGGAACGGAGAGCCCGGAAGGGCAGTGTTAGGAAGAGGTGTAAGGCAGGGTTGCCTATTGTCACCGGTACTGTTCAACGTATATGTAGAGGAAATGATTAAAGAGGCATGGGAAGAACTGGAGGTAGGAATGAAAGTCGGAGGGGAATTCGTAAAATCGGTTAGGTTTGCTGATGACCAAGCATTAGTGGCTCAGTCGGCCAAGGGGTTGCAAGCATTGCTGAGTGAATTGGAGGTTCAGTGCGATAAATATGGGATGAGAATCAATTTTAATAAAACAAAGGTTATGCGATTTTCCAGAAAGAAAAAGGCTAAGCTAAACATTAAAATAGGAGGGGAAAAATAGAGCAGGTAGAACAGTTTACGTATCTCGGAAGTGTTTTGGACTAACACGGTCAAAGTAGTAGGGACGTAGGAGAAGAATTGCGCTAGGCAAGGAGGCTTTCTCATGGAGGAGGGAGTTGATGACGGGGACGTTGAGTTGGGAGGTTAAGAAAAGACTCGTAAAAAATCTGATATAGATCGTAGCTTCAGGTACCTGTATGAACGGCGCGGAAATGTGGTCATGGAATGAATAGGATAGACGTAGATTGGAGGCTTTTGAAATGTGGGTGTGGAGAAGAATGGAGAAGGTGAAATGCACCGAAAGGAAAACAAATGAGGAAGTTTTGCTAGGGATGGTGGGTGAGGAGAGGGGATTGTTATGAGAAATCCCATGGAGGCAGGAAAAATGGTTGAAAGGCGAATTGAGCGACAGGATAGGGAAGTTGGACGAGATAAAGGGAGGAAGGAAGTACACGGAGATGAAGAAGGAAAAAAGATGTAATAGCAAGTAATGCCACCTCTACACAAATATTAGTTTGATCATGCACTCGATCAACTTTAATCACACGAAAGAGAGTACTTACAGGCATAATAAATTGGTTAAAGGAGAATGATATTCTTAAAAACAAATTAAAATTAGAGATTATTCCCGGTGAAAACCTTTTATGATTTCAGTATTATGAAAATGTTTTTTGATCATCAATTAACAGTATCCATGCACCAAACGTAACCCTTTTCCAAAGTGTCAGTTGAATTTAAAAGTATGCTCTGTCAAAGTACGTCAATATAAAGCTAAAGGACGGATTTCATTATCCTTGCAAATTCCGCCTTTTGACGACTTACGCATTTCAACGCTTTCCTAACGTTCTTTATTCCGTGACGTCACACTCCTTGCAGGAAAACGTCTTCGTCAACTGGATTGCAAAGCTATAAGAATTTAATTTAGTGTGTATTGTACGGTATTTAATGAACAAAATAAGAACATTTAATCTCATATTCCAAATTTTATCCGGTACACCTTCTTGTCGATCCATTCCTTCGGATTACGATTAACGAAAGAATCTCGTCCAACTCGATGCAAATAATATAATTTCCAATGAACTTCCGTTTACATGAAGAAAACTTTTATAAACTCGAACCCGGACCACTTCCATTAGATGTTTTGAACTTGTATTCGAGTCACTCGACTTTCATCATTGCCGATTTTTCATTCTTCCGTTGCATTTCGGAGCGCATAACCGTTCCATTTTCATATTCTGTATGTACGTAATAGTAGATATCCCACTAAGTGGATGTAAGTGAAAAAAATACAATAAGCGTTTCCATTTAAATCGCAAGCACACATAGTGTAGTCCCCATCCCCACGTGCATGCGCAAGTCTTCCCTCTTTTGTTTGAGGTAATACGCGTAATGGATTTGGAAATTGAATCAACTTTGAGGAGACGACGTCGTGTTTCGAAATACGAGCGGAACTGTTTGTAAACAAACCACAACAATAATTAGACGTAACAATTACCTCTAATGGCATTGCGCTTAACGAATTCAAGGGTCGTGATCGTGCGTTGAATGGAACCCAAAGAAAATATCCATGTAATTGGATTATGCAGCCGGTTTTAATTCCTAATTTCCGGTTGTTGATTAATCATCCACCGTTGAACAACGGGGTGAATAGGTATCGAGGACAGGTGGGGAATCATGCACGTTAATTGCAAATCTGGGTCGTTCTGTTGCGGCCTTGACTTAAGTTAACATTGTCTTGGGAAACATTTTAAATGCCATGCTCACTGTCCAATGGGAGGCGGATGGCACGTGTACGAACTTAGGCTTCGTCATGACTGCTTTTATGCAAATTAATTCATCGTTCAGGTGCGGAATCTGTGTCGGAAAATCAAAATTTTAGTATTAATTAAATATATGTGTGTCAAATAGAGACTCGAGAAAAGATAGAGAGAGGAATCGGTGTAAATAAAACTACATATACCGTAGACTGCATAAACTCTCGACCAATTTTCTCGATCACGATGGGAAGGAAGTTAAACTCTCGATTAGAGATATTCTCAAGATCTTTGCTGTCACCTACACACGCTTTTTGTTTATGGCTAAGAATTGATACTGTCACAGGGAAATGGTGAACTAGGGTCCTGCGTTTTCATCAAATTCCAAGCAGCTAATCCTTCTGTGAGCGAATTTTGCGAATAAACCGCTCCTCTTTTTCCGGTCACATCGCCAACCGCCGTCTTATCTATTAATCAACTGGGATATGAAATGTAATCATGATTTTTTACACGGAGGGTCCCTGGAACTCTGGCAGCTCGTTAAACAATCCCAGACCGTGGGTGGCATAAGCTCCACGGGGTAGGGAAGCGGCGAGAGTCGGAAATGGGAGAGCGAAGAGTGGGAGGATTGAGGGAGAGGATGATGGGCGCGGGAAAGAGACTGGAGTGCACTGCGTACTATCGGGCGGTGTGGGAGCGGAAGGAAAGGGTAGAGGGAACGTCGTCGTTACTTTACAGCCACGTCCTGTGCTGGGAAAGGTTCGGGGCGGGGGGGGGAGATTAATTGCTAGATAAACGTTTATATCCTGGGTGAATTTCAGAGCATCTTTGAAATTTAATTAGTTTACAATGAATGGAAAAATAACATGAGCATGATGCTGGCTTTGTTGACACTTGGAAAGGGACGGAACTCCTACCCAACTGGTAAATTGATTAGTAGGAAGTTGAAGAAGGTAATAGAGGGGAGAATGTTAGGCAAACGAGGAAAGGGCAGTAACAGAATAGGGATGTCTTAGATTGGGGATGAAGGGAGGAAGGAAGTACACAGAGATGAAGAGGGACCTGACGTAGAGTAGGTTGCCTGGATTGTATATTGTTAGGGGTCAGAAAATATTTATTTGGTAGTTGTGTCCATCCAAAAACCTACCTTACATATCTATTATTCTACCTTCTAACTATTAACTACCTTATATGTCTATTCTTCTGTATACTTCTTCATTTATTATGTTATCCGTCCATTTGATCCTGAGCATCCTCCTTCAGTACCAGGTTTCGAAGGCTTCTAGTCTTTTCTGATCTATTTTTCGGATGGTCCATGCCTCTGATCCATTGAGTGCCACGATCCATACGAATGTTTTCACGTTTTGTTTCCTCGGTTTTACTTCTATCTTCTTTTCTTTTCTTATCTTATTTCTTCTAGCAGTTGTCTTTTCATTGTGAACGCTCTCTTAGCTTGATTATACTATGCTAATTTTCCTGCTGGAAAGTTTTAATCTGTTTTATGATGGCGTTACTATTACATTCTAAAATTCTTTTATTATATTCTAGGCCGCGCGTATATCACCGGCACATCCATGTCTTACCGCTTTACCCGGGTATTTAAATATTTTATGTCTTTATCATTTAGGTTAATTAGGATTCCACTAGTGATTAACGAGACTCCAACAAAATTATTTCATGACATGGGTTTTTTTTTAATTTCCAAATGGCGCGCAGTCGTCTTCGTCTGTTTCACTTCCATTATTACGGTAATACCCACGAACCTTTTTTTTATCTCTAAGGAGATGTTTTCGCAAACCTCCCCTTTTTTGTCATTGTATGCTAACCCATTGCCGTGATATCTTGATCAAACTCTCACACTAGTGAAACATGAAAACGTTGCGTTCCACGATCTTAATTTTTTTCAGGTGACTAATTTTTTGATGAGGTGTTGACTACTTGGAATTTCGATGCATAGGGAATATTCATTTTGGAAACATTTTTGAGGAATGTAGTCGTTTTTATCATGGAAGTTTACCTATACAATTTAAATTGTGGTTTGTTCTAGATAACGTGAGACTATAAAAATGCCTCTTCTACTGGAAATGTTTGTTCGATTGTTCCTGCAGTATCCGTTAGATGGACCCCACTTACTTTAGATGCTCTTCGCAGATGCTTTCGGCTTCGATTCCGATAGCAATGTGGCTTCGAAGCGTCTTGCTTTATCACTTATGTCTACTACCCCTTTAGAGTACATCACCGCATATAGGAATACATTTTTTATTTTCTGTAAGCGTCTTACTATGCATTTTATTCCGATTTAACTGAAGACCCATCTCCTTAAGTTAATCACTAATGTCTTTGGATTTGCTGGAAAGAAGCTCTCGCTCTATTTTATGAATATTTTATGTCATCCTGGAAGATCAAGTAATCGGCCGGTAATTGGATGTGGCTAGTTACAAGTCGTAAGTATTTCAGGATGTGAGGCACTCTGTACTCTCCCATAATCTCAACTGATGATGTTGCCTTGCGACGAAACCTTGGTCGTCTAAAATAAATATTCTGGTAGAAGTAGTAGGTTACTTTTCCTTCATTTACGCCTCCTATTTTGGGACAGATATTACTGATGCAAATGAGAAGCGGTATATGGCCAATTACGTATCCTTGCGGGACGCCAGTGATTACGCTTACAAAATTTAAACAAAGTGTCTAAAAGTTTGTCTAATATTTTTTGAAAGTTGAAACAAAGTCCATTTTATTTACTGCTCCCATTCGTTCTTTTTAGAATGTGTTGAACCGTTCCAATTCACCATTTCGCATTTAATGCAACACGTCCATGCCAAATAATTGCACTTTGCTTTTCCTCGTAGAGTATCTTTATTACCTATAATACTGTAATAGAGTACTCGTTAAGATGAAAAGCAAAGTGCCCTCCTTCATCATGAAGAATTTTCACCATGTTACGCCTTAAACAGTGTTATTTTCGTGTATGCTATCTTATATAATGGTTAGTGGTTGGTCTAATTATTTTTTAAAAGTCCAAAAAAATAACAAAAACAAACTTATATTCTTGGGTCTCCAGGTTTTGGAATATCTTGAGTGAGTAACTCCACTCGCATTCAACAAGATTTAATCTTTATGGATCACATTTGACATCGTTAACATGCCTTAAGATATTTGTTAGAATGCCGGCGACCCAATGCGATCTTTTATGCACTACTCGCTTGGAGTTCTTGAACTCTTCATTCCCATACTATTTATTCTAAATAAGTAGCCTTCCATGAGCAGATACACCCCTTTCCTCCTTAAGTGGATACATTTCTCGCGCTTAATTTAAGATGGACCACTACCCAGTTAAACGAGGCTACTTTCTTGCCCTTCTTCCATCAGAGATTAACCTTCATCGTTCCATCCCCTTTTTCTCTAATCATGATGATGATGTAGATTTTTTGGAAAGGTTTTCCGAGGGGTGAGTTCGAGGGAGTGAGAGGTTTGGACTGGGGGATGGGAGGGGGGTTGAAGATCAAAGATCTTCGACATGCTCTAGCTTACCCTCGCCACCCTTACGAGAGCCCCCCTTACGAATTTTGCATCTCTCCGCTTTATTATTTAGGAAGGAGATGGAATGGCTCCCGCGCTCCATCCATAGGGGAAAATAATATAAACGTGCCCTCCTCTAAGGCGGATGAAGAGTAGGTGGAAAGGAGGCCGTGGAAACGAAAGAAAAGGAACTTTTACACATCTCTTGCATTTTTTCTTCCTGCTCTGTCAGAGGAGGAAATCGTTCCTTTTCATCTTCACAAGGGCTTTTTATGAAGAAAGCAAACCAGAGACGCGCCCAGACGTACAGAAGAGATCCAACCATCCACTGCCAATGGAGAGTTCTGATTGCGAGCAGCCGTAGTGTTTTGTCATTTATTTTCAATTTTAACTCATGTCATATATACACGATCAAGTTTCTGTTTTATTGGCAGATTGGGCCCATAGGATTGCACTAAATTATTCTAGACCACCGGATAACGTAGTTTTTTGATGGATACATAAATTAACCAAGACTATAAGGCCTGTTCCAAAAGTAGTAATAATTACATCTTTCCCCGGATAGATGGACGACTGTTTCTATGGCCGTGTTCGAGGGAGGGGAGTCTGAGGAATGGTTGGAGGCCGGTGGCAGTTGGCTTTGCGCAGTGCGGATCGTTCGTTTGTGAAACCTCTATGACGTGACCTCGTTACGTATCGTCACGAACCGGTTATTGGATCAGTACTTCGCCATCAGCTTTTGTGTGAAACTGGGCAAAACCGGGAAAGAGACTCAAGCAGCATGCTCAAGGCAGCTTATGGTGATATAACGCCACGGGTATATCGGTAGTGTGTTTGTGAGTGGAACGAGTAGTTTCGGAGGAGGGAAGAGAAGACGTTGAAGACACCGAACGTTCAGGACGCCCTTCGACCTCAAAAAGTGACGAAAATATTGCAAGAGTGAAGTTTTTTGGACGGGGATCGCATATTTAGTGTTCACATGATTCCTGATGAACTTAGGATCCCTAAAAGTGATGTGCATAGGCTTGATCGAAAAATAGGCATGAGAAAGGTGTGTGTGTGCGAATTTGGCGCCGCGAGTGATCTCGGAAGAAGAACAAAAGGAAACTCGCACGCGGAGCACTGCCAAGAACTTCTCGACCATGTAAGGATTGATGTTCCAAATTTTTTAGACAATGTCGAGAAGAATGATGAAAGTGAAATAGACCGAAAGAAAAACAAATGAGGAAGTACTGGAGATGGTGGGTGAGGAGAGGGGTTTGTTGAGAGAAATCGTATGGAGGCAGGAAAAATGGATGAAAGGCGTATTGATCGGCAGTAGTATGTTGAAGACTGTAATAGAGGGGAGGATGTTAGGCAAGCGAGGAAAGGGCAGTAACAGAATAGGGATGTCTTAGATTGGGGATTTTGTGAGGAAGGAAGTACTCAGAGATTAAGAGGGACCTGATGTAGAGTAAGTTGCTGGATTGGGTTTTATTTGGAATTACAAAATATTCGTATATTTGGTAGTTGCGTCCATCCATAAACCAATCTTAACTGGTAGATTACCTTATAATAGTTGGGTGGACGAGCGTCGTCATGTTGCAAGATTATTGGCGCCAGGCTGCCTTTTAACACGACAAACTCGGTGTCGGAGGTGTTTTAGAGTCTGTATGTACTGAGAAGAATTTGCCGTTGCCCCTCGTTCCAGAAAATCGGTCACATAAACTCGGTGAGCATCCCAAAACAGTCAAAAAAGTTTAATCAACAATTATGGCTTTGACAGGCTCGAAACCACGAAATTTTCCTACCCATCGATTTACAGTAGACCTATTAGGAGCATCGTCACCTTAAACAGCCTTTAAATGAAGGTGAAACTAAGTAGGAGTCACTTTTTCAGCAGTTAAAAATGCGATAACAGCACGCTGTTTAACTCGGGTTGACATTGCACTAGAACACGTCTCCATACTTCCGCTTCTCAAAATACACTAGATGAATATGGCGACCTCAAACCTGCGCATGCGTGTTGAGGGGGGTGTTACTTCCACGTGACGCCAGGATTGTTTCTAAGGGTCATTTTGTTTGTGTTCTACAAGCATGTGTGCATTAATTTTCAGCCTAACCTCGTGTCATCTCCATCGTACTACGGTAGGAAAGACCATGTCAGTCAAAAAAGAGAGATCAAGTGTAGAGCGGATACATTTTAGATGTTAGTTTTCTCACTGACGTAAGTGATCAGTGTAACTGGTAAACGATGGCGATAAAGAGAAATTAACCTTTTGGCTCTAAATTTTTATCCAACTTTATTCTAATTTATTCGTAGTGTCAGGTCGTCTCGTACGCTTAGAGGAGTATTCTGCACCTTGATGCCGTAGTGCAAGTAGCTGTTGTAGAAATGATTCCAATTGCTTGAATTTACAAGATATCTGTCTGTAACTAACATTTGCGCAACTCTTAATTTCGCAGTTGCACACTTGGCCCAAATCACCTCCTTTCGCACTTCCTCCTTGACTCTATCTTAATATAGTTATACATTATATTTTGCCCTGCAGGTCATCGCTGCTGTCGTTGGCAGGGAGTGAATACACAACAGACTATTTTTTACTAGACCAGGCTAAATTACTAATGCACCAGACTAAATTTTGACTCGAATATGAGCCTACCGCGGTCGGACAATGATATTGTGATCCGCTATCGTCAGTGGAAAAATGACATCATAAATCTATCTGTTCTAGATCTTAAATCTCTCTAATTTTATTTGCATGATCTCTCCTACCGTGAAACGATGAGGGTAATGATACATTTTCAACATCACCGCCCCAAATGATATTCTCCTCACCGACCAATTTCATTTCTCGAAAAGGAAATGGATTTTGGAAAACTTTCACTGTCGGCGATGTCAGTGGATTACCATTTTTTCAGTTCCAATATTTTTATCTGCACCTGTGCTTCGAATGAGGTGACTGTATCCAGCGACATTGTTTTGTAAACTGCGACATTTGATTACTAACATAGATGATGTTGGCGGGGCACCAGGCGGATGTCGATGCACTCCCATCGATGAGTGGTGTTCTGAAATCGGGCTCGCCCGAAGCAACAGTACAAACCGCGCGTTACATCTCTACATCTACATAATGCCCTGCAAGCAGTCACAAGGGCGCCTGGCGGGGGGTGTTATGTCACCACCCGTAAAGCAGAGTCAAGCCACATTGCAAAATAAATTAAATAAAAAAATCGCACATACAGAGCAATATATAAAGAGATATTCCCATCGAGAGGAGTTTGAGGGTTCCTTCCATTTTTTAAGATTGTGTACGATATCAATAAATATATTTTTCCCGGATAAATAAATAAAATCATGCGCATTGATTTCATAATGGAGCATGAAAAATCACATGTAAAAAAATCATGCAAAACCACATGAAAAACCAAATCATGTTACCTCTGCTCAAGCATTAGTTTGATCATGCACTTGATAAATTTTAATCACACGAAAGGAAGTAGTTAATGCGCAGAGACGGACCCCTTACCTCTCTACTGCAATTAGTTCCCCTCCCGCGTGACTTCGGGGGCCAACTCCTACGTATTTATTCGCTTTCGCGGCTCTTTTGTTTTACGATCGCGTCATCTTCTTCTGTTAGTTGTGCATATAGTATCCGTTTACTTTCGCCTTTCCCCAAAGACCGGCAGTTGTGTTCACAATTGTGACCGTTGACCTTAACCTTTTTTTTAAATGGTCAAGTTACTGCCACAGCTCTTCCTTCTCGCACTCTCCTTAGCACGTACACGTCGAAGTGGCGAAGGAGGGGGCAAATCTTAAGGAGTAGGGAAATTTGCTCAACTCCTTCCTCCTTGTGAAAACATCTTTGACTATATCTACATAGTACCCTGCAAGCTGCCGCAGGGGTGTGTGGCGGTGGCTGTTCGGCCAACACCCATAAAAGAAAATAAAACCACACGAAAAACCAACAAATTCATTCGAAACTACACTCACAGAGGCGTGGATATTCATGCAAAAGACCTTTCAACTTACACGGATGCACCTACACATTCCATCAACGCCGATGCACTTCCCATTGCAGTAAAAGTCTGTCCATAGCATTCGTATATCCCAAAGGTTGCCACCCATCAGATTTACGGAGGCCTAGGAGAAGCCATGAATAAAGATTAATCAATGCTGATATTTAATATGTGCCTTAATTTTGACGGTCGCCTGAGTCGAACGGTTTACAAGGCCTGTTCCAAAAATGATAAGAATGAAACCGAGGAAAAAAAGTATTGGAGATCAAGTTACGAAAATGCTAATAATCTTCATAAGAGCACCCTTACGTATGCATCGACACACCCCAATGACAGTGCCTCCGCCAGTTGTGGTATGCTTCCTGTAAGGAAACGACAGAAACCTCGTCCAGGCACCTCGTCATGGTCTCTTTGGCATAATGAAGTGGTCAAAAATGGCTCAAAAGTACTCAAAAGTACAATTCTCGTCACTAGTAACAACCTATTATGAACAATTTGGGTCACTTTCACAGTGGCCCAAGAGGTCAAAGATTGTCACGCAAGCAGTCTTCCGACAGCACCTTTTGGGACCATCTTGGCACGCACCTTTCTCGTGGCTAAATCTTCTGTAAGGACTGTGGTTTTCTGAATATTGCACTCTTCTGCTATCACATCCTGATACTCGGGATTGGTCAATAAATCGGAATTGAGCACGTGTCTCACTTTTTGCACAGTTACAACACGCTGTGTCGTTGTTGGGCATTCCTCATCGTCAACCTCCTCCCTGCCCTCCCAGAACATCCTGTGCAGACAACCATCACTCGGGACATTTGGGCCAAGTAAATCATAAGCATGATGAGGCATGGAACTCTTCGTTGTGTACCAGAGTGCTAAGGTGACTCTTCTGGGTGTGACTGCATATGTGCATGATGTTTCTCAACTCTTTTGTCGTTTTGAAGCGAGTGCCTGTGCAGTTGCCCTTAAAAATCACCTTAGCATCATCAAATTTCTGAAAAGTGTATGATAGAGAGGAGTGCAGGGCTGTGCTTTTCTTATCTGATTCTTTTAAGTGCTAACTGTTTCATAGGTGATCTTTCACTAATATTCCACTCATTTTATTTGAATAATAGAATACGCCAATTCCTTATCAGCCAAAGGTTCCATTGCTTCTAAACATCATCGTAATGGGAATTAATCGCAATATGCACTGAATCAATTGGAAGTGTAAAGTCGTGTGCCCAAATTTTCCGATCTTAATGCACGATTTGAAAGCATATAATTGCTCCATGGAAAATGGCAACTGTGAATTGTTGCGACGTGGTCCACGGTCTAGCAGCAATCCGCAAACTGTAAATTCCCACAGTTAACTGACGTGGATCGCGTTGCTTTCCCAAGATTACCTTTCCCACCACAAGTCACCCCACTCCAGCCATCTGATTTGGTGGCAAAAATAATTCCAGTTATGTTTTGGGCAGACACTAAATATTATTCAGTATTAGGTCAAATATGCCTAAGTACGCGTACGCGGTGATGAAAACAAGATAGGGCTACACTTGCAGAGAATAATTACATCGTACTTGGTGCTTGCACCCCCTGCCACGCCCTTCTTGGTGATTCGTGGGGCAGTTAGGCGATGTAGAAGAAAGGTGATCTGTATGGGGATGAATTGAAGTTGGGAATAGCCTGTATACAGAAGAGTAGGCAGAATTAAATGCTGAAAACATCCACACTAAGACTAAAAACAGATCCGCATTCGAAGTGGGGAATACTGCTTTGGATTAAGAATAGATCAAAGGGTCAAGATACGCTGAAGCAGGCGAGTTGAAGTGTTTTTGCTATTTAGGCAAGCTCTCCAGAGGCGGAAGAAGGAATGTGTAGGATGAGGACGAGACCTTTCGGGGGAGGAAATTAATGACGTCGAAATTGCTTGGCGTATAAAAAGAAGGAAGTGATTCCGCAAAATGCATTTGCGAAGTTACCTCTCCAACTGCCATGTAGAAATGGACGGTAGGGAGAGCAGGGGGAATGTGGAAATGCGAAGACGCCGGAATATAATGATGAAATAGAATAATCAGAATAACGAAGGGATAAGTCCTCGGCGGAGAGGTCGTGGGCGGATCCGTACAAGTGATACGCAGCGCCAGCATTTGCTTTGGCGTTGGAGGAACAAACTAAATGCGATGACGCGTTCGCCTTATGTGGCAGATTTATAAAAAAAAACTGATTTAGCTGTAAGTAAAGTCGAAGCAATGCTCAAACGTATATGCTCATTATGAACATTTAATTAGATCAATAATGTTTTTTGAATTAGGTCCATGAATCTTGTAAAATTGAGGTATAATATATGCGGGATTAGGTAACAGTTTATTTTAGTTTTGGTGATGTTATGTTGTGCCTTTTTAGGCGAGGCTTAGAAATGTGGAGCGATGATCAGTCTTTATGGAATTCAACGGGAAGACTCTGATGATAACGTTATAGATGGAGAAGCGTAACAGAAAGAGAGAGAGAGAGGGAGAAGGTTAAATACGGCGACGTCCAGCCATCCAGGAGAGAAAATAGAAGTGTAAAAACGAGCGTAAGATGCTGTATGGTCTGTGAAAGGGAAGGAGAACGTATCCTCGATGGGAGACTGGAACGCCGTGGTCGGAGGTGGCCTAGAGGGTGCAGGAGAATTCAGATCGACATCGACAGAAATATCCCGCGATCCATCCGAAAAGGTGTGTGGCAGGGGGTGCGAGGACCAGGTGGGAAGGGTGAGCGACAAAGGAGGATGCATGGGAAAGGGAAGGGAAACGGGGGGGAATATTCGTCGATAAACTATCAAATAACGTGCAAACTTGTACATACACTTGTATGAGTGCTGGAGGAAGACCAAATTCAAAACATGTGTTAATCAATTTCACAAATTAATCATTTGTGACGTGGAAAAAGGGAATAAAAATGAATCAAAACCATTTATACGACAGCTATACCAAGGCAAGACAGGTCATGTAGAAATTGAAAGTAGTAAGGCAAGTACCACTATTGCATGGAAATGCAACATAAATGGCCTCCTCCCCAAAGGACAAATGTAGGGAATCTTACACCATGCAGCAGGGCCCCCCCCCCGCAAACAGAGAGAGAGACGAGGGATGGAAAGGGAAGCTTAAAAACAAACAAAGCAGTACTCTTAAGGAGCGCTACGTACTTAAATGGCAGTCCAATGCGATCATGCGGGAACAATCAAGAACAGATAAATGCGAACAGCACGGATAATTGACCCTGATGTCTCACGCATCGAGAATACTTACGCGGATCTTTAGGTGAAGAAACGATTGGGAGATAAAAGAAAACCTCGGGGAAAATCGGATTCTGGTTCAGGAAAAACCCAAAGAGTAAGAACTGGATACGACGCGTCATGGTAAAAAATGAGTGAATATCCAAGTTATCACCGCAATCACAGCAACGAAAGTTTCGTCTCCTAACTTGAAGAAGCGATTTTAATATTTCGGCATCGCAGATGGTTAATCAGATTCTCAATTTTAATACTTGATCTAAATCAGTTGATCTATTGAATTGCTTCAAAAGATATTTGCGAAAAAAAAGACTTAATAAATCCGAGGAAAACGTTTTACTCAAAAAACCACTCTCAACGGTGTCATGACTATGTAAAATATATGATTGAAAAAAATCTGTGAAACTGAATAGTTTCTCTTGTGGTTAAAATAAGATAGATTTGATAAGATGTTACCGTCGAAGTAAAATGGGAGTGTTGAATGAAAAACTTTGACAGCAACAAACAATAGAAGAACACATAAAAGGAACACTCACACGCTATTTCTCGATCATTTTGACGGAATTGAGCTCCGTCTTCATCAGAAGATTCACTAGGACTGACTGCTGAACTGATGGCGGTGAGGTATGTGAGAGAGAGAGAGGATGGGAAGAATGTCGAAAGGATGATAGCAAATAATGTACGTATCTGACTTGGAGAAGCAGAAATGGTTGCTTCAGCCATTGTCGTGTCTCAAATGACAGGAAGCGCCTTTCTTCCGAAGTTGAAATTTCTTCGATGAAGCGATACGATATTTACGATACGATATTACGATATGATACTTTTACGATATTTTAATGGATAACCGTGTCGCCTTGCTTCCGATGCTGAAATTTCTTCGATGAAGCGATACGATACGATACTTTTCGGATATTTTAATGGTTATTCTGCTATTCTGGGCTGATTCGTATCGAAAAAACCAAACATCATTAAAATCGGTACAGCCGTTCTCGAACTATCAATGGTGTAACAATCTCGATTTACGACTTCGTTTCGTGTATTATATAGAGATACATTCATTAATGGCTGGAAGATTGTTAGCTCAAATTGGAAGATTTGCATCATTTAAAGACGTCGTGTTTCTTTGTGCCAAATTTGGTCAACTTTGGGATTTGCGTGGATGAGAATTGTTGGTCCCAAGCAGAAAAGGAACTTGAAACGTGTACGATTTAGTTAACGTTGGGCTTATTTTCCCACTCGCTGGGTGAGTTGCCGCCTTAGAAAATAACTTATATGATTTGTCGTGATTATTCTTTTAATTGCACAGCTCAGGTTGCTTTGACGAGGGATGGAAGTCTCAAACACGTGTCTCTCGATGTAATTAATTTCGTTAAAAAAGGATTTCCTTATTTCCGTGCTGTCATCTGCTTATGACGTCATTACTGAGGAGAAGTAATCAACATTTTGCTCTAAGGATGCCTCCTTCGCTAACGCAATTATATTTGAAATGCCATAATTAACATTTTCGTCCAAATTATTCCAAAAATGCTCCCTGTTGATTAAACGAAATGTCACACATTCCCCAACTCTTTTCGTCCGCTACTTTCAGTTCCCATTCTTTCTTAGTCTCGTCGCTAATGGTATATTAAAGAAGGAAATTCGTTTCCGGTAAAGATAGCTTACGAGATTAACCGTTCGAGGGCTGTTAAATAAAGAGTGATCTTACATTTTTCCATTCGCATAATGAATTTAAGTTGAGTTTAAATGTACATAATTTATATATAGATGGTCAATTGTAAAAGTTATGCCTATAATTGCGTCGCAACTATCCATGGAAGGGTAGTAAAACTTCACGGAATTTGTGGTGGAGGTTCTTATCTTCCAATGCCACCGGTCGCCAGTTTACTCCAAGCTCTCTCATGAAGAGACGTCTTGCCGCTAAAAAGAGTTAAATGTGTAAATTATATATATATATATATATATATATATATATATATATAGACACAGATATGGAGCGTAGCTATGTACGGCGCGGAAACGTGGTCACTGAAGCAGGAGGATAGACGTAGATTGGAGGCTTTTGAAATGTGGGTGTGGAGAAGAATGGAGAAGGTGAAATGGACCGAATGGAAAACAAATGAGGAAGTACTGGAGTTGGTGGGTGAAGAGAGGGGTTTGTTGAGAGAAATCCTATGGAGGCAGGAAAAATGGGTGAAAGGCGTATTGAGCGGTAGTGAAATGTTGAATAGGGTAATATAGGGGAGAATGTTGGGCAAGCGAGGAAAGGGCAGGAACAGGATAGGGATGTTGGACGGGATGAAGGGAGGAAAGAAGTACACAGAGATGAAGAGGGACCTGATGTAGATTAGGCTGCTGGATTGGGTTTTGTTTGGAGTTAAAAAATGGTAATTGGATAGTTGTGTCCATCCAAAAACCTACCTTAACCGGTAGATTACCTAATAAATATAGACACACACATATTCAAACACGAAAGCCCGTCATATAGGGAACACATAGTCATTCACATGGAAATAGATACAAGGAAAATGGATAGGAACAGTTAAAGACCGAACACAGGTGAGGTGAGGAAGGCGCATTCGGGCGGATTATATATATATATGTATATATATGTATATATCTGTATATATATGTATATATATATGTGTATATATATATATATATATATATATATATAACAGGGAAAGGAACTGGCCCCCCTACCCTGATGTGTGAATATTCACACGCCGTCGGGCTTGGTACATGGGTGAGCTCTACCATCACCTACTAAACCGACCTCCGGGTTGATTACTGTGTTTATGGTCTATATATATATATATATATATATATATAACATTTATACGGCACAATAGAAAACAAAAATAAATTACTAAACACGTAAAAGGACCTTCGTACGAGGTGTGTTCAAAACAGAACGAGAATTTTTCATTTCGCGGGCATGGAGAGTTCGATTGCCAACCTTTTTTTTATTATGTTGGTATACATGCCCCTGAAGTATGATAAAACTTACAGATGTTTTCATCGTGGACTGTGTGACAGCCACTGAGGTTAGACGTGTTTTATGAGCGATTTTCGTTTGTTAAAAGAAATGGACCAAAGAATTTGTATCAAATTTTGCGTAAAAAATGAAATCAAGTGTAACAAAGTGTGTGAAATGTTAACAAATGCCTATGGTGAGTCTGCTATGAGTAAATCAAGAGTTTTACGAGTGGTATAAGCGTTTCCAAGGAGGCCGTGAAGACCTTGAAGATGACGAAAGTCCTGGACGCCCCAGCACATCAACAATCGATGAAAACGTGGAAAAAGTGAAAGAAATGGTTATGAACGATCGCCGGATCACAATTATAGAGGTCGCTGATGATGTTGGCTCATCGATTGGATCATGGCATGACATTTTTTCCAAAATTTTGGGTATGAAACGCGTGGCAACAGAATTCGTTCAAAAATTGTTGAATTTTGAACAAAAAACAGCGGCGTATGAAAGTTTCTCAGGAGTCACTAAATGAAGTAAACGACGATGCAGAATTACTGAAACGTATTATAACAGGTGACGAAACATGGGTTTATGGATATGACGTTGAAACTAAGGCTCAATCATCCCGGTGGAGGCATTCTGGCTCGCCAAGACCGAAAAATGCTCGACAAGTGCGGTCGAACGTGAAGGTTATGCTCACTGTGTTCTTCAATTTTAATGACATAGTGAATCATGAATTCCTGCCGCCAAGTCAAACGGTTAATAAGAAGTACTACTTACAAGTTCAACGCCAATTGCGTGAAACCATCCGAAAAAAACGCCCGGATCTGTGGAAAAACAATTCATGGTTTTTGCACCACGGTAATGCATCAGCTCACACTTCATTGCCTGTTCCTGAATTTTTGGCCAAAAACAATACTGTAACGATGCCCCAGCCTCCATATTCGCCAGATATGGCTCCGTGTGACTTTTTCCTATTTCCAAAATTAAAGAGAAACTTGAAGGACCGTCGTTTTACAGCCGTAGGTGACATTAAAAGCGCATCGCTGAAAGAACTAAAGGCTATCTCAAATATCGAGTTTGAGAAGTGTTTCGAGGATTGGAAGAAGCGCTGGCACAAGTGAATTAATCTCCAATGGGGACTATCTTAAAGGTGACAACATCAATGGACAAGAATAAATGAATATATTTGTCCGAAAAATTAAAATTCTCATGATTTTTTAAACACGCCTCGTATTTCAGGAAGTTTAAGCTTTTGGCCACCTCTTGACCTTCTTCAGGGTCAAGCTGCAGTCATCTGCTTGAGTTGTTACTGGAGCTCTGGGTCCACTTTCCTTTAAAACCCTATGTTATCCCCAATTCGTTGCATAATATTGCTCTTCACGTTTTAATTCAAGTGTGTTCAACGTAATACGTAGAAGGCGATATCCCCACGAGGATGACCAAGAATAGTTATTAGGACCAAGTTAATAGGAAACAACAATTGAAGAAGCAGGAATATTCAGAGAAACTATCAGGATGACTGAGGTTAGTGGGAATGACACTGATAAAGGAAGAAGAATGTAAGACCGCAGAAAACCCAAGATTGGGGCAGATGATGATGAGTACTTCAGCGAGGTATGTTTTCCAGTAAGAATGTCAAAATCAGCAACTTTTTAAATTCTATTTTAATATTTAAAAGACAAATTATGAGTTTCAATCAATAGTTTATTTGAACAAGCAAATATTTCATCTCTCATTTCCTGTAACCGAAAATGTTTCCTTAATATTTATTGCTCATCATCAGTATTTCAATCCTAGGATTAGTATGCCCCAATTATATTTGACTGCATATTCTAGAGAGAATAATGTGGTCTTCTATATCGCAGCACTGCGACCGATACCGCGAACTTCACTCTCGCCCGCAGCTGATGCCGGGTAACGGTCTGCGCCACCAGTGCCTAAAGGCGAAACCGCTGCCTTTCACCCTTTCAGTGTAGCTTTTTGGTAGTGGTCTATTTTTCTCGTTGTCTCGACCCGAAGCACCATTGCTGTGCTTTTTTTCAGTCAATGTGTGGTTGCTTCGTTTCGGAAAATCTTTAATAAATTTTTTCTAAGCCGAAAAAGTTCACGGGACGACCTTCGGCTCCACGCTTCCTCTGATCTACCCTCGCACCCTATTTACTGCTATTTGCTGCAAATACTTTAAATGTATGTCAGAGATACACCGAGGCTCTATATGGAGTGACTTTATTGGAGATGGGGTTGAAAGCAAACGAGAATGGATATTTTGTTCAGGAACACGTAAACGTCTTGGCGGGAAGTGTATACTTCCGTCCTCCCCTCGACAATAAAATGAAATGACAATGCGACCGAAGTGCTCCGAGCATTTTCCCCTTTGAAACGAAAACTGCGCTTCGAAGGGAGACTCGAAGGAAATAAAAGCGAAGGACACTTTTATTTCCCCTCCCCAAGCAAGGCGTGAGCCAATGTTAAATTTTATAGGAGTTCTGATGAAATTTTATCTCACGAACTCATCGAGCTCTTACGATCTTCTTTTGTTTTCTCCAGGGCGAAGGAAGGGGAAAGAAATGAATCTCGAATGCCGTGGTGATCTCAAGCGGTTGCCGGCTTCTCAACGACCGCTCACGGCATTAAATCCGTTGTATCAGACAGTGGTCGATTAAAAACATCGCCTACTAAATGCCACCTGCGAAGGGCTTCCAGGAAAATATACCACGAAATTCGTCGGGGATGAATGGAACTAGAATAGCTCAAATTATATACTGTAAGAGCTTAACTTCTACAACCTCATGGCGAGCTGCGACTTGCTACTATTTGGGTGTGTGGCAGGAGTTATTGCTAACCTGGCATGCAATCATCTTTTTTTCGTGTTACTAAAATGTTGGTGACCTACGGAGTAGTTTTTTAATAAAAAAATGGGGAATGTTTTTTTTTTTGGGAACAGCTCTATAAATACACCAAAGTATTTATGTATTAAATAGGTTTTAGAAACAGATATGTGAGACGGGATTCTTAGAAGATTTCGAATATAGATGGAGCAATTGTCGCCAAAGTCATCAAAGCGTGTACTCGAGAATAGAGGTAAGATGATGCTGCCGTTAGAATGTGCAAATTCACAAAAAAATGTTTTCTTGAGTAATTAGTTGGGTAAATTTGCCGAAACTCTCTTGGTGTAGGGTAAGCGCCATTTTGCGTTATTCTTTCTTCGTTTCATCCTTTTAACCCTCCTAACAAAGCCAATGGTAAGTGAATAAATTAAAGTAAATACAGGTTGAATTTGCTCCGTAAATTCGAGGCTGGTCATTTATCTGAGGATGTTAAAGACATATTGCAGGCCCCCACGTACTATGGTTGATTAGATCACCAGCGTAAAATCAGAGAGATTAATTATAGAACGGATGGATTTAAAATGGCGTGTTTTCCTCGAATTGTGAGAGACATGACAGCAATCACGTAGGAGGCAATTAGAATTGTCAGTGAAAAATACTCTATATATCTTGCATGTCTCTTACGGCGTGTAATTCTTTTTATTTAACCGAGTCATCTTTTTAAGAGTTAGACAGACAGAATTGACGTTTTTTTTATAAAAATCAAACCATTTAAATCAAACCAATCAAATAAACTTTTTATTTTTCACGACCCAGGTTTCCTTATAGCATAACATCATCAAGCACCGTATATATATATATATATACATATCTCTGGGCGGAGGGGAAGAGGAGGGAGGAAAGAAAAGATTGGTTGAGCCAGGAAGAGGGGGGCTAAAAGTCTATGGTTTGACGCGGAGAAGGAGGATTGGTAATATTGACAAATTAACAATTAGCAATTGCATAATTAGATTAGATAAAAACCAATTAGATAATTAGCAGGCTGGAAGGATAGGGTCAATACAATGTTGCAAAAAGCCCACCTGACATCAGATTAGTTGGCGGAGGATTAGAGTAATGATTATTTGAACTGGGAGAACGGCACTTAGTAATTAGTTAGGTGACTCAGTGGCGGGCTGGGAGGAGTCACTACATTGTAGAAAAAGTCTCACTTGGCTTCAGGTGAGCTGGCAGGGGGTGAGGGAAAAAACAATAACGGGGAATGTGAAGGGTAAAGAAAATCGTTGGTCAAAACATCTTCCCCGTAATTCGTGTGTTGAAGGAGTGGCTCAATTTTTTAAATTCTAATCTATTTTTTGCATTTTAAATTGTATGACATGTTTTATAGGTGCCATGCAAGGCGATTTGATGGAATCGTCTCAATATCAACTCCCGAATCTTTTTATTTCAGAAATCTCTTTTCCCGTGATTAAATTAATTCCGTTTCGCGTAATATTAACGATTATTGCCAAATAATCAGTTGTCCCGAGCATTTTTTTAAAGTGGACGATAAAAAGGAAATGCGCATTCGAAGGTTCTTCAATTATGAATAATCATAATTATATTTTAAATATTGTGTTATTTCTCATTCTCCTGAATTTTCATCTGCATCTACATAATACCCCGCAAGCCGCCGCAAGGGCGTGTGGCGGTGGGTGTTAGGTCACCACACGTAAAAGAGAATAATACTAATTGCGAAAATGAACATTTATATTCAAACCTTTCATACCTACGTCATCAGAATAGTGATTGAATGGAACCCAGGGTCCACCTTCCGTTATGAAATTGTTGATCGTGACCAATCAGTAATCATGTGTTTAACACTATTTATTTATCTATTAGCTATACTTAATTGCAGAACAAGAATCACCACAAATCCTCTGTTGTCTACTTCTTCCGACGAATGTTTAAATGTGTAATTTGGCGAAATTTGAACTAGTTTTGTTGGCTAGCATTGATAACCATTCGATTCTGGTTTGCTCAAGTTTTCAAAACATATGTGTATAGTTCGTTTTGTAATGTAATACCCATGGTTAATTGTTTCCGTGTCTCTGTGAATAATGTAAATATCTGCAAACATCTTCATGGAGCTATTATATATATATATATATATATATATTCTTCGATGTCATTTACTTACATTATGAATACATGTACGCTTAAAAACCCAAGCGCAGCAGATACCCGACAGATACCTGGGGTTTGCCCCCTAGAAGGACGCCCGCCCCGTCGACCGCCGACAGCAGTTGCACTGTCGCTTATTATCAAAGAAAAGGACAACGACGAAAGAGGCAGAACATGAGACATTAATTGGGAGGGATTAGACACATCATAGCTACATCGTCAGCACTCTTTAAAACTCATTATTGTTTCTTTTAATTAGTCTCTATTGCATTAGTAATTGTTTTGGAAATCAGATAATTATACCAAGCCTGCTTTGCCTCCTTAATGTGTATCTATCTTGGGAAAAGAGGTTTAAAAGAGTGAAATGGGGCTTAAAACAATGGAATGACTAGAATCTGCGTTGCCAGTGAAAGTCGAAAGTCAACATTTTTCAGTTCTTCCCTTCTCCTTTCCAAATAAATGACTGGTGAGCAGGATTGAAACTGTTTTCCTTCAAGGAGCTTGAAACTTCCTCGGCAAACAACTCAATGAAGGTATAGAGGACAAAGTGTCTATTTTATTAGCAAGGAAACGGGTACATTTATATTCACGAAAAACCCGCTGAAGGCTTTTTTAGAATCAAAATAATCATTTAGATGCTTCCATTGAATTTGTGTAGCATTAAAAGTTGTCTAATTTTGTGAACCAACTTTGTGATTTCATCGGACAAGAGTAACTTTTTGATCACAACACGAGATTAATTTTCTAAAAGGGCTTGCAAATACGAGGGTCTGGTTAGGAATTACCTCGAAAACTTTTGTTAAAGTTTCACCTTAAGTAAAAGCTCTCAAAACATATAACCACACTTTTGAAATTAATTTAAACATCGAATCTAAAAGTCTATCAGTTTAAATTGCGAGTTCAAGTCATTAAGCTGTTGATAGAAGTTAGGTTTATGACAAAAATATTAAAGTGAGCTTTCAAAGAGTCTGGGGAAATATCCTTTCCCTCTTTCCCCCCAATCCAACGCTGTGCGCATGAACAAATGAGGTACGCAGCGCGTACCAATCTCGTGCCTTTCGCAATGTTGTTCTTGCACAAAATAAATATGGCAGACATTTCCTGAGCGCTTAATTCTTTCTCAAAATATTTGCTGGGACACCTGAGAACATTCGAAGAAGGCCAGTTACTTTCTTTGTTATGTGGAAAATATGTGTTAAGGAAGAGAACCTATTTAAATGTACGTTACTCCTCTGTCCATGACAAGGCAAGGCTCTCTAGCTGTGCGTAATAACTGATGCGTAAGAATCCGCCTAGAAAAGGAAAATTAACATGTTTTGATTTAACTAATGAAAAATTTGTGAAGGTATCTTTGACTACATCTGCACATTACTCCGCAAGCTACCGTAAGAGCATTTGGCGGGGGGTGTTAGGTCACCACCCGTAAAATAGATCAAAACCAAATGCAGAATCAAATCATGTCACCTCTACACAAATATTAGTTTGTTCATGCACTCGACCTACCTTAATCACGCGAAAGAAAGTACTTCCATGAAACAATCTTCAATAACAAGATTGGTACATTCAAATCATGCTGTAGAATTTTAAAAAAAGTTGGGTATACTGATTAAAAAGAATGACGTGCAGGAGGAAACATGCAGGATATATTCATATGCACTTCCATATTTCTATCATACATTCTTCGTCCTGTTGGTATTGTCAAAAGCGGATCATAGATAACTTGTGACGCCACTGTTTTGTAATACAAGAGATATCGATAGTGATGACTGCTCTTAACTAATTTTAGCAGTGCCAAATATTTTCGTTTGATTACGACCAACAATTATAACCGAAACGTAAAGGTTACTGAACACTATGTTTATAATAGATATCGATGAAAATATTAATTTAAAAAATCATTTGTATTTCACAAGTACGAGTGGGTTAATTAGCCACAGGTCATCTAAATTTATCTGTTCAATAAATCTCCCTTCTAGCCACTGAAAAGGTAGGTGAGTGGCAGGGGGTGTATCTGAACCGGGCTTTCACAGCACACGAAGGGACAAAGTCACGAACCTTGAACCGAGTGGGGTGTTGAACCAATTAGCTCTTAATCACGCGTTTCTCTGGGAGTAATTTGAAACATGAAAACCGCTCGTGTAACAACTATTTTTGAAAGTTGAGACAGGGAGGATCCCAACATTTACATACGTACTTAGGATATAATTCTTGTCGTTTATTCAAATAAGCAAGCAATTCCGCTAATTTCAACGCCGACAAATATGAACGTTCAACTTTTCCAAGTCTTATACCGTATGACAGCTGATTATTTTACGGGATATTTTTGATGAATTTGTTTATTATTGCACCGATAATATCAGCAAATATATAATATTAGTCTGTCAATGTCTTGCAATATTTATCAATTGCCCTGTGTGGCTGTATAGTTCGTCGTTTCTTTATCTTATATTCCCTTTAAAATTATTTTATACCTTCGACGTGAAAAAACATTCTCAGATAGATAGTCGAAACATTTTAAGGTCAGACCTGATTAATTAAATTATTATTGCGTATTTCCATTCAGAATGTCCATTTAAAATTATCGACGCCGGGTTTACCTTCACCCTTCCTTCAAACGCTGAACATCCTACCCATATCAAATTCCCCTGCACCTATCCCTCCTGTGGCAAATGACCACAACTGTCGGTTGCCTCCCCTAATGACTCGCACTGATACAAGAGATTACGGGGGTGAATGTATTGCGTTGAGAATTGAAGGTTTGGCACAAAACAACTGCTCTGTCACAGATAATTAGGAAGAGAGCGTGAAGAATATATGAATCCACCTTTTCATGAACCGTCAAAGTAATCCCTCTCACTCGTGGAGAGGAAATTTAAAATGAAATCGAGCTGAAATGAAGATTCTTCCGACGTGGATTAGGAGCGCATAGCCTCCTTATCTCTTCATTTTGTCTTAAGAAAGGGGAGTGTCAAAAGTGTCTTATTATTTTCCAATCCCGTCTCTCTCTCTCAAGGTGGGTGGTCTGGATAGATAAACGCACTTTAGCGATTATGGCCCTCTGGGTTTCTTGCGGTAGCGAGAACGGGGGGGCGGGGGACGGTGAGTTGGGAAAAAAGGAAGGACTTCATAAGTACTTAGGGGGTATTTTCAGGAGGGCAAGGACCGATCAACTAAGCTCCATGGAGCGAGGTTCTAGATAACAAGTGCATTTTCCCCGTCTTATTTGTTTCTGCGGTTTGCAGGCGTCATTTGCTATTATAAAAGAAACATGAAGGTCCTTCCTTTGGGTTCCGTTTTTCCATCACCGTAGTAACCCCGATCCTTTCCACAAGCAATGAAATCTCTGCCATTTCTTCGATGTTCGAAATTTTGGAAAAATGTTTTCTTAAATATGCGGATATCTAGTGTACGAAATTTCACAATGGAATCGGTAATGGGACGACGATGTTTCGAGGGCTGAATTAGAAAAAACAATTACAAAGTCATCATCAGGACTCAACAAATCAAAACCCAGGCTAAGAATAACACTATGTATGCGGACAAACATAATATCCTACTTTCCCGCATGAAACAAATCTGCACCTGTCCACTTCAACCCTCTATAATTAGTGAGCGGCATTTGTTAATTTTCACAAATCTCACGGACGTGAACAATAATGTAAATGGAATTAACACTGGTAGACACAAACGCAGAAACATATATAAAAGAGAAACTCACTGGGTTTCGAATTTTCGGTGGCACATCCACCTTTCTCAAGAGGGGGAAAGAACAGAACTGTTCCTGTTTTGTTCCTTCTAACTCTTGAGAAAGGTGGGTAAACCACCGAAAATTCGAGACTCAGTGAGTTTCTCTTTTATATATGTTTCTGTGTTTGTGTCTACTAGTGTTGATTCCATTTACATTTATTATATATATATATATATATATATATATATATGTATATATATATATATGTATAAATGTATGTATATATATATATATATATATATATATATATATATATATATTCATTCAAACAGAAATAGGTATAAGGAAAGGGGATAGGAAAACACATAATAGGCGAAGACAGGACATGTGGGGAAGGCGGTTTTTGAGCAGATCACGAAAGTAAAAATATTTCCCTATCCGGGATTTGAACCACGGACCTTCCACTTTCCGGGCGGATGCTCTACCTGTTGAGCTAATAGGGAAACCTGATTTACTTTGAGATCTGCGATCTTATAAAGCGCCAAAGTGCTCCGATACATATTGCCCGAGAGATGGCGTTATGGAGCTGTTTCACCCACCAAAGGAGAAATGGACGGGGCACAAGAAGGGGAAAGGATAGTAGAAAGGCATTCATACGATCTTATAAAGGATAGGAACGGTGCGTTTCATGGCACGCATAGCCAGAAGAAGAGACGAGCCACATTGGCCAAACACATATTCAAACTTGAAAATCCCGCCATACGGCGCACAAATATTCATTCAAACAGAAATAGGTATAAGGAAAGGGGATAGGAAAACACATAATAGGCGAAGACAGGACATGTGGGGAAGGCGGTTTTTGAGCAGATCACGAAAGTAAAAATATTTCCCTATCCGGGATTTGAACCACGGACCTTCCACTTTCCGGGCGGATGCTCTACCAGTTGAGCTAATAGGGAAACCTGATTTACCATGAGATCTGCGATCTTATAAAGCGCCAAAGTGCTCCGATACATATTGCCCGAGAGATGGCGTTATGGAGCTGTTTCACCCACCAAAGGAGAAATGGACGGGACACAAGAAGGGGAAAGGATAGTAGAAAGGCATTCATACGATCTTATAAAGGATAGGAACGGTGCGTACATGGCACGCATAGCCAGAAGAAGAGACGAGCCACATTGGCCAAACACATATTCAAACTTGAAAATCCCGCCATACGGCGCACAAATATTCATTCAAACAGAAATAGGTATAAGGAAAGGGGATAGGAAAACACATAATAGGCGAAGACAGGACATGTGGGGAAGGCGGTTTTTGAGCAGATCACGAAAGTAAAAATATTTCCCTATCCGGGATTTGAACCACGGACCTTCCACTTTCCGGGCGGAGGCTCTACCAGTTGAGCTAATAGGGAAACCTGATTTACCTTGAGAACTGCGATCTTATAAAGCGCCAAAGTGCTCCGATACATATTGCCCGAGAGATGGCGTTATGGAGCTGTTTCACCCACCAAAGGAGAAATGGACGGGACACAAGAAGGGGAAAGGATAGTAGAAAAGCATTCATACGATCTTATAAAGGATAGAATATGTGTTTGGCCAATGTGGCTCGTCTCTTCTTCTGGCTATGCGTGCCATGAAACGCACCGTTCCTATCCTTTATAAGATCGTATGAATGCTTTTCTACTATCCTTTCCCCTTCTTGTGTCCCGTCCATTTCTCCTTTGGTGGGTGAAACAGCTCCATAACGCCATCTCTCGGGCAATATGTATCGGAGCACTTTGGCGCTTTATAAGATCGCAGATCTCAAGGTAAATCAGGTTTCCCTATTAGCTCAACTGGTAGAGCCTCCGCCCGGAAAGTGGAAGGTCCGTGGTTCAAATCCCGGATAGGGAAATATTTTTACTTTCGTGATCTGCTCATAAACCGCCTTCCCCACATGTCCTGTCTTCGCCTATTATGTGTTTTCCTATCCCCTTTCCTTATACCTATTTCTGTTTGAATGAATATTTGTGCGCCGTATGGCGGGATTTTCAAGTTTGAATATATATATATATATATATATATATATATATATATATATATATATATATATATATATATATATATATATATATATATATATATATATATATATATATGTATAGATGATGCGGAAGTACTCACGAGAGCAATATAACTTTTGGACGGCACAATAGAACACAGAATAAAACAGATAACACGTAAAAGGACACTCACACTGTAGATGATTTAAGCTTTCGGCCTACTCCGAGGCCTTCTTCAGGTCAGACTCTGAAGTCTGAGTCTGACTCTGAGTCTGACCTGAAGAAGGCCTCGGAGTAGGCCGAAAGCTCAAATCATCTACAGTGTGAGTGTCCTTTTACGTGTTATCTGTTTTATTCTGTGTTCTATTGTGCCGTCCAAAAGTTATATATATATATATATATATATATATATATATATATATATATATATATATATATATTCCGCTTTAATCACTGCCATTATCCGTTTCCGAATTTTGAGTTTGGAAACGCCATCACATTACTTTTCAATATTTCCTCACTGGGATTTGAAAAAAATATATAAATAAATTTCCGCATAATCAGGCACGGTGTAAGCTTCAAATGTTTTGGTGACATGACTGCTGCTTGCTATGGGGCCTACCGTTCGAAATGCGTTCTCGATGGACCCAGTGGTTATCCAATGCTTCACTTCGAAGCATCCCCCTTACTCGTCCTGAAATACCCTTATACTCCAGTGGCATTACGACACAAACCCCGCATCCTTTCTTTTCTCTTTCCATCCAACGTGCCAGTATCCTTTCAATACCCCCTCCCTCACTTAACCAATACCCTTTCGCATTAAGTCTTCCGCGTCTACTTTTCCTGGCTTCTTAAATTTTTTCCAATCAGTATTTTGTAACCATGTTTTAATTTTCAGCGACTTTTCTCAGCGAAGCGATGTATACTCAATTTTCAGTCTGTTTTTCTTTGAACTGTTATATTTTACTCTACATGTAAAAATCCTACAATCTGCCGCATCCATCCTTTTGCCTCAAGGACCAAGTTCACTCCAAAAGACCGGACTCAACTTTCAAGTCATTATTCACAGATATTTTATCTACCTTATTATGTAAATTCTTTATCTTCAATCGGCTTTACTTTTTAAAAGCCACTTAATGGATTGTCACCACTATTAACTTAATAATCTTTCAAATGTATTTATGTTTGTAATTACATACGAGGAAATGTATAGAAATGAAACTTTGCACTAAAATAAAAGGAAAACCAGACTTAAACAACAAAATATATAGAATCGATTTAAGAACCTGGGAAACAGGTCAAATATTGGGCGTTGACCCTGATATTTAACCTATTATTATTGACAAGCAATAACAGAGTACATATCTGGGTCAGCCTAAGAGAAGCTAGACTTAATTAGATAATTAAGTACCCTGCAAGCCACCGCTAGGAAGTGTGGCAGGGGGTGAATACAAGTACACACCAGACTAATTTTGACCCAAATAGTGTTACCCCTACCAGGTTCGGACATTGCTATTCCGATCCCTTATCGTTCGTGGAAAAATTGTTAATTTAAATCTATCTGTTCAACATTTAATCTCTCTATTTTTTTTGACATGATCTCTCTTATCGTAGTACGATGAGGGTATTAATACATTTTGAACATCACTACTAAAGAGACGACCTTCCAATTTATGCAAGAGATTTAATCTGTAATTTAACCTTCGCTCTTAGGGTGATATCCAGCCTAGCCTCTCTAATATTTTGGATGTGCTACTAAGTTTGTCGTAAATACGTTTTACAAATCTAGCTCTTATACACGCTGCACGCTATCAAATTCGACAATCAATCCAAATTCTTGAGTTTCCCGTATAGTTCTTGAAGTATATTCTAAATGAGGCCTAACCAGCGACAGATAACATTTCTCTTTGAAATTTTCATCATACTTACCCAGTACTCTTCTGATAGTATATCCTAATCTTGTAATAGTGTTGATACATTATTTCTTTCAAGCTGATACAATAGCTCCTTTTTCGTTCGAAATTATGATTACAAACATGAAAACCTTTTACAAGAGCTAAACCTTCCAAGCTCTCCCTCTGGAAGCGAACAATCTCGGGGGGTAGGTCGAATCAGCGTCCTCTGCTTTACCCTTTCAATGCACAATCCCTCCATCGGCCCAAATCGAAGCGTCTCCCTCAACTTCGAAAATGATCGCTTCATAGTGGCCCTGCCGATGGCCTCATGCTCCATTCTCTCTCCGTCCAACTCGTCTCCCGCTAATGCCATCTCTCCGGAATTGGACGAGAGACGACCAATGGCCATCCGCTGTCCCCTTTCGTCTGCCTGCTCACCAGCTGCCCTCGCATCTCCCACCTCATATGTTTTCCTCCACTTCTGCCCCCTCTTCTCCCTCTCTCTCGCGACCACGCGGGAGGTGATGATGATGCGAGCGCCAAGTAGAAGGAAGGGGAGGGACACAAATAAAAGAAGAAGTGCGACTGTGCGTTCGTCTCCATTTCGAAGTTCCGTCTTGGCCTTGGGCGATCGAACGAGGGGGATATTGGAGTGTCCCAAACCCAAAAGGGGGGTCTCAACAATGACCGCACCCCCACCTTCCCCCCTTTACCCCTCTGACCCTTCCTTCAATATAGCTTACCCACTGCGGCCGTGATGGTGGGGAAAGTGACTGATCCAAGTGTCTCTTCGCCACGCCCTCTCCCTTTACGCTGTTCCTTTCCGTCTTGAAAATCTTGAGTTCTTCTTCTACATCTACTCAATACCCAGCAAGCCGCCGCGCCGCAAGGGCGTGTGGCGGGTGGTGTTAGGCCACCACCCGTTTTTCACTACCTTCTTCTCTGCGTGCCTATGAAAAGCCAGCTCCCTATTGCAATGGGAAAACCTTAAAAAATTTTTTTAATCCTTAAAGTTCTACACTCATTATATTTTCTTGATTTTACGACTGTAGTCCAGCCATTCTCATATTTTTTGCACTCTTTTTTCGTTGCATCCGGCTAGTCGACCGTTCCATGTCAAAAATTCTGCTTTTTATTCTTCAGTCATAAAATTTAAATGGGAAAATGTAAATGTAAATTATATGTGACGCTATAATCTTAACACGAATTATTGACGTGCCTGCAAATATTTATCAAGAAAATAGCTACCCAATGAACTAAATGAAATCATTGTTGAAAAAATGAAAGTAAAAAAATATTAAATAGAGTTGTGTTTTACGATTGAGAACGAATCCGTTGAATGAATTATGAAAAAGAACGAAGAAATGTATGAGAATAAGATGGAAAAGACAAGGCGAGATAGAGGTTAAGGTTTATTAAGGAATTAAATAATACGACTAAAGCGAGACACATAACAGTTTCAGGATTAACTTTGTGGCAAAACCACCATGAGGAGAGTAAAAAAACATTACACTTCCAGACAAGGATTTAATATATTTCACGAGATCATGGTTTCGACGCTGCACATTATCGTCATCATAAGGCGAGAACATCTACATAATACCCCGCAAACCACCGCAAGGGTGTGTGGCGGGGGGTGTTAGGTCACCTCCCGTAAAAGGAGGAAAAAAACCGCATTCCAAACCAACACATACATGCAAACCCATACCCAAAGTGGTCCATACATTCATGTAAATTTCCTATCATTTTACACGCATGCCATTACATATGCTATCATCTAACAGATAATTGCTCCTTAGGATGCAGTAAGAAATTTATCCAATACCGTTCAAGCTGGAATTTGGTAGGTAGCAAGGCGAAATTCCACTGCCACAAGAACATGCAACATAAAACGTTCCCCTCCCCAAGGACTGCGGTAAAGAATTCCACCCAATGCTGCAGGTAGAAGGAGGGTTCCCCCACGGAGAGGGACAAGGGATGTAAGGGGAAATTTAGGGTACCAAAAGCAGAGCAAGCAATACTGTAAAGAGCGCTACATTATTTAATGGCATTCCAATGTGGTAATGCGGGAAGGGTTTTGACAACAACACACAGGGGGTTAGTGAAAGTGCATGCAATTGAGTATAACTAATTGTTTCTTTCTGTTGTTTTAAGCTCAACTTTGTGGAAGTTCATTTTCATTAAATAAAGAAACAATGTATACATCCACTGTCCACAATAAAGAACAGTGGATGTATGCATTGTGTTTCTTTATTTAATAACTAATTGTTACCTAGACGCTGAGGGTTACAAGTGGCATTTTTGTTATCTCCGAGTGTGACCCTAGAGTTGTTATCCCGTATTGTCCGTGGAAAGAAGGAGTCCTTGAGTCTGCTAGTCCTGGCATCTGTTTCCCGAATTTTGTACACATGATCCAAGCGACCATTGTATGTTGGAGCGCGAATAATTTTCGAGACCTCGGTGCTGAAACATGCGGATCTGAATTTATTTAGTAAGTTCAACTTTGCATTAAGTCGTCTTTCTCCCAATGATTCCCTGCCCAACTCCATTAGCATTTCAGTGACGCTTTTCGTTTTATCGTAACAGTTTTCCACGAAACGAGCTGCCCGGCGTTGGACCTTCTCAATTTCCCGAATGAGGCCTTTTTCACACGGATCCCATACGCTACATGCATATTCTAAATGGGGCCTGACAAGAGCGTGGTAACAACGTACCTTGACCTTGGAGTCACTTCTGCCAACAATGCGTCTTATAAATCCCAATTTTTTATTTGCCATTTGAATCCAGGCCGGATGTTGTTGTAGGTTGGGAAGATGGAGGGACAGGAGAAAGCATGTGAGAACTCGTTGATGGAAAAAATATAGAAAGGGTTTGTTGACGGGGGGATGGGGTGTAATATAGAAGAGGCAAGGGATGCGGGGGGGGGGGGGTGGTGATGAGAAGGCGTTGTTCGTGAATGTCGAAGGTCAAGGGCATTTGTCGAGGACTCAGGGTCAGCACACGAAGCGAGGATTGTTCCAAGTGGGCGAGTACGTTGCGCTCATCCATTTGAGAGGGACGGAGGCAAGGTTCGCCATTCGTTAATAAACAGGAAGATTCAGAGTCGACAGATGGAGGAAATCAACACACAAGTCAGGGCATTACTGTTACATGTCTATTTTTATCGGAAAAAAAGGTGGGATGACGATTTCTAATGGTGAAATAACGATTCTCATTACGGAAAGGGTCGTGATATTTATCTCGACTCGTTTTCATTAATCCTCTGGTTTATGCATTTTGCTAAGGTTTTTAAAATGCTAAAGACGAAACTAACTTATTCAAGCAGCCGCAAGAATTAGGGTGAAAGAAAATATAAATCCGCATCCTTACCTTGGAATCTCTAACGAAGGCGTGTGGCAGGGAGTGCAATGTTAGAGGCAATTAGGATGAATGGCGATTATAAGCCTCGATTGTCATTTTATTTCCAGAAAGTTCCATTTGCCCTGCTTAGTGTTTTCCACCGTAATCGTCTGGATCCGTGCAGAGGTGAGAAATGCAGTAAATAGGTGTACATCTGTCACGTTAGCAGTGTGTAGTTCGCATTTTAATTTCTCGTGCAGTCCTAGCCTACTAGCAGTGAAATACGGGACAAAAATTACTTCTCACGTTTCGCACTTCATTTGATTGAACAGCGGTTGTCTAATAGCTTGCAGTCTCAAATTTAATCTTTGAGCTAACACCAGGTGCAGGTCATTCAATAAAAATACGAGGGGTCATTCAATAAGTAAAGAGACAAATGCTCTCATTTTAAAACCATTGAATGAATCACTGCCATTTTTTCCCGAGGGTTCCCGAGTTAGTTGGCTACCTTGCTGGGATATGAGCTCTGATCAGCTGTTCGATCATTTTATGCGAACATAACCTCCAGATCTCCAGTTCACCATGGCAAGTCCACCACTTGAAGATTGCGCTTTGGAAGAGCTGCCCTACGCCATTAGATTTTTGGTCACAGCCAATGTTGAAACCTAAGTGAAATACTTTCTTTAATGTCGATAGAGGACGGGGAAAGTTGCATGACTGTGCGAATGTTTACAAGTAGGAGGATCGGTTTAAAAGTTGCCGATCCACGAAGTGAGCGTCCGTTCGAAGTTTCTGATCCCTCGTTGGAATCGATGGACTTATATTCGCAGATAAACCAAGGACCACTGATTAAAATGATAGCTACGGAAGTTCAAGCAAGGGTTGAAACTGTTCACAATGGATCGTAACGATTTTGTCGGAATGAAAAGATCTTCTTTGTGTTCTTTTACATATATGTAGGTTGTACTTTCGCAATTAAGCGTGTACTTGCATGCGGGGTCCCAAAATGTGACGAATTTTCTATTTTAGAAAATGTAACTATGAATGTTCAATTGAGCAGGCGAGGCGAAAAATAAGAAATTTATACTTCGAAACATCCTACCCATTAAACGGAGGAAAACTAATTTATTTTTATCGAAAAAGAGGAGTCATTTTGTCATCTCTTCGTGAATATGTGATTATTTTGCGAATTTGGGCCGAAACATTAAATAAAGGATTATTTAAAAATATAAGTGAGTGCTGAAGTCCTCGGGTTGAGCAATAGCATTATTATATTTTCTGGCACAATATATAATAAATATAAAAACATAAACTTCAATACTATATAGTATATTAACTTCTAATATATATTAGAAAGAAGTAACATAAAAAAATAAATAACCTATAAACTTCAATTAATTGCTAGGGGGTTGTCTGCCGGTGGAGCCGAAGGTCGCTGGTTCCTTTCCCGTGACTGGCGAAAAGTTTTTAGCTTAGAAAAAACATAATAATGGTATTTCGAAACGAGACAACGAGAAAAATGACTCCTGCTAAAAAGCTTTCCTGAACCCATGGTGAAAGGTAGCTTCCCCTTGCCCAAGTGTAGTAATTCCCCGATGAGGGAAATGGGCGCTCCTTGCCTCCGTTTCCATTTTGCACCGCTCTATGCTCAGGGTGCGCCGGTGGGCAGTTATTGCTGTTACTGCATTTATATTGTGCTGGTTGTTGTAAAAAACTGTCGGCTTTCCTTTCTTGTTAGGTTAAGATGTCATAGATTATTCCTAGTTTTAAGTGTCTCCTTCTCGCAAACCACACTTTCACTTCAGTCATGTTTCTTTCTTCATTGCCATGCGTTTCTTATGTGCAATGACCAGTAAAGGTGAGACTTCACTCACCGGGACGGTATATACTTGCCCGTTCGGGCAGTCAATGAACATTTCGGGACCGAATTGGTCGGCCCGGTATCAGCTGCTACAGCTGCGGGCGAGAGGTGAAGTTCACAGTATCGGCCGCAGTATTGCGATGTGGAAGGCACCACATTATACGCCCTTGAATAAGAAGCCTTGTCTTGCATTAAGAGTAGAATGTAGTGGCTTCAGTATATCAATCCGAGGATTTAAATACTGATGATGAATCGTTTATGAGGAAGGGAAAGTTTGTTTCTTATTAAGAAGAGATCTTAAATTTTACAGTAGCATCACTATCGATAGCAATAAGTGTTAGAAACAGCTTTCGATAAAATTCATACGACACAGTGGTTGCTAGAACATTGCGGACTGCGGTCTAGTTTTCATGCCATATTTAGTGGTGGTGCAAGGAACGGGGGTTACAATTGAATAGAAGAAAGTGGACCGCGTTGAAGGTGTGAAGTAAAAGAATATTAATTTGAAGAATTGTTAAATACAGATCGGACCGTCCCACGGACCTCGTATTAGGCACGGGTGTCAACTTGGACGTAGCGATGGCATCAGGGCGAGCGAACTCATCAGAAGAATATGCGTGCCAGCCTTAAATACGAGTGAGATTTCTTTAGACTTAACTCCTGGTAACTATTTGATGAAAAGGAGAGTCAGAGAGAGTGAGAGGGCCATGGCTTAAAAGACTTAGAAAGGCCCAGATGTTGGTCATTATTTCGGAATTAAGTAATTGCGTGGTCTAAGAATATTTGTATTCGTTAATCATTTATCACGTTCTTTCTAGCTTGGCCACAAACCGTAAAAAAATATTCGCTGCGGACAGGATTCGTACCTGCGCGGGTAATGCTCATTTGATTTCGAGTCCAACTCCTTAACGACTCGGACACCGAAGCCGTGATGTTCGAACGATTCACGGATCGAGAGATTTAATAGGTAGCGCAGAGGGGGAAGAAGTTCGAGCCTCGGGTGGGTGAATGGACCCACCGAGTTAAAGAGTAAAAAAAATAAATTTTAATGATGCAGTCGAAAGCATCAATTATTGTACAATAGGAAGGCTGACCAGTAAGCAATTTACGTTTCGGCCTAGCGCTGTGGTGGGTGGGACTTAGAGCCACCACCTTGGTGTCTAAACTTCCCAACACTCAGTACTACACATCCCATTTTGGTAGTGTGTGCAGACAACCTGTGGTTCTTCTACACCTTGCTCACTCTGCGAGCTGTTAAAATGTGATGCCCTGCATTGGTAAATACCACGTTATATATTTTGATATGAACATATATTTATATGTACATATATTTTTATATGTATATATATTTATATGTACATATATTTATATGCATGTACGTGTATATATATATATATATTCATTCACGTGGAAATAGATATAAGTAAAGGGGATAGGAACACACATAAAAGACGAACACAAGAGAGGTGGGGAAGGCGGAATTAAGCAGATCACGAGTAAAAAATATTTCCATGACCGGGAATCGAACACTGGATCTTTCCACTTGCCGGGCGGATGCTCTTACCTGATGTTGTGCCATGAGAAGTAGATTCAACCCCTCATACGCTAACCTCCACCTCGGTGTCCTGGAAGAGAATTTCCTTTCCAGTTGCCCACAAAAACCCCTTCTGTGGCTCCGTTATTTGATGACATTTCTCTACTCTGGCCACATAACATAAACTCCCTCAATTCCTTCATCTCCCAACTCAATGATTCCTCATCTCTTTCCTTCACCTCCACCATCTCATCCTTGCAGATCGCCTTCCTCGACGTCAATGCTTCCCTAATCAATAACAAATTTCTGACCTTGGTTCATACTAAACCAACTAATAAACAACAATACCTTCATTTCAACAGCTGCCACCCCTGCCACACCAATCACTCCTTCCCTTACTCCCTCTCTATCCGCGGGCACCGAATTTGCAGCCATCCCGAATCCCTCAACAAATATCTCAACAACATTCACCACTCCCTCCTCCAACGAGGATACCCAGATTCTCTCCTCAAAAAAATCCTAAAACATTCCTACACCTCAAAGACTCCCTCAACCGCAGACTCCCACCCACTCTCTCAATATGTACTACCTACTTCCCTGGTACTTAGTCCCTCTAATTCATCCTCAAAGACGTGTACCCATCCTCACAAACCACAATGTTTCGTCCAACCTTCTTCCCAAATGTCCCCCTGTCACCTTCAAATGACTCGCCAACCTAGCAGATCTCCTAAATTTGCCAATCCTCTTTCCCGCTGGTCTTCTCATCCCAAAACATGCCTCCCACCATAACACCCCCTTCAACCAATGGTAGACTGTTTCCGTTCTGGCGTCCTTTTCCCCATCCGATAACCCTATAAAATAAAAAACGATAGAAATGGCATTTATATGGCTTTGCAAAGCCTATCAACATCCGGGTCTCAATGTCGTTCACTAATTATAGAGGGTTGAATTGGAAAGATGTGGAATTGATTCTTATCTGAGAAGAGGATATTTTGTTCCTCTGCATGTATTTTGTTGTTTTTGATCTGGGTTTTGACGGCTTTGTAAGATGAAACCTGGGTTTTGGATGTTGTAGTATGTGTGGTTAAACGAATTGTTTTCTTTTCCGGTCGTGAATAGATCACCATACTCCCTCTCACTCCTATCCTATCTCCGCTCCCCTATGGCCTCCCTTTTCCCTTTCCCCTTCCCCAACCCTCTCTTTCACCCCTACCCCGCCTCCCGTTCTCCCCTTCCCCCGTCCCATTCTCTCTCTCTCTCGCGTACCTCACCTCCCCTATACCAGCAGGCCGTACTACTGTATTTTCTGAGGAAGAGTGAGCATAATTCCGTCAAAATTATTAAGAAATCACGTGTGAGTGTTCTTTTAATGTGTTCTTGTATTGTTCGCTGCTGTCCAAGTTTTATATATATATATATATATATATATATATATATATATATATATATATATTATTAGGTAATCTACCGGTTAAGGTAGGTTTTTGGATGGACACAACTATCAAATAAACATTTTGTGACTCCCCACCTAGCAAGCTCATCTATATCAGGTCCCTCTTCATCTCGGTGTACTTCTTTCCTCCCTTCATCCCGTCCCACATCCCTATCCTGTTCCTACCCTTACCTCGCTTGCCCAACATTCTCCCCTCTATTACCCTCTTCAACATTCCACTACCGCTCAATACGCCTTTCATCCATTTTTCCTGCCTCCATAGGATTTCTCTCAACAAACCCCTCTCCTCACCCACCATCTCCAGTACTTCCTCATTTGTTTTCCTTTCGGTCCATTTCACCTTCTCCATTCTTCTCCACACCCACATTTCAAAAGCCTCCAATCTACGTCTATCCTCCTGCTTCAGCGACCACGTTTCCGCGCCGTACATAGCTACGCTCCATATCAGAATTTTTACGAGTCTTGTCTTAACATCCCTACTCAACGTCCCCGTCATCAACTCCCTCCTCCTTGAGAAAGCCTCCTTGCCTAGC
The DNA here is from genome assembly GCA_037158775.1 of Hetaerina titia. Classification (NCBI taxonomy): domain Eukaryota; kingdom Metazoa; phylum Arthropoda; class Insecta; order Odonata; family Calopterygidae; genus Hetaerina; species Hetaerina titia. The sequence goes on along the minus strand of CM073769.1, from coordinate 9,936,362 downwards.
GCAATTCTTCTCCTTACGTCCCTACCACTTTGACCGTATTGGTCCAAAACACTTCCGAGATATGTAAACTGTTCTACCAGCTCTATTCTTTCCCCGCCTATTTTAATATTTAGCTTAGATTTTTTCTTTCTGGAAAATCGCATAACCTTTGTTTTATTAATATTGATTCTCATCCCATATTTATCGCACTGAACCTCCAATTCACTCAACAATGCTTGCAACCCCTTGGCTGACTGAGCAACTAATGCTTGGTCATCAGCAAACCTAACCGATTTCACGAATTCCCCTCCGACTTTCATTCCTACCTCCAGTTCTTCCCATGCCTCTTTAATTATTTCCTCTACATATACGTTGAACAGTACCGGTGACAATGGGCAACCCTGCCTTACACCTCTTCCTAACACTGCCCATCCGGACTCTCCGTTCCCCACTCGCACCTGAGCAGTCTGAGACATGTACAGGTTGCGGATCAATCTCCTGTCCCTCCAATCCATTCCTATTTTCTGCAATACACGCATTAATTTTTCCCAATTCACTCTATCATACGCTTTTCCGAAATCTACAAAACAGGCAAAAACGTCCTGATTGTATTCTATATTCTTCTCGCCTAGTGATCTCATTACTGCAATGGCATCACGCGTACCTCTTCCTTTCTTGAACTCAAACTGATCATCCCCTAAGTAATCATTTGCCTTACTCTCTATCCTTTTGTTGATGATCCTGAGAATAACTTTAGCTGCGTGGGTTATCAAACTTATTGTTCTGTAATCCTCACATGACGAAGCCTTTGCCTTTTTTAGAATAGGAACTAACACCGATCTCACAAAATCTTCCGGCCAGATTCCGTCCTCATAGATACTACGAATCAGTCCATATATGGCCTTCTTCCCACCTTTCCCTAACCATTTCAACATTTCTACAGGAATATTGTCCACCCCCACAGCCTTATTTTCTTTCATCTCCTTTAATGCCCTTTCTATTTCATCGTCGAGTATGCCTGGACCTAAGCTATCTTCTTCTACGTCATGTTCCTTTACTATGTCTAACCTTGTCGGCCTAAGTTCTTTACCATACAGTGTTTCTATACATTCCTTCCATATCTCTTGGATTTTTCCTGGTTCAACTATATCTTATATATATATATATATATATATATAAAACTTGGACATGTATATATACATACATTTATTCAACTGCATGTATAAAGTCAAGTTTGTACTTCATCTTTGAACTGCTTTTTAGTGGAAGTTCAATGATGCATTCTTCATCGTGTTGAAGCGTGAAATAGCGTTGCTTGAGCTGTATTCTCTTTCAATTCCTCTTACTATACGTATTCACGACAACGTTTTGATATTTAGTTATCAAATCATGGCCATGGGATCATTAATTCTACGTTTTATGATAAAGAACCTATTTTTATGATGGACTCGTAAAAGTCGACGGCCTTTGCATGCAGAACTTCCTAATCGGGACACGAATCAACTCCTGCGTTTGTGCTTTTTACACTTTTTGTACGAATATGAAATATATCTATGGAAACAATTTTCGAATGTCCCTTTGCGACGAGACTATTAAGAAATGAATATTGTCCGTCGCCGGGGGCAACTCATCCCCTTCCTTTCGGATGAAACTGTTCACCTCTCCCGACCCTGTTTTTTATTCAGGAGGGCGCCATCTGTAGGCAGCGAGTGCCTCGTGTTTGTGTGTATGTATGTATATATATATATATATATATATATATATATACACATATACATACACACACACACAGTACAACCTTCGGAGCGAAAAGTTTCCACGGCTCTTAGCGAAATATGTGGATGTGACACCCGGATCATATTGAAGGTCGGTCGGCAGGGAATAAAGAAATATGGGCGAGCTCCGTTGTGAGGAGATATATCCCTTTCTTCGAACCCTTCTGTGCCCTTCCCTTCCCTCCCCACTTACTTGGCAGTCTGCTGCACTTGACGCCCACGTACGACCAGACGTGCAACGCACGCACGCACACGGGCACCCTTAACCCTATCTAAAGGGAAGGATTTGTTGGACGGAGAACTAACCGTTGGAATTCCGGCTGTGGAGGCGGGAGCTGGGAGGTTTTTTACGGCGCGAGGGCGTCGTAAAAAGAGATCAGTTTTCGCGCGGGGGTGGTGGGGATGCCGGAAAAATTGCGGTCGGAGGAAAAGGGGATGCGAGGCCAGGGGGCGAGAAGGAGAGGGCGTGGAGGTTTTCCTTCCCTTCATGATCTAACTTAGTTTGGAAGTCGAGGCCGCGTGTAAGTCTACATGAATACCTGAAAACCACCCGTGGTTGGTTCTTCCACCCCAATCTGCATCATTGAAATTACGTGCAATTTAAGTATCGTCATAAACTTAGTAAGGGGAGCCTAGCGGTCATATGCCCCTAAGATAATGTCTCAAGCGGCTATTGCACTGGAAAAGTAACGTGCAAGGTTTTTGTAGAAAGTTTCGGTATCAAGTTTTTCTGACGTGACTGTACGTCACAGTCACCACGGACATCGGTGGTGGATGTCAACAACACGCACCAAGGGCCAATCACCTGCGAGCGTGCATTCGTACTAGATCGTGTTTTATTTGTGGACCCCTGTCAGGTGACTTGGTGCAAGCGCAAAATGCGGCGAACAATTGAACGGACGAACGCCATCAAATTTTGTGTTGGACTGAGGAAATCGGGTAAGGGAACGTTGGGCATGAAACGTGAAGTGTTTAAGGGTGTCACAAACTGCAATGTTTAAGTGGCATAAGCTCTTCAAAGATTACTGAAAGTGTGTTCAGGACAACCCCTGCGCTGGACGAACCGACGACACCGTGCAACGTGTGACTGAAGTGTGGAGTTGAGGCCGTTTGTTGGTATGTGTGCGCATGATCGCAGATTATGTTATTGGCATTGATACAACACAATGACAGTGCACACACCATTTTCACTGAAAATTTGGCGATACAAAAGATCCGCGCCAAACTCGTCCCCCCGAAGGTCTTGCGGACGGACGATCAAGGGAACAGAGTCGAGCGTCTCTGCTTGCGAAGGCCTTCTGCAACAGCATCACGACGATTCCCCAACCCCATTAGAGTCCTCCCGACTTGGCACCACTGCCATACTATTATTCCTATTCCTTATGAAAGTTAAATCTCCCTCCCTCAAAGAACACCACCAAATGGGACCCTAAGTGTCGTTAAATAAGCTGGCACGCGTAACCAGGAGGGACCTTTCGGAATCCGCCTTTGAGTCGTGGAAACGCCGCTCTGACGTAAGTGTGTGTCGACGCTCTTTTAAGAATTTCGAGGCATTGATAGAGCAATATCTGAAATAAATATATTTTTTCGAACAATTTCTCAATAGCTATTTTGTAATCACCGTTTGGAATAATTTTTGCCGTATCTAGGCGAAAGAGTGCTTCAAAAGGTAGATGCTCGCATTGTGATGTGGTATTCGCCGTTAAAATCGTCTATCGTACAGTTTTTGTTTAAAATATGGATATTACCATGGTAAATTTTTGTGTTAAAACCGAGCAAATACGATTAAAACGGTGGGAATGCATGCTAATGATAACCTGAGTGAACCAAAGCTTGCATGTTTGAACTTCTTATTCCTGGGGGGCGTGTCGTCCTCGGGGAATCTTTGGCTTCAATAAAATGGGAAAGACGTGTTACTTCTACGCTGGAAACTACTTAATGAGTAAAGTTATCAATTGAAGGGTACGATTTGGTCTCTGAATTAGTGTATTTTTGTATAATAAACATTAAATTTGATTTAATTTGGCTGGGAAAATGTTTTCAAATATTTTTGGACACACACAAAAATCGTCCACCTAATCGAGATTTTCTAAATCCGCTTATGGACCAGCAGTTGGAACTAATTTTTACGAAGAAATCAGAGAGTATATTTTGAAATTTTAATAATTACTACAAACTAGTCGAAGACATTGTTTCTGGAACTCCGTCCGTAGGTTCTCCGTTCGCATACCGTTCTAGAGAAAAATAACTGCGCAATGAGCGCATCCATAGCGAGTCTGCCTGAAGGGGCGGCGGCTGATTGATTCTTTGAGTCTCCATTTCGCGGTATTCTAAGCTCACGAAAATAATTGACCCAATTGGTAAATTACTGTTGGTAATTTTATGTATATAATGTGCATTTTCGCTTGGAAAAATAGCTTTTCAAACCTTTTCTTCAAACATTTACTATCCAGTATTTCGTTCCGGTTTTCCATTTTGTTATTATTTTAACATAATCAATAAGCTGTATGTACATAACCTTCGTCATCACAAATGTAGGCTACGATGACTAGGAGTTTACGTTTACGAGATGGGAGAGAATGTAAACCTGCCACTTGTGGGTGAGCGTACTATTTTTGTGTGAAATTTGTCCTGAAGGAGTGATTTCTTCATGTGGCAACAAAGGGTCTGCATTCGTCTCTCCCTATATTATTATTATTTTTACCTTACTTTTGACTGAGTCTGGTTCGGCAAGGTTATCCCGGAGTACAGAATTTTTCGTTAATTGAACAGGTTAGGAAGGGAGACGGAATTGGAAGTTAAAATATCTCAGAATCCAAAAATAAATACTTTTATCTCTTTGATTAAAATCGATTGCCGTGCCGAATACCAGTTGGCTTTATTGTTTGTTTTATGAATAAAATCTAAGTAAAATTATGGGGTGAAATATCTAGGGTGAAAATGGTAACCTTCTAGTTTAAGCATTTTGATTGTCTAAAATTAAATTACTCCTTGGGTGCATTGCTTTACTGCGTCATCTGATCTGAACGCAAAACGAAATAATTTCTTCTCGAGCTATCGTTGTGTAAGGATAAAATATTTCCAACGTTTTTCCTTTAATTTATAATTTTTTTAGAAATTTATATTCTCCAAAACATTTTCCCCGCCAATATGCTCAGCCAATGAGAACGATCAAACAAGAATTTAAGTGCAAATTCGTGATTTTGTGGCAGCGTAAGATTAACCCGAAATGTCATGGGTTTTTAAAGGTGTTCTGCAGCAGACACAATTAAATCCAATTACCTGGGAAACCGGAATCGATGAAATACTCGGAAATGACATGCAGTATGAGAAGATCGTAGCCATATTGGAATTGTTTGCAGCATTACTTGGAATCCTAGAATCCTGAGTTTAATGGTTTTTCATTTAATTATGGCGAGGTATAGGACTCTATGTTGAAGTAGGGTATGCAGAAGTTGGAGAGTGCAGCCATAAAGTAACAAGATTTTGCGGGGAGAATACCCAAGGTGCAGGATTGATGTGGGCAAGAAAAAGTGGGACTTGGATTGGTTTTAACTGAATTGACAAAAAGAGAGGTTTTATGTTATGATCCCTAGGATGACTATAAAATAGTGTTAGTTTTCCAAGAGTTTCGGAATGGGAACATCGGAGTTAATATCATTAAATGCAAGTGTCAATTATGCAACAAAAGTATTACTGGTTTATTCATTTGAAGTGCCCTTAATTGAAATGAACTGCGACTTTTTCATATTTTGAAACACAATAAATCGACCGTGGTTTCATCATATAACTGCCATTTTCAGGACATTCAATGCCTGGTTGTGTGTTTTCAGACGATGAAGGGAAATGCGTAGAAAATGTTTGGAAAACCACGTGATAATATCTGATGGGGACGTGGTAGCTTAGTGGGTGGTGTGCTGGAATACTGGTCAGAAGATTGGTTATCGAATATTGCACCCTCAGCATCACACAAGATTTGTGATTTTTTTAACAAGATCTCCTCGGGAAACCGTGTGGACTCTATTCTCACCTGTGGAGACCTACTCCAGGGTTAATTCCTGCCCTCTGTGTGCTGAAAGTATGGTCGTCGTCCAATGTAATGATCTCGAAAGCAGTATGCCGGTCGAGATAGAATTTAAATGGACTCGGGAACTAATCATTCTACCCCACTCGTATCTATGTGAACGATAACATGGGTGAAGTTATGACGGTACTCGAATCTGGAGCCTTCAGGTGGTAGCTAATGGGTATTACTTCATGGAATAATCACGTATTTGACGTCACAGTCTTTTAAATCAATATTAATATCGCCGGGTCAAAGTGATCTCCAGAGTCACGTCCTTCTTTCGATTTTAATTGAAGCCAGGTTCTATTTAGAGTACCAAATCTTTAGGTGTGCTAAGGTGTGTTACTCTTAAAGCGCAATTTAGCTTTCATTTGCGTGCTGGATAGTGTAAATTGCATATTAATTTACGCTATCCAACTTGAAAGGTGCTTCAATTGTTTCAAAGGCTGCACATTTGCTTTTATGGAAGCATCGTTTCGAACCAGAATTGAGTCAGTTTACATTGGTACCTTTGAAGACATCGAGGGGAGTGGAAGACGTGGAGTACGTTTTGGAGAGAGGCAGGGACCTAAATAGTATGCACTTGTGGCAACATGAAAGCACTTATTGGGTCGTCGCAGTATGCCGGCAGCTAATACTGCTCTGATGATGTTTTATAAGGTCAAGACGAGACTTCGATAATTCAATTACCTCTTTTCCCTCTCTTCAATGAGTCACAATCAAAACGGTGTCGGTGTTTCGTATCCCTTAATATAATTCTAAATATAAACGTTCTGTAGAGTGAAAGCCCTTTAAAATACACGCTGCATTAACAAAATTTGCATAATGAGAAGGATTTATGTTACGAGAAACCCATGCCATACACCCTCGTGAAGGCTGGCGATGCATGATTTGAGGTTGTAGCTGAAATTTTCCGACTTTCTCGTAATAGGCTTTGATTGCCACTGAAGGTTGAAAAAAAATATCGTGAAACCTATCTTACTGTGTTAGTTTTCAAGACGTATTTATTATTACCAGAACGATTCATGATATTTATGTTAAAGTTCCTGGCTGGATATTCATTTAAACCATGGAATTAATATTCTTATTTCACTCGGCACTTGAATGTCTTATCTAGACTGTGCGTGATATTTGTTTTCAAAATAAATCGTCATTCGAATAAGCGGAGGATGAGAGCGAACGGAAAGGGAAGGAAGGAACAAATGAAATAAGGAATGCGATGGGTGAAGCAGTAAAAATGAATGAAGTGGCGTGCGGGTAAACTCTTTTGTGCATAAGAAGACAGCAGCTATGTGGATGACTGACTACGAGCGTGCGACTGACAGTCGACTCTCATTTCGGACGTAATTCCGAGAGCGCGATATTTATTTATTTTTTTCCTTCGAGATATCGAAATTCAGAGATGCTTTAATCAAATAAAATTTCCGCGTTAGTCCCTTTTACTATCTGCATAACGTTAATCAAACTTGATTATTGTAGGCATGGAGGAAGTTGTTCAAACATTTTTCATTGGTTTTGTGAACGTGAAATTAGTATATATTTTTAACTGATATCCTTTAGAAGAGAATTTTTAAAATATTTTAAATTGAAGGCATTAATTATATTCCTGAAAGATTATTAAAATAATGCGATCAATTGAAAAGTCCAGCGTGGAGCTTGACTCGCCGTTGCCAAGGAAACTCTGTAAATGTTGACTGTTTGCCTTTTTTAATTAAAAAAAGAAACATTAGATATTAATAATTATTTTATTAAGAACACAATGTATACATCCACTGTTCTTTATTATCGTACAACTAGTTTCAACGCTTAGGCGTCATCATCAGGTACTTGAAACTAGTTGTACCTGATGATGACGGCTAAGCGTTGAAACTAATTGTACGAGAATAAAGAACAGTGGATGCATACATTGTGCTCTTAATAAAATAAATATTGAACATTAACTTCCAAAAAGTTGAACCTAAAACTATGGAAAGCATTAGATATTAAGCTGAGAATAAGCAAAAGGAAACTTTAAATTTAAACTGAGAGACGCGCATGAATTTTATAAAATACATTTGAGTGAAGTGTGATCATGTTATCCTATACCGAAAAACTCATAAGTATCTCGAAACTTAATTCTATCGAGGGAATGGGCGTTTATATTCTTTGACAAATGCACTCCTTTAATCCGTTTTATATTAGTTTTAAAAAATAGAGCATTTTTTTCTTTTTCAATTTAATATATTTATAGTAAATTTCGTCCCTAGAAACCCAAATATAACGAAAATATTTTGAAAGACAAATTAATGGAAAATATGAGCCGGAAAAATGTTATTAAAAGATGTTATATTTGTCCTGATTTTCGAGATGTCTTGCAAAATGTTCAGAATAATTGGTGCTATTAGGTTTAAGGGAAAATCCTAAGTTTAATCGTCAGCGCATGTAATATTGCTCAAGTTTACCAATCGCCAGATGTTTTCAATGTTTTATTGCTGCTACTCAAAAATACTCTTCTGTTTGTGTACGCATGTAGATGGCAAACTGAAGTCTGCTTCATAGCGTAATCAAAAATTTAAAAATGTATGCTCGAAGTTATTTTCTGAAATTTTCGAAGTTTTCCACAAGAGTTGCAGTTTCATAAAAGAAATATTCCGTATTATTCCAGACAACTAATTTACAGAAAGGACAACCTTTTAGACAGACTTTTTAACACGAACGATTTTTTATTATTATAAGGTATTCTCACGGTTTAGGTAGGTTTTTGGATGGACACAACTATCAAATAAATAACTTGTGACTCTAAACAAAACACAATCGAATAACCCACTATACATCAAACCCTCTTCATCTCCGTGAATTTTCTTCCTCCCTTCATCCCGTCACACATCCCTATCCCTTTCCTGCCTTTTCCTCGTTTGCCTAATATTCTCCCCTCTATTACCGTCTTCAACATCTAACTGCCGCTCAGTACGCCATGCTTCCTGCCTCCGTAGGATATCTGCCAAAAAACCCTTATCCTCGCCCAACATCCCCAGTACTTCCTCATTTGTTTTTCTTTCGGTCCATTTCACCTTCTCCATTCTTCTCCATACCCACATTTCAAAAGCCTCCAATCTACGTCTATCCTCCTGCTTTAGTGACCACGTTTCCGCGCCGTACATAGCTACGCTCCATTTCAAAGTTTTTACGAGTCTTTTCTTAACCTCTCCTCGCAAAGTCCCCGTCATCAACTCCCTCCTCCTTGAGAAAGCCTCCTTGCCTAGCGCAATTCTTCTCCTTACGTCCCTACCACTTTGACCGTGTTGATCCAAAACACTTCCGAGATATGTAAAATGTTCTACCTGGTCTATTTTTTCCCCGCCTAATTTAATGTTTAGCTTAGCCTTTTTCTTTCTGGAAAATCGCATAACCTTTGTTTTATTTATATTGATTCTCATCCAATATCTATCGCATTGAACCTCCAATTCACTCAGCAATGTTTGCAACTCCATAGCCGACTGACCAACCAAAGCCTTGTCATCATCAAACCTAACCGATTTTACCAATTCCCCTCCGACTTTCATTCCTACCTCCAGTTCTCCCCATGCCTCTTTAATCATTTCCTCCACATACGTGTACGTTGAACAGTACCGGTGACAATGGGCAACCCTGTCTTACACCTCTTCCTAACACTGCCCATCCGGACTCTCCGTTCCCCACTCGCACGTGAGCAGTCTGAGACATGTACAGGTTGCGGATCTGTCTCCTGTCCCTCCAATCCATTCCTATTTTCTGCAATACACGCATTAATGTTTCCCAATTCCCTCTATCAAACGCTTTTTCGAAATCTATGAAACAGGCAAGTACATCGGCATTTTATTCTATATTCCTCTCGATTAATGATCTTATTACTGTAATGGCATCGCGCGTACCTCTCCCCTTCCTAAACCCAAAATGATCATTTCCTAAGTAATCATTTGCGCAAACAACATACAGAACAACCTACGCGGTGACATCCCCAGAACGGAGGGTCATTATCGTTGGCCGAAGGTCTTCACCATACAATGCTTCTATATATTCCTTCCATCTCTTTTGGATATTTTCTGTGTCAACTATTTTCTTACCGCATTTATCTCTGTTAGCACAGGTCTTCCCTTCTTATATGCTGGTGGTGATTTAACCTTGTTGTAGAGGATATCAATTTCACCATTCCTCTGTAAACCTGCCATATACTTGCATTGCGTTTTCCGCCATTGGTTTCAATATCCTTTTCCCGTTAACGGTACCGATAGTGTTTTGTGGCTTTCGATATCACTTTCTTTATACATTCCCATTTTCGTTCGATAGTACTCGGCTCTTTACCGTCATCCATTATTTTCTCTACAGCCTGCTGATACTCCTTCCTTGTTAATCCATTTAATGCTTCTACATTCCATTGCCTAACCCGCTGCCCCTGCTTTATATTTTTGAAACGGACGTTACATTTCATAACAACTAAATTGTGGTCAGAGCCCGCATCCGCTCCTGAGAAACTGTGCGAATTTATCACACTGTTCCTAAACCTGTACCTTACCAAATATAATCTATATATTGAAGGTGTTGGAAGCATTGCTGAGTGAATTGGAGGTTCAGTGCGATAGATATGTGATGAGAATCAATATTAATAAAACAAAGGTTATGCGATTTTCCAGAAAGAAAATTTGCTAAGCTAAATATTAAAATAGGAGGGGAAAGAATAGAGCAGGTAGAACAGTGTACATATCTCGGAAGTGCTTTGGACCAATACGGTCAAAGTAATAGGGACGTAAGGAGAAGAATGCGCTAGGCAAAGAGGAGGGAGTTTATGACGGGACGTTGAGCATGGAGGTTAAGAAAAGACTCGTAAAAAATTTATGTGGAGTATAGCTATGTACGGCACGGAAACGTGGCCACTAAAGCAGGAGAATAGACGTAGATTGGAGGCTTTTGAATTGTGGTTGGGGAGAAGAATGGAGAAGGTGAAATGGACCGAAAGAAAAGCAAATGAGGAAGTACTAGGGATGGAAGGTGAGGAGAGGGAATTGTTGAGAGAAATCCCATGGAGGCAGGAAAAATGAATGAAAGGCGTATTAAGCGGCAGTGAAAATGTTGGGCAGACGACGAAAGGGCAGGAACAGGATAGGGATGTTGGACGGGATGAAGGGAGGAAGGAAGTACACAGAGATGAGGAGAGATCTGATGTAGAGTGATTTTGTCGATTGTGTTTCTTAGGAGTCGACAGATTTTTATTTGGTAGTTGTGTCCATCCAATAGCTACCTTAACCAGTAGAATACCTTTTAATAATGATATATATATATATATATATATATATATATATACACTTTTTTGGAAAACCCACAAACGTGTAATGTAAATTCACTGATAGTCATAACAAACACAGAAACCAAAACACAAAAGAGGAAAATTCGAGAACCAGTGAGTTTTTCCTCTTTTGTGTTTTGGTTTCTGTGTTTGTTATGACTATCAGTGAATTTATATATATATATATATATATATATATATATATATATACACTCATACATACTTATATAGGACCGGGGGATTTGGTGGTATCACACTCCCGGACTCTCAGCGTTAAATGGATTCCTTAGACAGCTCAATGATTAGATTATTCGCCCGGCAAGTGGAAGATCAGGTGTCCAAGTCCCGGCCTAGGAATTTTTTTACGTTCGTGATTCTAGCTGATTCCGCCTTTCGCACCTCTCCTGTGTTCGTCCTTTATATATGTTCCTTTTCGTTATATCTATTCCCATGTGAATGAATCTTTATACATATATGTGTGTGTGTTTGTGTGAATAAATAGGAAATTACATGCGCAAAATGATTTTTACAATATTATTTATTTATAAATACCATATATGGAAAATTATGGAAGATACGAGGTAAGACCAAGGTTACAATGAATCCTTCAATGTCACTTTTACCATTTGACAATTAGAAACATGACATATTAAGTATTCCTTTATGTGTTACATCAGAGTGTCAAAATAGTGGCAATCATATCGCGTGGCACGTTCATCTAAATTTTTAATCGTTTTATATCATTCGCATCCAGTACACGAGTTGTATTCCATTCCTATGTGAAGAGTTTCCGCGAAAGGACTTTTCCTCCAGACCACTGAATTTTTTACGCTCAATGAACGTCATCTCCCACCTCTCTTTTGAATAAGCAAACTTTTTCCCACTTCCTCTGCCGTCTTGGGTCGTGCGATATTCTCTCTCTTTCTTGAAATTTTTCTATTTAGATTATTTGTCTCCCGACAGCAGTTGCTTTTCCTCTTCCCTCAGCCATCCGACTTCTTCTTCACTTACTTCGCTCAACATTTCCCTATTTGTTTCCTTATCTGCGCCCGATTTTAACTTATCCTCCAATTCCTGGAATCTCTTGAGAGTCTTCTAGGAAAACTAAAATAGAATGACTTCTAAATTCCGCAGCGCTAAGCTTTCATATATTTAAAAAGAATTCACTTCCCCTCCGAGAGCGGAAGGCATCGGTTATCACTTCCTTTCTCCTCAACAAGTTCCATTGTCCATGGGGAGTGTTGCAGGGTCGTCATGGAAACGTATTCTGGGTTCATTCCCCGAGCCGATGAGGGATAACCACACGCCGCACCAAATTACATGCGGTGTGTCAGGCCCTTCCAAGAAATACAATTTCATTTTCTCGCTACAAAAAATCTCTTTTCCTTCCCTAATATTTGAAGTAGCTTGAAGGACGAATACTTCATGCGTGGAGGAATTTCATTTTCTTAGTTTTGAGACTTCTTTCTCGGTAAGACGGTTCTATGACGCGGGGTTTGCGGAATAATTTCAAGATTAATTGAAATTTGGGCTGCCTCATTTGTTATTCCAAATCATTTGCAAAGCAACATCATTTAACATATCTTCTTTCAATTTAAAACAAATTTAGAGCGATATTTTTGCCTGGAAAGTGTTCTTTATGCATTATTGTTTAATTCAATTGGGCAAATGCCTATTTCGGAGGTAATTTGAAAAGTTCTAGGGATGGAATAGTGAGCAACGGCGTACTTTAGTGAAACGTTTTTAAAAAAATGTTCATTTAAGTCTTTCTGTACACTAATGCATAATTGGTCCAGCGACGTTCCAATGTCTTGATGCCACCTCGAAAATTACATTCCTTCGGGCCGGCATAATATCCTTCTACTATGGCTGTTAGTTCTTTGTTTGGAGAGAATCTCCGTCTACTGAGAAACATTTTGAACTTGGATAAGAGATGGAAATCTGATGGATCCAAATGGGGCGAATGAGGCGCGTGTGGCAACAAGTCGTATGGTAGTTCACGTGTTTTTGCCATGGATACGACACTTGTGAGTGAGTGTGCATTGTCTTGATTAAAGATGACTTTCTTTGTAGCCAAACATGGCATTTTTTGTGTGCATTTTTTTGTTTAGTTGGTCCAAGACGTTAGCGTGCAGAATCCCTTTCCAATCCCCGCATGTCGGAACGAACGATCCGTCAGCGTTTATAAATAAATTCCAATTTGTGAAAAAGTGAATTATTAGAATAATTGAATAATAGTGTTTCTATTTAATACATGATCTTATAACTGAAAGAGTAAATATAATGTAATAAATATTTCGGATGGTCTCTAACAATGTTATATTTGTCGTATTTCCAGAAGTACCCCTTATTTCCTTTGATATCATATCTTTTCCTTCTTCGGCTACCGGTTTTCCTATCGTCAAAACATTTCTTCTCGTTATGCTAACGCAATCATTAATCTAATGCTACCATTACTTAACCCTTCTTTTCCCATTACCTTCTGCCCTATTCCGCCTAGTCTAATTAATTCCCTCTCGCTTAATGTTTAACTTTAATCTTCCATTTCTCGATAATGCCAATGGTTATATTTCTTTTGGTTAAACCTCAACTCATTCTTCCACATTTTCGTCTACACAATACTTCGAAAGTCGCCGCAAGGGCGTATGGCAGGGGATGTAAGGTCACCAGCCATGCAAGCACAATTCCGTTTATGTCACCTCTACACAACTATTACTCTGATCATACCCTCGAAAAATATTAATCACGCGAAAGAAAGTACTTAAATGCAACAAAATTCAATAAAGAGATACGTGTTTTCAAAGCATCCTGTAGAATTGTAAAAAAAAGATTGGGTCTATCAAATAAAAAGAAAAACATGTAGGACATTGACAAATTCATACACTACCAATTGTAATTATCTCCTACGCGATTGCTCTCGTATCTATTTTGATCTCTAATCATACGAGGAAAAAACGACATTTTAAATCTCTCCGTTCCAGAATTAATCTCCCTGATTTTACATTGGTGATCTGATCCATCATAGTAAAAGGGGGTCTGTAATGTTTCTTTAACATCCTCAGATAAGTAACCAGCCTCGAATTTACTCGCAGTCAATTTAACCTGTATTTAAACCTACTGTCAACTAGTGGCTTCCATCCCAATTCTTCCAATTCCGGACAGTTCTTCTCGAATTGTTTCTCCGGAGCACTCAATGTTTAATGATATCCCTTCGCCGTCAGACTCATTTTGGCAATCTTAATTCACTGAATCATCTCGACGTCCACCACTTCTGCTCCCAGCTCCATTGCTTTCCATGACACTCCTGTCATTTTATCAGCATATGTTGGTCAATCTTCCGGAAATCTTGTAAGTTCCTCAAGGGCGGAGGGTAACGGTGACGATTTAATTTGGAAATGAGAACACCCCCTTTTTAACAGGTTAAATTTCCTCGTCAATGGCGATATCGAAGGGTCGTAAAGCAAGGGATCAGTCGATAAAATGTTGCCTTATATATAAGAAATATTTTTTAAATCAGAAACGTATTAAAAAGGCATCATTAATTCATTCCAGACTTGAGAAATCTCTTGTTACTTTGAATTTATTCAAATGATTAATATTACACGCCTAACATATCATGCAATGTTGAAAATAAAGTCGTAATGGTGTCGTTACCTGTATTTGAACAACGAAAGAGTGTTGTAAAGCGAAAGGGCTCATTATCTTGGATTAACTACAAGGAAGTTCGTCTGTAATCACAAGTTAATGTCAAGTATCCCCAACTTATTATTGAGGTAGTTGAAGTTTTTATCTTTAGGTTAAAATTCTGTAAAAAACACCTTAACTCCAAAATACCCACACTTTTTTTACAAATATTTGCCATTTAAAATGAACAATAGCATGTTTTCTTATGGAGTGATCAAATATTAGAAAAATATTTAGTCAATTCCAAAAGTCACATTTATCATACTTATGGAGGACGAAATGGCATGCATCAGAAATTATGTGACTAGATCTTGGTCATCGATTGAATTCACAAAATGTAACGAAAGTATTGAGTTAGTTTCAGCTCAGTGGCGCTGTTATCGCTGAAAGTACTGGTTATCGGGCTCGTGTATGACGTATTTTTAGTGAACAAACACACTTGCCGCAATGCATGATGATGATTACTTTATTTTTATTAAATATAAACATTAATACAAACATTTGATTAACACGAGAGCGTGTAATAAAATTAATTTAACGCGAACAACGAAAAATAACCCAAAACACTGAGGAGGCATAAAATAAATAGCATCAAACCGAATCGATCATAACCACGCCACCAGGATATTACATACAGGAAGAAATCGAGAAGAAAAATGAGCGTCATTATTACAGTTACAACTTCATTGATTCAGTTACATAATCATTATTGAAGTTATTATATAGGTAGGTAGAGTAGGAAAGTTTATGTTCGCAGAAAATCTGCGTTGCCAAGGAGATTTAACGATTAAATCTGTTTGATTTTAAATAAAACGTTAACTTATTTTCATAAGGAATAAAATTCAGGGTTAATAAAATGTATTTAAGAATCTTTAAAAAGGAATAATGCCATTCCATATGACGTCATCCTTGGAACTGTCATCGCATTTTCTTACTTGTTTTAAAAGCCAATTTCCGAAGTAATTCTGAATCGAAGAAAAAAAATCGATGAAGAATTAGCAGTTGAATTTTCTTTCCCCGAGGCGGATTGAAGAAAAACTTTTAAAAAATTCATCTTTGTCAATCAAATGTGATAGTGTTATTCATGATTCACACAATGACGGTCAAAGCCCAAGCGATGGCTTTGGACGGGGTGTGACAACGGCTGCGCGGATTGCAGCGCGTGTAATACCCGTCCTTTGGTCTCATGTCGTTTCTATCGTTAGTCTTCCGTCTTCCCAACTCGCATGAGCATAGTCTAAGAAGAGCCTCTTTTCTTCCTTTATCTTTCTTGCTTTCTTCTGGCGTTTGCTGTACTTTCTGGTCGCTATAATCATCGCTTTCCAGGCCCTTGCAGCAAATTGTAAGACAGATGATGAAAAAATAGCGACAATACCAAACACACCGAGCAGAAATTGATATAAAGAGTCCGCTGTATGTAATGCTTGCGTTGCGAGAACAGAGATAAGACGTTGTTATAAGTCGGGCCCTCGGAAGGAAGATCACCAAGTGGTCTAGTGAAAGTACGCCGCGCGATAAGTCGCATGCGAGTCGAGCCAACTCGTGGAGCAAGTGTAATTGGGCGACATTTTGTTGGGGAGCTTAATTCCGGGCACGTGGTACCAATGAGCACTCAAGTGCAGGCGAGATGGGGAAGAAACGGAGGGAATGTCATGCGAGCACAAAATAGAATTTAACATGATTACAATATTTGTGTGCGTGTTTGCTGTGGTTAGTCCTAAATGCGTAGAAGGGAGAAAACAAATCTTTGTACTTTACTCAACGTATGCTATATAAGGGATCTGTTAAGTAAACATCGAAGTGGGTAAGTTAAATAACTCAAAAATCGTATCTATTAAATATAACACTTTATTCAACCCGAAGGTCGGTTTGGTAGGTTATGGTTGAATTCACCCAATACTAAGCCCGACGGCGTGTGAATATTCAAATAAGGTAGGGGGACCAGTTCCTCTTACTGTGCCGGTCGAACCCGGGACCCTCCGATCAGTAGTCCAACGCTCTATTCCATGGACTACCGCGACCCATATATGTATTTTTATATTTTTATATATATATTTTTTTAGTTGAGTTTGGCCAACTATGGACCTCAATGACCTCAAGATCCCTGGTTTTTCTTCTTTCTTTCTTCCCAGGACTTGTTCATGTGTTCCTTTCCCATTTCCTTATCTCTATTTCTATGTGAATATATATAATGTTCTATGTAAGTAGGCGGAGGTAGATTCACTTGAGCAGTATTTGATGTCAATGTGTTAACTTAGGATACGGCCACATTGAGAAAAAATCAAAAACAAATATTTCCAACAAACATACGCCCCTACTGAAGGGTAATAATGGTTTTATTCATTGGCTATTGAACGAGTAAATTCTAAATTGAGATAATCAGACACGCACTGTATTGTGAGGAAATCACCCGCGGTGACAATCCGCACAGTTACCGGATTAACTTCGGGAAAATTTGGCATACTGGAAAAGGTACATAACAAACTAACAGATTAAAATTACAAATGAAATCTCTTGAATAAAATGGAAGCAAATCTAGCAGTGATATGTTGAAAATGTATTATTACCCCCATCGTACTACGGTGGGAGAGATCATGTCAATAAAATTAGAGAGATTAAGTATAGAACTGACAGATTTAAGATTCCATTTTTCCAGTAAGGGATCAGAATAATATTGTCCTACCGCGATAGGTTCATAAACGGGTCGAAATTAGTCTGGTTTCATGTAAGGCTCCAATTCATCCCCTGCCACAAACCCTAAACTAAAATAAATACGTAACTCTCAAACTTTTGGACAAAGGGATGGCCCAAGAAACCGGGGATTAGGTCGTGATAGTAACAATTTATCGGTTATTAGAAGTTTAAATACTTTCTCCTTAGTTAAAATGCGACTCCAGTGGGAAGATGTGCGATATTTCTCGAAGAGAATTGGCGTATGGATCCATTTGTGGGGGGTCTTCGGGTAGCAGATTAAATCATGTGACCTTTTTGGCGCCTTCTCTCATCCGTAGACTGAAATAAACAACGTACCTGAACTGTCTATCGATCTATCCTTAATGGTTCGAGTAACTTCAGCTGCCGGTCCAATCTTTACTTTTGCGCCGTAATTCCTGCCAACATTTGATAAGCCTATGTTCACTACCATTCACGAATTGAGAGCGGAAAAGAAAAAGAAAATATTTCATGGGAAGAATAAAATATTTTACAGTGCCCCTTCGTGTGAGATAACGAGAGAGGAATATATCAAGAGGCAAGGAAAGTAAGGAATAAAACTGGAGACCATTGAAAAAAAAGATTCTAAAATGAAAGAGATGTTGAGTATTATTCCCCCATTGTGCGTCTAAGCGTGCGTAAGGTGGAATATGATATACCGTAGAGGAGGGAGATGTGAAGGGTGAAATTCGCAGCGGAGATAGGAGTGTGACATCCGAGAGGAAAAATCCTTGTGTTCGCGGAAAACTTTCTGCCTCTCCGCCCACATGGAAAACGACGCAACTTTCTCTTACGAAAGGACTCCAGGAATATGTATGTATGTATATATGTATGTATATATTCTTTGAAATGGAACGCTCTCCGGCGACGCACAAACACACAAACAGATACAGAACATTCAAAAGACAGAGAAAGGACACTCACAGTATGTAGTTTACGCCTCCATGACACGTATGTCATCATGAGAATCAGATTCTGATGATGACGGTCGTGCCGTCGAAACGTAAACTACATACTTCTTAATATCTATTTCTATGTGTGAATGAATATTTTTTTTGCTGTATGGCGGGATTTCGTACGTGAATGTATATTATCGACACACACACACACGTAACAGAAGTTTCATAAATAGGAGTCACGAGGGTATGATGGGGTTGGCCGAAGATAAGACGAAAAACACGGAATCAGCGGGAAGACAAAAGGCTCCTTTCTTCTTTTTAGAGAGAGAGAAAGAATAAAGGGAAAGGGAAGGGGGTGAGTTCTCAGGTAAATAAGGAGTGGATAAAAGTATAACTGTTGTTGGCGGAGGGTTAAGATGGAGACAAGAATAGGAGGGGACTTAAATGTCCTGAAGTTTGTCGTGAGAGATAGCGGGCGATGTCCCCTCCGCCATTCCAGGGAGCGGGTCTACTGCAAGATGGGAAGTTGGGAGTGGTTGGGAGAGACATGAGAAGTGTCGGAGAAGAATGAAAGTTATGAGGGAGTAGGAGGAGGCTCTCGCCGTGAAATTTATACTTGACTATGGGAAAATTCATTTATTTTTCAAAGGTCCCATGAAATATTTATTTGATTTTTTCAAAGGGTCTCGTAGTTTCGATGGATGTTAATCCTATGATGTGAAGCAAAACAGTTAATTTATTCTCGTAAGACGTGAGAGAATGCAATTTTAAAATGTTTAAATTCAAGGTGACACTTAAAACATTCCTACGATAACTTTCATAGAATGCTCGACGCGTGCGTAAAGATTTACGACGATGTTATCATTTACCTCAACAACGATTCTGATATTATTTCATCACCCTAGGACACAATGTGGTACAATTATTTTTATGGAATTAAGCATTAAAAATAACAAAAAGCTTGTAAGTGAAAAAAATATTGTCATATTATTAAAGGTACCAGTTCTCTCTATCCCTCTCTCTCTCTCACACGCCCTTCGATAGGTGTCAACTGATCGATTAACGCCATATACATCTACATAATACCACGCAAGACTCTGCAGGAGCGTGTGGGGGGTTGTTTGGTCATTATCCGTAAAAGAAAAATATAACCACATCCAAAACCAACACATTCAAGCGAACCAACACCCACAGAGGCGTATATATTCATGCAAAACCTTCAACACGTATGCAAATATATATGTTTATATATCATCAACCAACATACACATGTACCTACAAGTCTAGTGAAGGTCCTATTACCTCTTCAGTCCTATTAATATCTTCATCAGAGATGTTGAATATAGTGCACTGTCTTATGAAGTACAAATTTGTTTCATTTGAGCAACCATCGCTTTATTGGTAAACTACTCAATTTAATATCTCAAATTCCCTGACCACTGAACTTAATGCAACAGTATGCGTGATATTTTGCGCGTGTGTACGAGTATATGGGGGTTAGAACATTTGCCTGAGATCTTATTTAGGGAACGAAAGTGTTTTTCTCGGTCAGAAGAACAAATTAAGTGCACTTACAACCTGCAGAAAGCATAATACATCTTTGGCAAGGGTTTCAAGACGCCCATCAAATGACCATAGTCAGACGGAGAGATAGGGAAACTAAACTAACTTTGGCATTGATTGAAAAGATGAATAAGATAATACATTCGTGCTACATGAAATATGTTATAAAAGTTAAGAAATAACTAAAAATATGTTGGAACAGCGGGAGGGTTTGGTTATCTTATAAAGTAATTAGTTCTTCTAATAGTTTACCGTTTTCTGCCCTCCAAATAATCGTGATTTTGGTGCACGTTTTCGAACTGAATGAGGTGCTTCAACATTTTCCTTTCCTTGAGGATCTTTGATGTTGGAAAATTACATGATTTTTCCTTTATATAGGGAGTACCTCCAGTTATAACAGGGCGAATCTGCTTAAAATGTAAAACTTTTGTAGAGATATGTTCAAGCAATATGTAAACAAAAAAATAAACATTACTCCTACAATTTAAATACACATGGAACGTAGATACGGTCGTGAATCAATGTAAAAAAAATGCCGAGATCTAGCATATACAAAATCATATACAAATCTGGAAAGTACAAAATCTCAAGTTCCCCAATGTAATTCTTCATACATAGGACAGACCAGAAGAAACCTCATCACCCGTTTCAGAGAGCATGCTGCTTTTTTCAGACTAGGGAACTTTCACAAATCCTCCGTTGCTCAACATATGTTCTCTCAAGGACATAACATCACAATTGACGACATAAAACTACTTAAACATGCCCCAGACTACATGCTAGACTATTACGAATGCATCCACATCAAAAAGAGCAATATAGACGCCATGAATAGCGACCAAGGGCCCATTGCATCTTGCCTATTTTCTCTGTGCTAACGCAGTTAACTCACTCTTTCTTCCCCTTCTCCACCTCCTCCAAACTTCTTCCACCCCCCTGAATGGAATGTTTTTGAGGCGTCACTTTGTGAAAGCGATTCATATCGGAGAAGAAATACTTGGTTGTTCCATATAAATTGTATCGGGCGCGGCCGCGGTTTCGATTGGCAGGGTCGTCATCACCTGATGATGACTTTGTAGGTCGATGCCTAGATCGAGTTTGGTGGGGTGTATGGCATGACTAAGTATTCTTTTGTCTTTTTCGAAACTCCCCCTTCTTCTTTCCCCCCTCCCATTAACAAGCCAACAGCCAAAACTTCCCCTCTTCCTTAGCCACTGTTATACTTCGCTGTACTATTCCTCCCCACCTCCACTTAACCCACAATACCCATTGGACCATCTATTCTCCCTCTCTGTTGTCCAATCGCGAGGTTTCCCCATCACCCCCTCTCCCTCTCAATGAGCCATTCTTTCAAACCTCCCAAACGGAATTCTCATTCTTCTCTGAAGAGGCCTGCTTTGCAGGCGAAACACCTGGTGTCAGGTTTTCTCTCGGCACTTGACTACCCGCGATTTTAGTTCCTTAATTTTGTTTGTGTGATTGACGGGTCCCTGACATAGGAGGAATCCTTGTAAACCCTGAATGAGTGAGTGCGTGAGATTCACATAGGTCGGATACACCTGAGTGATTGTGTGTTTACCGAAGTCCCTTATTTTCCGTTTTGTTATTTCTGTGTGATTGGTGGGTCCCTGGCCTAGGAGGAATCCTGGTAAACCCTGAACGTGTGAGTATTTTTGAATGGCAAAGGTCCTTGTTTTCGAGCACATCTGAGTGATTGAGTGAATGATCGAGAGCGTGCGTACATCCATGTTATAGTTTTATATTAATCTGTATGATTGACGGGTCAATGGCATAGGAGGGATCCTTGTAAACCCTGACTGAGTGAGTGTGGGAAATTCACAAAGATCTAACACACCCGAGTAATTGGGTGATTGTGTATTTATGTAATTCGTTTCTGTTTCATTACATCCTTTTATAATTTTCATTTATTTGTCTGATTGACGGTAACTGACATAGGAGGGATCGATGTAAACCCTGAGTGTGTGTGTGTGTGTGAATGTGATTCACGAGAGTAGACGTCTGAAATATTGTACCTAAATATGGCAAGAAGAAAGCTACAAAGAACTGAAGGGCTAAGCATTTATTTAATTTATTGAGGCTCCCGTTGAGGAAGACGTAATTTTGTGTAGGAATTTTCGGAAATGAGACATATTTCAAGTGCAAAATACGGTCATTAGGACAAAGGACGAGCGATTAGCGTGATCAAATCAAGCGTTTACGGCGATGTGGTGAAATATTTCCCGTCCTTCATGGCGCAACTGATTTGGAAGCCTATTGGATCGAGTATTTACTAACTTTTATGAGAGTACAGCTTCTGCTCCTGGTGGAATTGGATTACCCTGATTCATCCAGCATCAGCGTGATTTTTTTCCGGCTCTCAGATATTCCTGAATAAATTTAGGTGACACTTTTTAAGTCTTAAAGATGTTGGGAACCAAATGAAATTAGAATTCCCTATTAAACCAAAATAAATTTTCCCGTTGTGTGATTGAGATTAAATTTCTCGAGTAGAAGCATTACATATGAATCGAATATGCTCCAAAATCAATAGCATAGAAATGCAATTTCACGAAAGTGATCCATTAAGGATCTGCTTGTAGATGTACCGGGCTTGCATACAGATTTTAAATTATAAATACGTAATTAATGGAGTTTAAATAAAATCTGGAGTTTTCTTCACATTCGGAGATTAATTAATGTGTCATTTATTTATGATCATTACAGTCTGTCTGGTAAATCAAAATATATTTCGGAGATCCATAGCGATAATGAGAAAGCGTTTAGACCTGTCACCACCCTGCATTTTGTGTGCCACACATTTTATTCCTTTCCTTCAACTCCTGTTGGTTTCTGCCTGCCTTTTTTCCGTCTAATATCCCTCCTATGTCACCGCCCCGTTTGCCTCTATCCCTTCTCCCTTTTATCAAGACATCCATCATCTCCCACTACCTCCCATTATAGCCGGCCGCCGTGGCGGCGGGGTAACGTCCTCGTCTACCAATTGAGAGGTCACGGGTTCGATTCCCGTCTGGGTGGATATTTCTCCATCCAGGGCTTGGCTGTATGTAATTGTCTTCAATGTAATGTATGTAATGTAAGGGTTAGGTGGAAGAAGGGACTATTTAGTCTCAACCTCGCCCAATTAAGTCGATAATAAATAAATAAATAAATAAATAAATTATTTCCTTCGTCAAGTTCCTCTGCCTTTTTCGGATCTCCCCGGCAACTTCTCCAACCCCTATAAAAAGAGACGTTTCAGGCGTGATATGGTGGAATATCATGATTAATTAAAATTGGCAATTTTCCACAAAATAAAATTTTTAATAAATAGGCGTAACCAACGAAAGATAACATTTCTCTATTTGACCTTTTCATCGCATTTACACCCAGTACTCTGCTAATAAATCCTCATCTTTTGCTGTCTTGTCCACATATTCCCCGTATATGTGTGTCGCCCAGGAGAGATCGTGAGTGAGGGCAACGCATTAAAGTATTTCATCGAGTCTACTCATTTCGGTGTTCCCGATGCAGTAGGCGTTATGATATAATAATAATAAAAATATAAATTCGGGGTGCAATGGCTCCCATCCCGTCTCCCTGCCCCTGCCACCAAAGTCAGTTTGCCTCAGTTTCGGATGTATTTTCAACCTGCCCTCCCTTCCTCCAGCATTCGCCGACTTTAATATCAAACTTTTTCCGGCCAATCAAAAACTTTTCATTTTCCGAGAGAACCCGTTCTTCATTCCGGTTTCATTTCGCCCGAGGAGTGCCCAATCAGAGCGCATCAGTGGCCCTATCGCTCGTTAAGTTGTCTTTAAGGGAGGAAAACGCCAGGGAGTTGGATTATTTTTTACGCGCAGGTCGGGTTTTAATTAAAATTTTTCATATTCCTGCTTCCCGGCATCACCCCCATCATCGGATTAACAGCATAAACGGACGGCAATGGATGGATATAGCATTTGACTGCGTTAACTAGGAAACTTCGATTGGTGTATTTGTCATATGTTTTCATCAAATCACGTTCCTGCAAGAATAATATATTGGATAAATGATATGCATTTCCTCCAAATTGCCCTTTTGGGTAGTCAGTCCTGGTTGATTGGGCAACAGTTGAAAGGGTTGCAAAAAAAACCTATGTTCTGGCAGTTATTAATGGAATACTCCCATAAGGATATTATGAATAGGTGAGAGAAGGACTTCTGCAGGGCATTTATGTTATTAGGAGACACAATTAAGCCATGGTATCTGTAAACAAATACTTCAGTCATGGTGTTATATTCGCTCATAGAGTAAATACGATGAGAAGATTAGAAAGAGAAATGTTATCTGCCGCTGGTTAGGTCTCATTTAGAATATGCCGATCGTGTATGGGATCCTCACGAAGTTGGATTGGTTGTCGAATTGGATCGCGTGCGGCGTAGGGGAGCTAGAATTGTAAAACGTTGCTATGATAAACTTAGTGGCGTATCCAAAATATGAGAGCAGCTTGACTGGGAATCACTCAATGGAGCGAAGGTTAAATTACAGATTAAATCTCTTGCAATAATTGGAATGGTGTCTTTTCACCAATGATGTTGAAAATTTATTATTACACCCGTCGTACTTCAATAGGAAAGATCATGTCGAATAAATTGGAGAGAATCAGTGTAGAAAAGCTAGATTTAAGATGTAATTTTTTCCACTAAGCATAAGGGATCAGGAAAACCTTGTCCAAACGCAGTATGGTTACATACGGGTCAAAATTAGTCTGGTGTGGGTCCACCCCCTGACGCACACCATAGCGGTGGCTTGCAGGGCAATAAATATACAAAAATAAATACAAATGGACCATTTTTATGAGAAATTGTAGTTTGATTAAAGGACAGACTAACTACGATAAGGAATGAAGGCTACACAACATTAATTAACAGCGAGTTGGAATCCCATTTTGGCAGTCAGAGACGAAGCCTTCTTGTACGGGTTGATAGATCTTCCCTACATAACAGTAACCTCACCGAAGAAGCTCCTCCGGTCACCGCAATATGTTTTGGAATGGTATTTACTCATTAATGTGGACTCGGCCTGGATTTGAAGATCAGTCCAAGGCAGAAGATTCCGTGAACGCATGAGTCCGTCCAGACATCAATCTGTACTCTTCTAAGCTGTCCCTTGTCCTTCCTATTGCGCACATATCTATATAAGTGTTTGTGTCGTGTGTGTGTGCCGGTGTTCATGCCTACGCACTTAGATTCCGAGTTTTGTATTTCGGCTGAGTCTGCTTTTTCCCAGCATCCCACAGGGGTTTACTCTCAGTTGCATTCAGGGCTCTTGGCAAAAATTAAACGGGGAAGGGTATAGGGTGCGGACGGAGTGGGGGAATAAATAAATGCACCATGGATGAAAGGGTGACTGAATAGGGAAAGGAGGAAGAGTTAAGGTTTAGTCGTACGTCAATGCAAGTCTTGAAGATACGTCTTACATAAGAATTCCTTTCTGGAAGATGGATTTTTGTTTGGCAGATGGAAACCCACTCTTTAATTTACTTTCTCGAAACTTTTCAATGTCTTTATGTTAATTCAAATTACTTTAGTATTAATAATAAATCAAAATATCTACCCTCAGCTTTGCTCAGCGTATTAAGACTAAGATTGAAATTCCACTCAAAGATCAGTGTAGTTTTGTTTGCATTAGAGTGGAAAATTTTGGAACAGAATTTCATGGCCATATTTTATTTTAACAAACATGGCACCAATAAGCTTAGAGACTAAAAACATTGAACTTGCTCAATTCTTTTATTCACCCATTGCAATTAGTAACTACCTCTTGCTTTAGCGATGCTGTTCACTGCGGAAACGCAACAATAACATTTCTTCATTTGTTAATTGAAGTTGAGTGTGGTGTCGATGAATGGGATGCTGCTTGCTAACTCGTATACAACGCAAAGATTCTTTTTGCGATTTTATAAATTCTTCTTTGATAGGGTTTAAAGTGTGACGCATGTAATTACACCGCTGTATCGCACCCGAATAAATACATTTATTACCCTTAATGTAAATAGCTACGAATTTAAAAGTGTGAACAGTGCCTCAACTTCTGAATGACTACCATCTCTTTGCAACTGAAAGGACACAGAAACTCAATCAGAGAATTCCAGGATGCCACCCGCCTCCAGCCTTTCCTTAAGACTCCCCTCCCTCGAACCCAGCCAGGGAAACCGCCGCCCGTCCATCTGGGAAAAAATAGGGTCATGTTACTTATAGGGACGGACATTTTATCTCACTAATCGATTCAGGTAGTTAGTGGAGGAGCCTTAGAGGATTAATGCGTATTGATTGGCAATTATTCTGTCGCATTTCTGGGGGGACGTTTGTCTCGCAATCATGTACTCGTGCTATCGCCCGACTCCTTTTTCTGATCCGCACTTTCTTCAGGGAAAAGTAGGAGAGAGGAATAAAGGAAGGAGTTATAAAAAAGAGTAAAAAAATAAAGAGAGTTCCACCCGTGCGGTCATATGCTGAGTGGAAAGTAATGTTTGCGCTGACAGGGGATGGGGTGAAGCGGACTCACAACCCCTCTGACCCCCCCACCCCCTTCCCACCCCCTTCCCACCCCCTCTGCTATTCCGCCCCGCAACATTCTCCACACTGCCATCCCCTAGGGAACCAACGCGCGCCCTGGGGCGAGATCGCAACAATGAGCCAGCCGACTGAGTTCACAAGAGCCACCCTCTAACATCACAGTCACCCTCATTTCAGCACTCCATCTCCACATCACACCCCCTGCCACTCTCTCTGCAATTCTGGGATGTACCAATCTCTACCTCGCCCCTTCTTGGCGAGCGAAACGTGTGGAGTCTCTGGTATCCATTCCGGAACCGAGTGTTCTCGGGTATTTTTCTCTCGCCCTCTTAGCGTTCTGGAGGATTCGTATCCAGGAGGTCGTAATCCGGACTCCCGTCTTAATAGTCGTCAGGGACACGTGTCGTCATGGCGACCGATCTCCTCAATCCGGGGAAGGAAAGGTGCGAGAGGCTGGGGCGACAACCCCTGACGAGAGAGAGATTTGAAATGATTAGCCTATAAATCCCATTTCGGCTTGAATACTCAATGTTGCAATTCCCGTCGACTTCCTGAGTCACGTTCGCGTTCTCAGGGTGCGAAGAAATAGCATGAACGACCCGAAGACTGCGAAATCACTGCCGTTTTGGTGTGTGTTGTACATTTTGCTCGGGAGAGTGTCGTAGGGCCCTCAGTGGCCCACTAAGCGGGCCACTGAGTCTGTGGTCAATCACGCAGAGCACGGAGTTATGTTACTAAGAGGAGGGAAGGCGATTGGTTTCTTTCGGATTTGACGAAGAAATACTATTTTCTCCTCTACTAGTACCAAAATAAAAATAATATATACTAGTTACTATTGCCCCCTGTAATTTGTTTAACTCTGTTTTCAAACCAGATAATATCTCATTCGTTATTATTTATTTGTATTAAGTCCGTTGCTGTGTTGATTCGCTTCGTTTTCGTACATTTAAATAAGTTTCAATGCAATGGTGGATGGAGTAATTTTGTCGAACTCTTTCATGACGCACATGAAAGAAAAACACTGCTATTCCACAACAAATAAATAAATAAATATATATATATATATATATCTATATATATATATCTATATTTATATATATATCTATATATTTACTTTACCGCTGTCGTTACAGTTCATCATCGTCATCATCTGGAATCCGTGCCAAATGACGATGCGCTCTATCGAAACTCGGTCTAAGTATATTGACATCTGTTGTAGAATGTCAGCTTTGTTGTTTCCTATGCATAGCAGTTTCACGTCTACTCTAGGTTTTGTGTTCGAATATTTTATCTGCGGTTGCCAACTCGCCTTTTTGCTTGTACTGTTCAACGACTTGTTTTTTCATTCTGTCATTTTTCAATTAGTTATTACCATATTCTATGTTCAAGACTGCTTTGAGGTACATTTAGCCTCATTGTATGCCTCTTTTCTTAAACTGTCCGAATCTTTTCCTTCATCTTTCCGAGAAAGAGAGATCATCTTTTATTCTTCTCCGACTGCAACAATATCCACGTAGACAAATTCCAAGAAACTGCGATGGTGATGTCGCGCCAGTGATTTTTTGACGGAGTCATCCGCTAGCATGCACATTACGATGCAACAATTTCAGAGCGTCAAAAAATATGTTCCTTTAAATCCTCCAAAATTTCTGATCGGGTTCAGATCCCGGTCAGGCGAACGAGTCTAACACTATGAAATTGTTGAAGTCCACGAAGACGTTCAAATTGTCATTCCCAATTGACATTTCTACATCCGATTGCCCCTCTGATATTTCCATTCCATTCCACTTGAGTTCGGTTCACCCCTCAGAGATGAACTTCTTTCCTTTTGTTTCCTAATTTCCAATTTCTTGTGTTCTCCTATAATCCTCCCACTTGATAATTTTCCACTATCTTTTCTTTGCTCCAATAAATGTTGACTTCTTCCACCTTGACCTGCCCCTTTCCACATCGGCATTCCCCCCTGACTATTTTTTCTCAACACTTAATCCTATGCAACAGAAACTATCGTGCTTTTAAATTTACCCGTTTGCCGTTCATTCCCATGCGAAATTTACTTTTGCTTCCGCCACAAACTCGAGACAAACTCTTTGAGTCACCAAATAGTCCTCTCACTTATTGTTAGAAACGTCTCCAGTTGCACGAACCCAAGTTTAAATGTCACGGGAGTCACGCTCCTTCGAAACTTCTCTCCTGCATTCACCATTCACGTTTTCCGTCTCGCCATTCAAGATTTCATGGCGAAACACGCGGCCATGTGCCACTTAATGCCAACTTTCACGACAGCCCAGAGTAATCTTGCGGAGAGACAATCCAATGCCGTCATTTGGCTTTATTTAAATTCGTTTTTCAATGCGCGCACCTCCTTACACCTTTAATGAATAAATGCTGTTTTCGAAGCGCGCCATTTTGATTTTTTAGTTTACTTGTATATAAATGTCGTCCTTATTTCAATGGGTACGACGAGGAGATTTTATCACGATATCGATCAAGGGTTTAATGTAGGAGAAAATAAATCAATCCGATCACCATTGCGGAAACTAAGGCTTGTATTCACAAATTAACGAAAATTTCAACATGTACGAATGTCACCATTGGGATAAACTTTGAAACGGAAAATTCATGGCGTGGACCGAGATTAGAACCCTGGACTCACGATTTCCGCTCAACTGCTTTCCTCAGTAGATCTACAATGGTGTTATCTTCCATAGTGAAAACATAATGGTTTTCAATAAGTCATCGAGATGATTTTACCAATTACCCTAATTGCAGTGCGACAAAATAATCGTGTCCGTGTGGGTACAAACAATGTTTCAAACACTTCGTTGTGGGAATTTGACAAATCCAAAGCAGTTGAAGTTGAGAATTACGGCACATAATATGAAGGAGATCACCCCCCTTTTCCCCCGCCCATTCCCTTTAGCGGATGACTTAGTTAAGGTCACTATTGTGGAATTTCTCGTGGTTCATAATTTTATGTACCATTTATTTACTAGATTCAATTGAATTTCGTGCCAATAATATCGCCATTCTGACGTTTGACGAAAATTATAAGCGGGCTTGTTATTTCAGAGCTGATTTCCTATGTCAATAGAATTGTATCCGACATTATTAATGGTTGCGGAAACATTTGATATCCAAGCAGGAAAATTTTATAAAAATATGGTATTATTTTGTATATTCTTGTTTTTTCATAGACCTGTAGTTTTTTTATGATTAGCCAAGACTTTATCGGTGACGATGTCCTCTTGGTATGTCGACTATACGGTCATTATTCGAGGGTATCCAAACCTTTTCTATTTCGTCGTTCAGCTGTTCATCGTCAAGAGGTGTTTTCTGGGAGAAATCATGAGGAGGCGGCAGAAAAATTGGTTGCAGGGCGTATTGATCGGCAGTGAGATGTGTTGTCCAATCCACGTTTTATCTCGCCCACTTTTCTGCATAAATGTACGAGTTATTATTTTATAACATTAACTCGTTTGAACATGTGTAAGTAATTTAAATTTCATTTATGCTATGTAATCAAGAGCATATGAAAAACAGTAAATGTGCCTTTAGTTTCAAATCAGAAGGCATTGATTCGGGCCTACATATAATTCAGAGCAATTCTTCATGACAACTGAATCCTTAACTGTGTCTGAGAATATTATGACCTTCGTGTGTATACGGATAGAAATAATTTTCTGTTTACTTTCAAATGGAAAGTGGTACCCGAGGGGATAGACCAAAGATGTCCCGGTTATTTTTTTTACCTAATCCATACGCGGCAGCTTTTTGGTCATTCCATCTATGTATCCATTTTAGCTTTGCCTTTTTCATGTTTACAAACATTTCGCGAGAACGGGTGAAATAAACGGCACCTTCGCAATGCTAAGGTGTGAATTTCATACATCTTTGGAGAACGTACGTCTTATGTAGTTAGGACTGAGCTCCGGCGTAGTCAGTCACCTACCGAACTGTGCTATGGATCCTTTGCTGTTATTTTCGCCGCTTTCAAATTTTTGTGTGCGCAACAAAACATGTACTTCTTATGTAGCCCTCAGCCAATCGTTTTATCCTCATTTTTGTGTGTGTGAAAATCCCGCTCTCGAAAGACGCCATATCGTTTATTTGTAATTCTAAATTTTTTGGCATCGTTGCCATGGAGAAATTATGACGAAGTAAACAAACTGTTTAATTACTGGGGAAAGAGCTTTAATTAAATTAAATAACACAAATAAACCGAACTTCTAGGAAGTTTTTATAAGTTTGTTCCTACATCGCTCGATAATTTAAATATTCACCTAGTAGTACTCCTAGAAATGTCTATTTTACCGCTGATAACTCACCCACTCTTGGATTTTGATATCGGTCTTTCTCCTGGATTCGTTTGATCTTGCTAAAGCTTTGAAAATTATTTCACTAGTTAAGGATCGCACGTCATGCTCCATCGCCATCACGTGGAGACCATACGAATTCCAACGGAAAATTAATCCTTCTTCAGCAAACGCTTTGCGCAAACTTTATCTATTCAGTCGCATACCGCACATATATCACACATCTGCATTGGTGCAACAAAATCTTGCGCTTAATGTTAATTACGTTAGCTTATTTTTCTTGCGGATACCTTGATTCACATTTGCTTAGGGCATTGTTTGGATTCTTCGTTTTCTCAAAGACACGCTCCTCATTTCATTCGCCCTTTGACCTTTCATTACGCGAATTTGATTGCTACATTTTAATTAAAGGGAAAATTTGTCAATCAGTTCTACATTCTGATGCCGATCTCAACATTTTTAGACGCCAATTTGTTTTAATTCCACCATTTCCATGGCTTACTTGAATGAGAAATCATTTTGATTCAAAACAAAAAGTTGGTTCGAAAGTTGAAAACTTTTTTTACGGAATCTTTTTACGTGAGTTTTTACAATGAAAATTACACGAGGTCGTAGTGTCATGGGTTCACATGACACTATTGTTTTTTACATAACTCTCTGAAAAAAATAGCATCCTCTTTTTGTATTTTAAAACTTAAATTTTTGGAAAATACTTCTTTATGCAATGCCAAAAAAATAGACAAATATTTTCTCAGCATTAATTTTAGCATTGGCAATAGTTTCACAATTGCCATTGCAAAGATTTCTCGTTTAAGTCTGAGCAACAAAAAAACTCCCACAATGAAAAAAAATAACTTGCGTAACGCTGCATTTTTATTTATTTAAAATGGGGAACGACGTGATCAATTCGGGCACTTTTTGCAGTTTTTCCCTCGGGAGAATATACTTTTTCGCTGAGACTTTATCGTGTCTCCTTACCGCAATGTCCAAATGCTATTTCGTTAAAGTTGTTAAGCGTCGATTTGTGACGACATATAAATATATTTGTCTTACAAATTCTTGTCTTGATTATTGTAAATATATGCATAAATATCCCTCTTACATCCATATTAATCGTCAATCCCCTTCAAGTCTATGGTTTCTCGTTGCTGCGTGTACATTTCCTGGATCAAAAACTATATTTAATCCATCTAAGTGCAATACAGTGTGCTTGTGACTGTGCATTCGGAAATGGCAATCGTTTTCCTGATAATTTCAGTGACTTAGTTGGGTAATTAGAGAGAATGGTTTGGCACTGACTCAAAAATATTTCGTATAATTTGGGATCAGGTCTCCATTGAGGTTGCTGCTTTAAATGAGTGCACTGCGACCTCCGCCTTAAATGTTTTGGAGAGATGAAAGTGGAACAAGAGAGAGACGTCAACTGCAGAACCTACCAGTGTGATCAGTCATTTTTAAATTCAATTGATAAGGGATTGGAATATCTACGGTGAACTACGATCAAGAAACAATTTTTCAAGGCTTAGTAGACTATTGTTTTGTTCAATATCCGATCCTTATAAGTTATTACCCATCGTGTCAGTTCGCCTTTAAGCATGGAGCGATATTTTATGCTGACGAGCAGTGCTCTGAAATTAGTGCAATTACCGCGGTAAAACTGTGAACAGAAATTATTGACATCCCTTCAGTCTCTAATATTTGAGTAAGACGCATTGTTAATGGCCCATACCATGGCATGGAGAAACGGCATGGCACACATCCTTCGTGGTTTACTTAGACGTCAAGATGCAGACTTTAAGGAGGCAATCAATTTTCTTGTTTTACTAACAAACATGATTGGTTTAATTTTGTCGCTGGTAAGGGGTGTCATGCTGTCGCAAAGAGAAAAGTGCTTAGTACACCGAATGCAATCACCTCTAAGATTCCGTATAGAGAGCGTTGCTATTGCTATGGTTACATATGCCTGTATACATACTTATGCCTGTCCATTAATGTCCCCCTCTGGTTTCGGCTCACTGTTTGTGATAGCGCAAATTTTGGTTGCTAGGTCCTGCAGTGGACCCAAGAAACTATTAAAGAGAGGGGAAAGTCATTTTCATATTGGGAAAGAAATAATTTCTCAAGTTCCCTAAGGAAAACGTTGACAATCGCATTAAAATTGAAAAAGGATGCATACATAGAGAGACCACGGCGTAATATAAACCGGGTAACTGTATGCAGGAATATATGGCCAGATGTGGAATTCTCTTGATTGGGAATATTAGAAGTTACATCAACAGAAATGCGAGCTTGAATGATAGGGACGTATGTGTCAAGTTCGTTGAATGTACGTGAGGCAGGCAGGAAAATAGTATTCAAGGATAAAAGAGCGTGGAATTAATTATTAAGTGGGAACTTGTTTTCAATCGTAACGCATAGCCATGAATTTCCTGACATTATTCACTACGACTGCGAACGAACCGTAGACTTGAAGGTTATGTGCGTACATGTTTGGTTCACCCCCCAGGGGGTTCTCGCGGTATAAAGGAGGGGGGTGGTAAAGGGTTTCGAGATGTGGAAGGGCTGTGGAAGGAGGGGGGAGCACCCTCTGGAGTGGAATATCATTTTCCAGGCGGTGGAAATCGGGAAGCTGCGTTGAAATACGGCCGCCTGGCCCACCGAATATCGCATCCATTATGTGCCGCTGCTCGTGGGTCCCAACCCTCCCGCACTTTCTCATCTTTTACTTTTACAGTCATCCCTTCCATCCCCCACCCGCCGTTCCGCATCGAATATCCCGCGTGGGAATATATATCTCCCACGGGGGAACAAACAATGGGAATATATCACTCTCCGTTCCACTCCGTCTATTATGCACCATTTGACCGTCAAATGCCTCCACCGTTTATTCTCTCGCCTCAAAAATGCATATCGCATGAAGCGAAGAGAGAATCGCGCGGTTATCGCTTCGTTTGTTTGCGCTTTAATCCGACATCTTAATCCCTGTTTCATTGTGTAACTGTAATCTGCTTGGAGTGACTCTGACTTCACAGTCCAATAATCCCGGACATTGTTAAAATGCTACCGAAGCATCTTTCAAGATATTTTTTTATCTAACTAATCTAACTTTCAATAACTTCGCTGTCCACACTGGGTTTGTGGATTTCCTTGCCTAAAATAACTATGCTTTTCATGTAGTGTTTTGGAAATCGAGTAATATTATGCATAAATATTTTAGCTTTCATAATATTAGAAAAACACAATACCACCCTTGACCATTGGTTTTTAATACACACAAAAAATATGTAGCTTATGAAATTAAATGATAAATTAAGCAGAGGCTTACGAATACACGAAGAAATTAAAAATATTAATGATTCTATCCCAAAAAAGGTAGACTGATACCCCCCCTATACCTATTTCTTGAAACTGGTAAATTGTTTTAGGAGGTCCTGGAAAAACAACACGTCCGACACCAGTTGACAATCAGTAAGGTCTTTAACGTGACACCATCACTCAATGGCCGCCCCACTGGGGTCAAGACGCCTTTGCAGCCGCCAGGAAAAAACACTTCGTGGATTACCTTTCGTCTGGCTCCGAACCTTCGATCTATCTGGCATGGGTGACCCTACCAGGAGCAATTGTCATTGCCTCCGCGGCTCTAGGTTTTTGCTCCCAAGTGCCGCGTTCACGCCTCTTTAATTCTGCTCCCTTGTTTCACCTCAATCTGCGTAATACCCCGCAAGCCGCCGCAAGGGCGGGGGCTGTTTGGTCACCACTCGTAAAATAGAACAAAACCACATGCAAAACCAACAAATTTATGCCAATCCATACACATAGAGGCGTATATATTCCTGAAAAATCCTTTTTAACTTACTTACATGCAAATACATGTAATATCAACTAACATGCACATAAGAATGTACTTTATGTCTATTTGCAGTTTAATCTTGTCCTGACTTGTAAATGGAATGTCTTTACTAAACTCTGATTTCTTAGTATTATGATTCCTGATTGTCAGGGGAAAGAACGAGTATTTGTATATGTCTCTAATGGGGTCTATTTGCCCTTATCTGTTTATCTTTATGGTCTGACCTACTTAAATACTGTGTGGTCATGATAACAATCTTGCTTTGCACTGCATTACTGCATTTTTTATGACGTACGTGCCATAGATACGTATTCATATTAAGGTGAAATTCGGTTCTGCGAATTTTATCACACAGATCTGCTCCCAGGATCCAGGTTCAACACTGTCGTTGTTATCACCCTCATGAGACCCCCAGCGCTTTCTCCTCTAATTATTTCCATCTCTTGTGTTGCCTTCGATAATGATCTTCAGTATGCTATCTTGCCTATGCATGAGTACCAAAAGTCTCTACCTGTTTTTTATGGTTTCCTTCCGAGACATCTCTACATTCGCCATCAGTATCCAATTTTGTTACCGCCTTTCCACTTAATACAATATTTATGTAAAATGTATTGGTATTAATATTTCCCCGACGTGTTTGCGTGAAGTGCTGACTTCAGACCATCGGTTGTTCAGTGTGCGCGTGATCGCAGATATCGATCGCATCAATGACATTAACACAGGACAGTGACAGTGCATACGCCATTATAACTGAAAATTTGGCGATGCGAAATATCTGTGCTAAACTCATCCTCCCGAAGGTCTTATAGACAGATAACCAAAAGCAGAGTGTCTCTACTTGCGAAGACCTTCTGCTACGGCATCGCGACGATTCCCCAACCCCCTTACAGTCCCGACTTGGCACCAGCTGACTGTTATTCCTATTCCCAATAAAAGTTAAATCACCCTCAAAGGACA
Organism: Hetaerina titia; assembly: GCA_037158775.1. NCBI lineage: Eukaryota > Metazoa > Arthropoda > Insecta > Odonata > Calopterygidae > Hetaerina > Hetaerina titia. Next base: position 9,900,705 of record CM073769.1, on the reverse strand, counting down.
CCACGATCATGGAACCCTAAGTCAAGCCGTCCAAGGAATCTTTTAAGCGTACCCTTAAAGAACCTTCCAGAACCCCTCCACCAGGGAGCTTTCGAGTCGTGGAAAAGCCGCGAGGGCAAAAGTGTGTGTCGACGCTCTTAAGGGATGTACTGATTGAAGAATTTTGAGAGGTACTGATAGAGCAATATCTGAAATAAAAATATTTTCCCGATATTATTTATACATAACATGTTTAGCGAAAACTTGTTTTTGGCACCACAATAGGAGTAGACATGCGTGAAAAAATATTCGGGGTTCTCAGAAACAAAATCAGTTAGCCTATATCGTGATTATACGCAGATTAAGGAACTTATTGCTTAAGTCATGAAGTTTCCCGGGAGTAAATGCGGATTCAGATCATTATTAAGTAATGGTGAAATTCAGCGTCTTAAGGTTAAGACGAAGAACATGGAAGACGGATGAGTACAACGAATGTAGAAGGATTAATCGGAACAAAAAGGAAGGAATACCAGAAGGTAGTGAAAAGATTAATCAGTGTGGGCAGGGAGACCATTACATTAGAAGTTAAATGAGAGTGTATTAATAAAGAAATGCCAAAAGCCGCGAGTGAAGCCATAGGAAAATGACAAGGGAACCATATATTACAGAAAAGATGAATAACTAGATAGACGAGACAAGAAAATGGTAAAATGTAAACAAAGAGCCAGGTGGAAGAAAGTGCAAAGAGTGGAATGATAAACGGAGGCGAAGAACGAAGAGGCGGAAGACGATGTGGAAATTTCGGAAAGGAAGAGTGGCATTGGTGCACTCTGGAGGAAGGTGAAGGCACGGTCAGGAAGCAAGAAGGGAAATTCGGTGTAATGTCGTGGGAAATTATTAATTGACCCAGGAGTACAAAAAGAGAGAATGGAAGAACTTGTAGAGTATACAAGCCAAAGACCGTAAGACAGCAAGCTTAGGCGTAGAAAGTGAATGTGGCGTACGTTTATGAGGATAGCTCAGGTTCAAGTCCTGCTCGGTGGTGAGATAGAAAGGGCATTAGGGGTTCTTGAAATCAAATAAGGCCGTGGGGGAAGACAACGCTCCCGCGAAACTACTGAAAGGTTTAAGAAAATGTGAGAGGGAGAGTTTTTATGGCTTAACAATTCGTAGCATCTATGAGGAAGGAATTTAACCTGAAGATTTCGTTAGATAAGTGCTGGTTTCTATTTTAAGAAAGGGAAAGAAGGTCGAATTTGAGGACTACAGAAAAATAAGTTTGATTTCTCCCTCGGTTAAAGTGATATTAAGGATGATCAATAAAGGAATGGAGATGAACTTGACTTACCCCGTGCGTCAACATAAGTTCTACCTTAAACGGAAGACTGCCAAGTAATGATACTCCGTATAAAACGTATTGAATAGGACGTTGTCAAATAAATACTTGGATCCATTCCTTGATTACATTCCCACGGGTTTATTATTTGCCTTTTATCCTTTTAAAATTACATGGCTACCCATCGTAAAAAGTCCGTGTAGTTCAGGGAAACTTGGAAGACTTTTTCGCATCCGAACTTCACATGTTTTTCTTTGTAGCTTTAAATTGTTCCCAAAGTTACTGGAGCGACGAATTCGGCGCCACGCCGGAAGAATAGCCCCGTGGTCTTCGGACATACTGAGACGCTTAACTTTCCTTAGAACCGAGGAAAGAACAGCAGTTCACCGTGGCTAATGCGGCCCAGAGGGCATGGAGGGAGAAGGAGGTACTTTTTGGTCAGCAACACTCCTGACCCCTTTGCCCCCCCCCCTAGGGATTTCCGAGATGCCTCCTAACTTCCTCGAAACACTTGAAAAACCCTCGCGTTCTGAGTTTTACCGTGGAGCACTGTTTCATTAAAGGTGATTGGTGTGGGATGTTAGTTCATTGGCCATTCGACGAACTTAAAGATTCCGCCATGAAATTTGAAATAAAATGGGAAATTGACTTTTTGAGATTTTTTTCGTTTATGTTGTCTTATTTTTATGATTTATTACGATCGGAAGAAGTGTTTTGTGGCATATATCTCATTTTTCGAGACGTTTGCTTGTCCGTTTCTCTTAGATTTCCTCTTCATCTTGAGATCCAGTATTATCTGGTGTTGGGATTAATTATTCCCTCGGGTCAGCTCCAGGAATCGAACCCTTATCCTCAGGGTGTGCAGTCAGTACACTAGGCACCGTGCCATCCAGAAACTCCTCTCCTACACCTCTCCCGTAGGTCTACTACCTACTTAATTGACCACCTACTTAATGCCGGCCTTGGTAGCAGCGGGGATACGTCCTCATCTGTCAATCCAAAGACCGCGGGTTCCATTACCGCGGAGATGGGTTTTGGGCTTGGGGGTTTGTCATTGTTTTCTAAGCTTGCAAGGGACTATGAAGCCTCAATTTCACCCCAGCGAAGTTATGAAATAAAACAAAAATAAAATAACAAGGAGACATCGGATGTTAGGAAAATAAGTGAATTTATTTTGAGGCATTCCTTCGAAATGAGATGAGATATTAGGTAACCTAAAAGCTATTATGTTAACACGACCCATATATTCCTATATTTATGAAACCTTGAGGCAATCATAATTCATTTTATTACATGAAAAATCGCTCCCTTCTTAATCTATCTTGATAATTTTTTAGATTATTTTCCACCGTAAACCACACATAGAACACTTACGTATATATATATATATATATATATATATATATATATATATTAAATATATATATATATCATAATATATAATATAATATATTATATATATATATCATAATATATAATATATATATATATATATCGGGAAAGGGGAAAGGAACACACAAAGGACGAACACAGTAGATGTGGGGATGGCGGATTTGAGCAGATCACAAATATAAAAATATCTCCTTAACCGGAAATTGAACACTGGACCTTCCACTTACCGGGCGGATGCTCTACCACTTAAGCTATTAAGGAAACATAATTTACATTGAGATCTGCGATGTTGTAAAGCCTTTCCGCTTTTCTTTATGTGTGTTCCTATCCCCTGTCCTTATATATATTTATATATATATATATATATATATATATATATATATATATATATATATTATTATTAATCTTATAATAAAGTAATCTACCGGTTAAGATTGTTTTATGGATGGACACAAATACCAAATAAACATTCTGTGACTCCTAACAAAACACAATCTAGCAACGTACTCTACATCAGGTCCCTCTTCATTTCTGTCTACTTCCTTCCTTCATCCCGTCCAAGATCCCTATCCTGTTCCTGAACTTTCCTCGTTTGTTTAACATTCTCCCCTCTATTACCTTCTTCAACATCCCACTGCCGCTCAATACGCCTTTCATCCATTTTTCCTGCCTCCATAGGATATCAACCAACAAACCCCTCTCCTCACCCACCATCCCTAATACTTCTTCATTTGTTTTCTTTTCGGTCCATTTCACCTTCTCTATTCTTCTCCACACCCACATTTCAAAAGCCTCCAATCTACGTCTATCCTCCTGCTTCAGCGACCACGTTTCCGCGTCGTACGCTACGCTCCATATTTGAGTTTTTACGAGTCTTTTCTTAACCTCCCTACTCAACGTCCACGTCATCAACTCCCTTTTCCTTGAGAAAGCCTCTTTGCCCAGCGCAATTCTTCTCCTTACGTCCCTTTTTACCGTTTTGGCCCAAAATACTATTTTGACCGTTTTGGCCAAAAATACATCCGAGATACGTAAACTCTTCTATCTGCTCTATTGTTTTCCTTCTGATTTTAATGTTAAACTTAGCCTTATTATTTCTGGAAAATCTCATTACATTTCTTTGTTTAATATTGATTCTCATCTCATAGCTATTGCACTGAGATTCCAATCGTATATTATATGTAAGAATATAATTCCAACTGAACTCTATCAAAATTACCTGTGTTGCAAATTAGAAGCGTGCCCCAGCGATGACTTGTTTTTTCGGGGAATTATTTCCTTACTGGAGAACGTTTAGAAATGGGGTCACCTCTTAATTAAATTATTATGCATAAAGGTCCAGCGACACGGCGTCACGTCTTATCCGGCAGTGATTAACGGAGTGCTAAATTAAAAGGGGGTGAAGAGGTGACGCTGGAGAGAGAGGGGAGGGAGGAGAGAATCCCTCTTTACTCCATCCTCCGCCCCCCGCGGTTCCCCCATTTGAAGGGCGGGGGAAGGAGGAGTCGGATCGATTGAGACTGTCGTTGTTTCAAATAAAAACAAAGCATCTTGAAGTGGCATTAGCATAGTTAGTTTTCTCATCCTTGTAGTGGGAGATGAACAATAGCAATGAAGTTCATTTACATGTATTGAAGTGTATGCATGTATTTCAAGAAACTGTAACAGTAACTTTAACGGAGTCACCCGCTATGTGTGCATTATAATGCAACCATTTTTGAGAGTAAAAATCATTCGCCTTGACCGGGATTCGAACCCGGATCCCTCGATATCCGGCCGAGTGCTTTAACCACTTAAGCTACCGAGACGTCCTCTTACACTCTGAAATTTTGGGGGCTTTAAAGGAACAAGATGTTATGACGAAATACCGTACATACAATGTCACAGGCATTCGTAGTCGTGCGCGACGCGCCACAGTCCACGATGTTAATAAAGCCAATTTCAAACACTTAGGCTGTTCATACCTTAGACAAATTTCAAGAAACTGTAACAGTAACTTTAACGGAGTCACCCGCTATGTGTGCATTATAATGCAACCATTTCAGAGAGTAATCAGAGTTTCTTGAAATTTGTCTCTTTCTCTGAAATGGTTTCATTGTATGCATGTACAATATTTTCTGTATTTGCTGGAATATAGGAAATACTACCTTGATCAAAAAGTTCCCGGAATAACCACCGTGTGGCGCTCCCATCGTTCCGATTTGAGTTCTGTTTTTTTTTGTTAAATTGGTACATCTGTTGTTGATATTCCCTTTAAATCTTACTGTCATAACTTGACATTTGCAAAAGTTATGTAGCCAAGAGTACATCTATCTCTGTGTGTGTTGGCGATTTTTTACAATTGCAGAAATGGATTTAAATTTGCAACAACGAACTTGTATTAAATTTTGCGTAAAAAACGGATTTAGTGGCGCACGGACGTTGGAAATGTTGGAAAAGTGTTTCGGCAACGATTCTCTAAAAAAAACGGTCGTTTACCAGTGGCACGAGCGGTTCAGAAGTGGTCGTGAGTCAATCGAAGATGATGAACGCAGTGGCAGACCATCGACATCGAAAGTCGGTGAAAAAATTGATAAAGTAAAAGAAATGTTGGTCAATAACCGCAAATTAACCATCAGAGAAATAGCGGAGGACTTGAACATTGCCTATGGGTCCGCCCAAGACATTGTGGTTAATGATTTGGGTTTCCGTCGTGTAGCAGCAAAGTTGGTGCCAAAAGACCTCAATTTCATGCAAAAAAGAGACCGTGTTGACGTCGCAAAAGACATGATTTGCGAGGCTGAATCCGATCCCACATTCATCAAAAGGATCATTACTGGAGACGAGACGTGGGTTTATGAGTACGACACGCAATCCAGACATCAGGCAAGTGAATGGCGTTCACCAAATGAGCCGAGACCAAAAAAACCACGTCGTTTTCAGTCAAAAAAGAAGGCAATGCTGACGGTTTTCATGGATTACAACGGTGTAGTGCATCATGACTCTTTGCCAGAAGGCCAGACAGTAAACAAAGAGTATTATTTGGGCGTTATGAGACGTTTGCGTGAAGCAATTCGCCGAAAGAGACCAGAAATCGTCGCACAGTGCGTCGAGACCGTCGCACAGTGCTATCATTATTCGTAATTTTTTGACGAAAAATGCAACAAATACCATCCAACAGCCACCGAATTCACCTGATTTGGCTCCCTGTGACTTCTTTCTGTTCAATCGAGTTAAAAAACCATTACGGGGAACGCGTTTTAGCAGCCGAGAGGAAGTAATGGAAAAATCGCAGGAAGCACTGATGGACATACCGAAAACCGAATATAAAAAATGTTTCGAGGATTGGATCAAGCGCTGGCATAAGTGTGTTGCAGTCGATGGGGATTACTTTGAAGGGGACAATATAGATTTAGATGAATAAACTTTTATTTTTAATTTTCTGAATAAATTCTGGGAACTTTTTGATCAAGGTAGTATATTGAAAACGCGAGGCCAGGAATTTCGTGATGAGAAGAGGGAAGGTATTCGCGCATGTAAATGCTCGGTTGCGCCATTTCTATTTTCCAAGATGGCGTAATGAATATATATATATATATATATAATCTATTTTTTATAGTAATGTAACGGTTAAGGTGACAAAAATACCAAATAAATATTTTGTGACTCCAAAAAAAACGCTATCGAGAACTTAAGCTACATGAGGTCCCTCTTCATCTCTGTGTATTTCTTTCCTCCCTTCATCCTATCCAACATCCCAATCCTGTTCCTGGCCTTTACTCGTTTGCCCAAGATTTTCCCCTCTATTACCGTCTTCAACATCCCCCTGCCGCTCAATACGCCTTTCATCCATTTTTTCTGCCTCCATAGGATTTCTCTCAACAAACCACTCTCTTCTCCCACCATCTCCAGTACTTCCTCATTTGCTTCCCTTTCGATCCATTTCACCGTCTCCATTCTTCTCCACACCCACATTTCAAAAGCCTCCAATCCATGTCTATCATTCTGCTTCAGCGACCGCGTTTCCGCGCCGCACATAGCTACACTCCATATCCAAGTTTTTAGGAGCATTTTCTATATATCCTTACTCAACTAACGCATCTTTAAGAAAGGAATATGATAGCATCAATGTTTTAACGAGTCTTTTCTTAACATCCTTACTCAACTTCCCCATCATCAACACCCTCTTCCTTGTGAATAACTCTTTTCATAGCAAACTTCTACTCCTTACGTGCCTACTGCTTTCACTGTGTTATCACCCTACAATGCTTACAGCCCCTTGGCTGACAAACGAAAGCTTTATCATCAGCAAAACTAATTAATTTAATTTACGAATTCCCCGCCGAATTTCATTCCTACCTCCAGTTCTTCCCATGCCTCTTTAATCATTTCCTCCACACATACGTTGAACAGCACCGGTGACAATGGGCAACCCTGCCTTACACCTCTTCCTAACACTGCCCATCCGGACTCTCCGTTCCCCACTCGCACCTGAGCAGTCTGAGACATGTACAGGTTGCGGATCTGTCTCCTGTCCCTCCAATCCATTCCTTTTTTCTGCGATACATGCATTAATTTTTCCCAATTCAGTCTATCAAACGAGTTTTTCAAAATCTACGAAGCAGGAAAATACGTCCTGGTTGTATTCTATATTCCTCTCAATTAGCGATCTCATTACTGCAATGGCATCACGCGTACCTCTTCCTTTCCTAAGCCCAAACTGATCATCCCCTAAGTAATCATTTGCCTTACTCTCTATCCTTTTGTTGATGATCCTGAGAATAACTGTAGCTGCGTGGGATATCAAACGTATTGTTCTGTAATCCTCACATGACGAAGCCTTTGCCTTTTTTGGAATAGGAACTAACACCGATCTCACAAAATCTTCCGGCCAGATTCCTTCCTCATAGATACTACGAATCAGTCCATATATGGCCTTCTTCCCACCTTTCCCTAACCATTTCAACATTTCTACAGGAATATTGTCCACCCCCACAGCCTTATTTGCTTTCATCTCCTTTAATGCCCTTTCTATTTCATCGTCGAGTATGCCTAAGCTATCTTCTTCTACGTCATGTTCCTTTTCTATGTCTAACCTTGTCGGCCTAAGTTCTTTACCATACAGTGTTTCTATATATTCGTTCCATCTCTTTTGGATTTTTCCTGGTTCAACTATTATCTTACCCCATTTATCTTTAACTGTTAGCACAGATCTTGCCTTCTTACTTCCCGATAATAACTTAACCTTGCTGTATAGAGCACCAATTTCACCCTTCTTCTGTAAACTTTCCATATCCTCGCATTGCGTTTTCCACCATTCTTCTTTTGCTTTATTTGTGGCCCTTCTCAATTTATTGTTTAACTCTTTGTACTTCATTTTGCTTAACTCTGTGTTTACATTTTTCCATGTTCTTCTCTTATCTATCTTTGCAAACATCTCATCTGTGATCCATGGTCTCCTTATCCTTTTCTCGTTAACGGTTCCTATAGTGTCTTTTGCGGCTTTTGAAATCACTTTCTTGATACATTCCCATTGTTCTTCGATAGTACTCAGCTCTTTACCCTCATCCATGATTTTCTCTACAACCTGCTGATACTTCTTCCTCGTTAATCCATTTACTGCTTCTAAATTCCATTTCCGCACCCGCCGCCCTAGCCTTATCTTCTTGAAACGGACGTTACATTACATAACAACTAAATTGTGGTCAGAGTCCGCATCCGCTCCTGGGAAACTGCGAATTTATCACACTGTTTCTAAACCTGTGCCTAACCATAATATAATCTAACTCTTTGACGGCGTCCAAAGTCCCGTATCGCGTTCCTTTCAAACTCCTCTTTATCTTCGGGAACAGAAAGAATTCCGGTGGTGCCAAGTCCGGGCTGTAGGGCGGGTGCGGCAGCGTTGCCACGCCGTGCTTGGCCAAGAAGTCCGACTCGTCAAGCGCGGTGTGAGACGGCGCATTGTCGTAATTCAGCCGCCAGATGTTTTTGATCGCTGGCCGGACGCGGGCGACTCGTTTTCGAAGCCTGTCGAGCACTTGGGCGTAAAATATCGCATTTACTGTTTGTCGTTCAGTTACAAATTCGTAGTGGACGACTCCAATTTTGTCAAAAAAGACTTATTTGTCAAGACACTTATTTTCCGGACGAACCCTGTATACATATGTTCATATTTTTTATATAAGTATGTTCCTGGAGTGTGTTTTGTATGAAGTCACAAAATATTTATTTGATGGTTGTGTCCTACCTAACCGGTAGATTACCTTAAAAAATATTTATAAATATTCTTAATTGTAATGAGTATTTCATCCTAGTTCACTGTATCGGATGCTTTCGAAGACCTTTTCGATATCCAAGAAACAATTGCTGTAAGATTTCATTTCTTGTTCCTCTCTATTAAAGACCATGCACAGCATTTACATTACAAAATTATATATATATATCCCTTACTGCTATATACGCACATGTATATAGATGTAAGGGAAAGGGATATGAACACTTATAAAAGACAACACAGAAATGGAGAGGAAGGTGGAATCGAACAGATTACAAGTTAAAAACTTTTACCGGGGAAAGCAAAATAAAAATTTGAGTTAGTGATCTGCTTAATTTCACCTTCCCCACCACTCCTGTATTTGCCTTATTTTTGTGTTTTCCTATCCCTTTTCCTTTTATCTACGAGGGTCATCTGGAAAGTAGTACCCGTTCGTGAAATAAAGACACAAAAGTAAATATTAACAAACATAAAAAATTTTATTTGAACGAGGATACTTTAAACTACTTCTCAACATAATCTCCAAGCAAATTAAGGCATTTGTCATAACGTGTGACAAGTTTCTGTATTCCTGCTGCATAGTCCTTCGCCGCCAGCTCATTGAGATACAGGGTCACTCCTTTAAGTTCTTCATCGCTGTCATCTTTTTCCTGCCAAAAAGTCTTTAAGCTTTGTAAAGAGATGAAAATCTGAAGGGGCCAAGTCCGGGCTATACGGTGGATGGTCGAAAGTTTCCCATTTGAATTGCTGCAAAAGTTTTTGTGTTATCCCAGCTGCATGAGGCCTGGCATTGTCATGAACGAGAATGACACCAGTAGACAATAGACCTCGCCGCCGATTTTGTATTGCCCGCCGTAATTTCTTTAATGTTTCACAATACGCATTGGCATTAATAGTGTCTCCACGGGCCATAAAATCAATAAGCAATACACCTCGTCGATCCCAGAAAATGGTTGCCATGAGTTTCCTGGTGGACAGAACTGTCTTGAATTTTTTTGGTTTGTTTGGTGAATGAGCATGATGCCACTCCATTGACTGTCGTTTACTCTCAGGTGATGCATAACAAACCCATGTTTCGTCACCAGTAATTATGCGAGTCAAGAAAGAGTCCCCTTCATCAGAATAACGTCCCAAAAACGTCTGTGCTGCAGCCATACGCTTGGTTTTGTGCTCATCTGTAAGCATGCGAGGGACCCATCTTGCACAAATTTTTGCATAATGCAGATGGTGTTTAACAATTTCATGAACAATTGTTCGAGAAACATTGGGAAAATGCTCACAGATGTCATCAATTGTGACGCGCCGATCGTTCCTCACGAATTCGTCAACTGAGCTCACCAGTTGGTCTGTAATGACAGACGGTCTCCCCGAACGCTCATCGTCGTGTGTGTTCCCCCTCCCCATGTTGAAGTTGCGACACCACCGCCGAACAGACGACTCGTCCATTACATTGTCTCCATACACCTCCTTTAATTGGCGATGAATATCACATGGGCGAACGTTTCTTGCATTGAGGAATTTAATCACTGCCCTCGCTTCACAACTGGCGGCGTTCTCAATTTTTTTAAACATTGTAAACAATCACAGAAACAACACAGGCAATGCTAGCGTCACGCAACTTGGCTCAGAGAAGGCAGACAAGCCACTGAAGCTATCTGACCTCGTCCAGCGGCTACTCGCGTCGTCAGCACTTCATGCGGCACGAACGGGTACTACTTTCCGGATGACCCTCGTATTTCCATGTGAATGAGAGGTATCTTTAATTATCATCAATCTTTCAATCCTGGAATTGGTTTAGTGTAGCCCTCCATTCTACTTTATTTGGTGTCAATGCCCTCAATCCTTGATACCTTCTCTTTTTTACGTCCATCTTAATTTGTCCTATGTACATGTCTCTTGGTCTTCCTCGTGGAATCTTCCGTTCTATTTTTCCTTCTATAATCTTCCTAATCAATCCATTGTGCCTCAATGTGTGTCCCATCCATCTATTTATTCTTTGCCGCAGAGTTCTCCATATGGTTCTATCCTCTTCTGCTCTTCCATAGTATACTACCTCGTTTCTTACTTTGTCTGTCCATTTAATCTCGGCATCCAGCACCATGTTTCAAAGGCTTCTATTCTTCGCTGGTCTACCTTTCCAATGTTTCAAGTCTCGGAGCCATAGAGTTCCATGCTCCACACGAAAGGTTTGACTAATTGCTTCCTTGTTTCCAGCCTTAGGTTCTTTGAGCACATTAATTGCCTCTTCTTCATGATTGCGTTCTTAGCTTGGGCTATTCTTCGCTTGAAGTCGGTCGAACTTCTTCCACCCCATGTTTTGCTGCTACTCAGGTAGATGAAGGATTCCACTTGTTCTAGTTTCACCCCTTTTAGAATTGCGATATATCTGCATTCAGCTTCTCTCTTCCACACATGAGGATTTTAGTTTTCTTCTTGTTGATGTTCATATTATATTCCCCCAGATCTTGATCCATTGCACTTAGAGTTGCTTGCAGGTCCTCTCGCGTTTCCGCCACTACTGCAGTGTCATCTGCAAACCGGAGCATGTTGATTTCTTCTCCACTTCCGTGGACTCCTTTGATACCCAATTCTTGTGTTTTTATTATTGCCTCCTCTAGGTCACCGAGCAACCATAAGGATGAAGAAGTCGATAGAATGTACGATGAGTTAGAGGATATAATCGCGTGTGTTCCTGCAGGGAAACATTTGATAGTGATGGGGGATTGGAGTGCGACGGCAGGCGAAGGAAGAGATGGTGGTGAGGCGGGGGACTATGGGTTAGGCACGAGGGATGAACGCGGGGAGAAAGCAATTGAATTCTGCAGGAGACAGGGGTTAGTCATCACCAACACATGGTTTAGACACCACAAAAGGCGTAGGTATGTGCTACTTGCTATGCTCTATGCTACTTGCAGATTTTGGAAGGGCTTCAATCACCGAAACAGAGAAGGAATCATTGAAAGAATGGTTATGTGAACACAGTGTGAGTAGTGATGGGATAATTAAAGAAGTTGGGAAATTTGGTGGAATAGCGGCGGTTATTCATTCGGAGGGAAAGGGTGGTCGTACATTCCCCGAAGGCAGGGAAGAAGTTATTGTTTTTTGTTTGTTTCTCGTATAATGTTTTTTGAGATGCAGGTGGCGTTGGGTTGGGAGTTGGTAATAAAGGAGTTGGAGGGTCTTAGGAGATGACAGCATTTGCAGCGTGGGCGGTTGCATGGTGCGGGCAGGGGCGGGGAAGAGACAAGGTTACGCGCAGGTGGTTTTTTTGACTTGAAGATGTCTTGCAAGTTTGACGGACGTTTAAATGAAACGGAAGGACAATGTGGGAATAAATGTGATGTGGATTGACTGTTGTTAATAATTGGGAAGAGTTCACGGAATATATGTTTAATTTTGTGGGTTCCGGGGATGAAAGTGGTGATAAGGTTAGGGCATTTTGGGCGGTTTGTTTTGGGGAGAGGAGTTAATTGGTTGAAAGTTTGAGAATTTTACTATTCAGTAGTTATTCAGGGAACCCACATTCTCTGAGAGAGTCGTATGGCTGGTCCATGTATTTCTGTTTGGATTAGGTGTTGTTGCAGAGATAAGACATATCTTTGAAAAGGTTATTAGTGACCTTGGAAATGGAGTCTGTGACCGTGAGAACGATTGTGGAATAGCCATAAGGACCGTTTCGGAGAGAAACTATTTTTTTGTGCACTTTTCTGTATAGAAAACGGTTTGTCACCACTTAGGTTCGCGAATTTAAACGGACTAGCGAATAAAAAACCCTAAGATGATTTTTAGTGATTAGTTTGATAAAACTGACAGTTTCAGGCTTAACTTTGCGGGATTCCTTCATGGTGTGTGTAAAAAATACGGAAAAATTTACATTTCCACACACTTTTAATGGAATACGACCATGTTTTCGAAGCTGCGCATCATCTTCAGGTACGATTCAAAAAATTTTCCAACTTATATAGTCAGGCGCCAGGTAGGGGAAGTAACTAACTACCACCCCTCTCCCTTACTTCCCCTGCCTGGCGCCTGACTATAGAAGTTGGAAAATTTTGTTGAATCGTACCTGAAGATGATGCGCAGCTTCGAAAACATGGTCGTATTGTATTAAAAGTGTGTGGAAATGTAAAGTTTTCCTTATGTTTTACCCTGATTAGTTTGAGGTGATTCAATCTTCTGTTGAAAGTGACCTCTCAAAGGTTTATTACCATATTAAATGAGTAATGACAATTGAGTATCCGATGAAGGAATGGTTGATTTGGGACACAAAATGCCACGCTCTATCTTCCAGACACACGAACTGATAAACCATTTTTAAATTGACCCATATCTCGCTTGACCCCACACCTCTACCCCTTATCCTTCTTCCTGACCTCTCTTCATTCCTCCCCCTTCAACCCCCGGCCTCGTCCCATCAATGCTCTAAACTAGAGGGCGGGCTTAATTGCACTCCGGGGGCGTATGAAGGTTCAAATGACCTCTAACCTGCATTGCCAATTGCCACATACTTAGCGATAGCCGGCCCTAAAGGGACTCGCCATGCGGGCCCGTGTTAAGCCCTTTACGACCTACTAAGCAAAGGATTTTCCATTCTCATCAATTTTCCACCACGTGACGCAACAGGGAAAATATATTACCCTTTTCAAAATTAAACTGAGTTTATTACGGAGATTTTTGAAGGGTTTCTGCAGGGACGGAGAGCGGTTCATGTCTTAATATTTTGCGCGAGAACGTCACTAATAACTTATAAATGGTCTGAGTATGAGCCTTTCATTAACGCCAATAGAACTATATGTGTGCTATATGTTTATATGTGCCGTTCCCCATTCGCACATGATAGCAGCCTGAGACATGTACAGATAGCGGATCAGTCTCCTGTCCCTCCAATCCATTTATATTTTCTGCAATACCCTAATTAATTTTTCATAATTCACTCCATCAAACGCTTTTTCGAAATCTACGAAACAAGCAAATACGTCCTGATTGTATTCTATATTCCTCTCGATTAGCGATCTCATTACTGTAATGGCATCACGCGTGCCTCTTCCCTTCCTAAACCCAAACTGATCATCCCCTAATCCTTAATCTCTATCCTTTTGTTGATGTTCCTGAGAATAACTTTAGCTGCGAGGGGTATAAAACTTATTGTTCTGTATTACTCACAAGATGTAGCCTTTAGATTTTTCGGAATAGGAACTAAATGTCACCAAGTCCTCCGGCCAGACTCCTTCATCATAGATGCTACGAATCAGTCCATATAGAGTCTTTTTCCCACATTTTCCTAAACATTTCAGTAGTTCTACAGGAATATTGTCCACCCCTCCTGCCTTATTTGCTTTCATCTCCTTTAATGCCCTTTCTATTTCATCGTCGAGTATGCCTGGACCTTAGCTATCTTCCTCTACGTCATGTTCCTCTTCTATGTCTAACCTTGTCGGCCTAAGTTCTTTACCATACAGTGTTTCTATATATTCCTTCCGTCTCTCTTGGATTTTTCCTGGTTCAACTATTATCTTACCCCATTTATCTTTAACTGTTAGCACAGATCTTGATTTCTTACTTCCCGATAATAACTTAACCTTGCTGTATAGAGCACCAATTTCACCCTTCTTCTGTAAACTTTCCATATCCTTGCATTGCGTTTTCCACCATTCTTCTTTTGCTTTATTTGTGGCCCTTCTCAAATTGTTGTTTAACTCTTTGTACTTCATTTTGCCTAACTCTCTTATTACATTCCTCCATCTTCTTCTCTCATCCATCTTTGCAATCATCTCATCCGTTACCCATGGTTTCCTTATCCTTTTCCCGTTAACGGTTCCTATAGTGTCTTTTGCGGCTTTTGAAATCACTTTCTTGATACATTCCCATTGTTCTTCGATAGTACTCAGCTCTTTACCCTCATCCATGATTTTCTCTACAGCCCGCTGATACTCCTTCCTTGTTAATCCATTTGCTTCTACATTCCATTTCCTAACGCACCACCCCTTCCTTAGCTTTTTGAAGCGGACGTTACATTTCATAACAACTAAATTGTGGTCGGAATCCGCATCCGTTCCCGGGAAACTGTGAGAATTTATCACACTGTTCCCTAAGCCTATGCCTAACCATAATATAATCTAACTTATACTTTTCTGAGTCACCTGGCATTTTTCAGGTATACTTACGATTTTGTGGTGTCTAAACCATGTGTTGGTGATGATTAACCCCTTTCTCCTGCAGAACTCAATTGCTTTCTCCCCGCATTCATTCCTCGTGCCTAACCGATAGTCCCCCACCTCACCACCCTCTCTTCCTTCGCCTATCGTCGCATTCCAACTCCATCACTATCAAATGTTTCCCTGCAGGAACACACGCCATTATATCCTCTAACTCATCGTACATCCTATCGACTTCTTCTCCTCCTTGTGGTGCCCGGGGGCATGTATACCTCAACAATGACCAAGGTTGTCGGTTTTGCTTTAATATCTACGAGTAATATTCTATCCGTTGCATGCTCTATGTTGACTACGCTTCTTCCTACCTCCTTATTTAATATTACGGCAACCGCTCGTTGGTTCTCGCCCCCGCTGCTGTATCTCATTCTATAGTTATCGCTCCAGTAATCCTCGCTATCCTTCCATCTCACCTAGCATAGACATAAAACATCTATATTACCTCTTTCCATCTCTCGCTTAATATTTTCTAATTTGCCTGTCCTCAACATTAGCCTGAAATTTCCTTACCCCCACAATGATAGGATGTCGCGAACCACTATCACTTCACTTGGAATTCGATCGCGTGCAGCGTACAGTGGCTACGAGGTTTGCAAAATTTTGTTATGATAAACTCATTAGTGTATCCAAAATGTTAGAGCAGCTAGGCTCGGAATAACCTAATGGAGCGAAGGTTTAGTTACGGATTAAATCTCTTTCATATGATTGTGAAGGATGTCTTTTTCACAATTATGTTGAAGATGTATTGTTAGTCCCTTCGCACTACGGAAGGAGAGGTCATGTCAATTACACTAGAGAGATTAAGTGTAGAACGGATAGATTAAAGGTTTAATTTTTCTCACTAACAATAAGGGATCAGAATAACAGTGTCCAACCGTGGTAGGGGTGAAAGCATTTTGGATCCAAAGTAGATTCGTTTTTAATCACCCCCTGCCATACACCCTATCGGTGGCTTGAAGGGTACAAAAAATACAAATACATCGCGACTTTTTCGAGTCGGAATATCTAAGTGCCTAAACATGGGTAATGGCAAGAGCGTGAAGCCACAGTCTTAGACGAATCCCTTGCCCATCTTGTTGCCTCTAAATTTCTTCACTGTACAGTTTCGATATTTTCAAGTCGTTTCTTTAATGGCTCACGGGAGAAACTCTTCTATTATTTCGACGGCTGTTTAGACGACTCTTTTATGCGAATGACAGTAACGATGGAAGAATTTCATTTGAGGTCAAATAATAATAATAATAATGCATTTAAAGTCACAGAAATGTATTAAACGCTGGTGAAAAGTAGAAACTAATCACGTGAGAGAAAATATTTCAGGTTTGAGTTGAGTATACTAAGCCGTGAAACATACGAAATAGATGATAGGAAGAATTCTATGGTTTCAGGCTCAACTTTGTGGAGGTTCATGTTCGTTTTAAATGAATATACTTTGGAACTTCCACATAATTTTTATTCGTACTACCGGCTTCAACGCTTCGGCGTCATCATCAGGTACCTGATGTCAGGTATCTGATGATGACGCCGAAACGTTGAAACCGGTAGTACGAATAAAAATTGTGTGGAAGTTCCAAAGTATATTCATTTAAAATGAAACGAAAGGAAATTTATAAATTAATTTAATGGTTTGCGATATGGTTACTCTATTAGTTTTAAAATATAAAATCACACAGGTACCCTATTTGACAAGCATCACCTTGTATTAAAGCATAATCAGATCAAGACTCTCGAGGTATAAGAAACATTAACCATAATCAATACCATTGGATTTCTTAGAATTTAATCTTGTCTTAGGTGTTGTGCTCTGGTGTCCCTGGGAATTTCTCGCGATGGAGATGTGATGTTTTAACCCTCCGTGTACATGCGTTTCCCTGGAAATAATTTTTAGTGCTTCTTTGATGACATATAGTATGTTGCTGGTCTCAGAGCCTGCGCTTGAATATTATAGTGTTTTAAATCTCATCAGGATAAAGGTTAATAGAGATTATTGTCGCACTATATATCCATCGATAAATACACATCGTTATCATACATATCCAGTTAGTACGATGGTAATTTGATAAGTTCTCGGAATGGAATGGAAATAAAAGACTTACCTCAGTGAAACTTTGAATATTTTTTAACATAGTCTCCCTGTACACTAATGCCTTTGGTCCAGCGATGTTCCAATACCTTGATCACATCTCGAAAATTAGATTCCTTCAGGCCTGCAAAAAACCCGTCTACTTCGGATGCTAGTTCTTTGTTTGAAGAGAATCTCCGTCCACCGAGGACATCTTTGGACTTAACGATTAGTTGGAAATCTGATGGAGCCAAATCAGGCGAATAAGGCGGGTGTGGCGACAATTCACATCTTAGTTCACGTATTTTTGCCATGACAACGACACGTGTGTGTGAGCGTAAACTGTGTTGGTGATTGATGACTTTCCTCCTTGCCAAACCTGGTCTTTTTTCGCGCATCATTTGCAGTAGTTGGTCCAGAATATTAGCGTAATACTGTCCAGTCATTGTCGTTCACCAGTGGGAAGATAATCTATGAGCAGAATCCCATTCACATTCCAGAAAACTAAAGCCATAACCTTTTCGGACGACCGAATCACCTTTGTTCGTATTATAATGAGAATTTACAACTATTATATTAGCATAATAAGGGGGGAAACTCCAATGGCCGTAATAAATAGTCGCAACTCTCGTCAGACCAATTGCTGTGTTGGTTTTCGCGGGAACCACGTCAGGGACCAACCACAACCTCTCAACCAAGAATACTCTCTGTGGTGGATTTCGGGAAATTAATCCACGCCAGGGACCACACACAGGCACACACACACTATTCTGTCTGGAGTCCTTCATGAGGCTGTGAGACCCAGTTGAATATTCTAGGTGGAAATGTAATCGTTCACGAGTCTGAAGGGAAGATCCCGTTAAAGGTACCAGGATGTTCTACAAGTACACACTCTGTGCCTATCCACGAAGGTTGAGCACAGACCAGTCACACGCACACTAGCACTCAATAAACGTACACATACACTCAAAGGCCCAACTTCTGGGAGAATGTGCAAACAAGTAGAGCTCAGACGAGAATAAGCGTCGAACACGCGTGTTTCGGCCACAAAGTGGCCCTCTTCTGCGAACTGAAGGGGAAAAAGGGCACCTCCAACACAAGGTTGAAAGTCGCTTTCACTTTCGAAATGGCTTAAATCAAATCACCGCTCAGAACTTCCCATCCGTTCTCGTCATGTAAATAATCTTTGAGCGCAAATCTCCACTGGACAGCATGGAGTTCAGATAGCAACTCATCTGGTGTTTCGGGGAGGAACGCGAAATCAACTTAAGAATCTGAACAGAGACCGTGAAATATTAACTGTGGACATTTGTATGTTTTTTCGCTGCCCATTTTACTTGCCGTCGATTCACTGTTGGCACTAGAATTTTTAATTTAAGAACTCAACATTAGAAGCTCATATTTTCGTTTCGTTTACAGTCACTTGCATCATCTAAGCTCAGCCAATTGGCAATATTTTCTCTTTTCTCTCGTTGACCACTGGGAACTCCCCGTCCATTGCTAGTTGTCGTAATATCTAGTAATAGACACCTTAACCTAAAGTATAAATGCTGATACACTCTTAATGCTTGAGTTAGGTTTCGAAGATTAAATGGATGCTTCCCTCCATTTCATTGAAACGGAGACAGGGAGGACCCCAGTAATTATAGGCCAATATCGCTGACTTCCATTTCCTGTAAGATTCTTAAACACATCATTGTTGCTTCCATAGTGAGGTACCTCGATAGCCAAGATTTATTAATTAATAACCAACACGGCTTCCGTAAGGGTAGATCCTGCGAAACTAAACTCGCACTTTTTGTACATGATATATTGAACTCCGGTGAAAGTAATATTCCAGTTGATGCGATATTCCTATATTTTAAGAAAGCTTTCGATAAAGTCTCTCATTGCAAATTATTGGCGAAATTGGAAACCTATGGAATACACGAAAGTATTATTAACTGAATTAAACAATTTTTAAGTGATCGTGTCCAAACAGTCGTCCTGGACGGTGTATCATCCGATACTGTCAAGGTCACGTCGGGTGTACCACAAGGAAGTGTCATAGGTCCCCTCCTTTTCCTTATTTACATAAACGACCTCAGTACCGTAGTTAATAGTAAGCTCCGTCTTTTCGCCGATTATGCTGTAATTTATGGGGACATCCGAAATCACGAAGACGAGTCGTGTCAGCCAACGACCTAGATGCAATTCGAAATTGGTGCGATACATGGCAATTGGAATTGAATTTAAAAAAATGCGTAGTAATACATTTTTGGGAAAAAAGTAATTCCCTCCCTTATAGTTACAAAGTGAAACAAACCAATATCGTGAGGGTAGATTCCTTTAAATACTTGGGTGTAACAATTACTCACGATCTGTCCTGGGGAAAACACATACGAGAAATATGCGGTCGTGCTAATAAAAAATTGGGATTTGTTAAAAGAGTGCTAGGTAAATGTGACGAAAAGGTGAAAGAACGATGTTTCCTTGCATTGGTCAGGCCCCACCTAGAGTATGCTGCCAGTATATGGGATCATCATAACATAAATTTGATTTTGGAATTAGATCGAGTTCAGCGGAGGGGGGCTAGATTTGTCAAACATTGTTATGACCAACTCAGCAGCGTATCCACTTTGCTAGACAATTTATGTTGGGATTCTCTTACACAGCGGCGTTTCCAATATAGATTAAACTTATTAAAACATTTAAATATGGGCCCTTTTCCGATGACATCAAGGATATAATACGAACCCCAACGTATTACGGTCGAAGGGATCACGAATACTTATAAGACTAGAGAGATAGACTGCAAGACTGACAGGTTTAAAATGTCATTTTTTCCAAGAACGATAAGGGACCAGAATGCTTGTAGCCGAAATTCCCCAGGACTTAGTTCATTGCAATAAGTATTAACGTACAGGTTAGGGACTTCGCGAGGATGTGTATACATGTGTGTATGTATGCATGTATATATATGTTTGTGTATATATATATATTTTCTTTCAGGTTCCCCCCACCTTTCCTCACCTAACCCCCAACCCCCTCAACCCTTACCCTTCCCTCATGGTGCTACACCCCCTGCCACACACCTTTTTGGTGGCTCGCAGGGTATTTATGTAGATGTAGATTGCTGTCGTTTCTATTCGACTGCTTATTTGCATTATCGACGAGGATGTTGTATATTTTGGCCACTCGCGACGCTGGAGTACGATCTAGGATGACACGAGTCTGAAAACGGCGGGCGGGTCTCTCCTTTTGCCAACCTAGAGGCCACTGGTTCCATTCCCGCCTAGGTGCTTCTTATTTTATTCATACAGGATTGTTGAGTTTGAATTTCTCTTCGTTGTTATTTTCATGCCAAAAAATCCTTGGGCAAGTCCAAAAAAAGGCTGCTCTCGGGGTAATGATAAAAAGTAAAGGCATTTACCATTGTGACAAAGCAAATAATCTGGATGTTGAATATTTTTCCATGTTTCCCGATGCGTCAACTTTTTTGAAGTCGCAATGTGCTCAGCGATCAGTTTCCACACTCAAATCAAGTCTTGTCTTTTTCTAAGAAGTTCCATTTACTTTCACCTAACATTCATTCTTATCGCTTGACCTATCGCGTTATATAAGATCGCACGTGATCCTGCTTTCATGTTAGTACCCTGATTTGTTGATTTATTCATGTTTTAGATTTATACCCTGAAGGATATCCGATATTGCTTTTTATGAGAGTTTTTCAAATGCAGAATTTTCATCGATGGGTTTTCTTCAACAAAGGCGAAATTAGTTGAGCATTTGTTTCACTCGCACTCGGACAAAGTGAGGCATTTGTGAAGAATGGAAGTTTGTTTCGCAAAATTGCGAGTCGTAATACCAGAAGCACGGAATGCGGATTGAAAACAACTTAAAAAATTCGAAAGAATTATAAACGAAGCTTTATTTAAAGTATGCTCCATTGCTAGTCAGACATCTTTACAATCTTTCGGACAATTTGTGGATATCCATAAAAAAAACCATAAACACAGTAATCAACCCGAAGGTCGGTTTAGTAGGTGATGGTAGAGCTCACCCATGTACCAAGCCCGACGGCGTGTGAATATTCACACATCAGGGTAGGGGGGCCAGTTCCTTTCCCTGTGCCGGTTATGGTTTCCCAGGAAGATCTGGTACCCGAAAAATCAACAATTTTTGACATCATTTATAGGCGATTTTCCCGTGTTCCTTGCCTTCTCACATCTAAGTCAACACTTTTGAAATGGCCTGAAACCATGGTTAACACTTGCTTGCGTGTATATTCACCATAAGATTATAGAAGTAATCGGTATGATTTCAGCAGCGGCTTTCTTCGAATGACTAGAACAAAAAATCAATGCTGTCCCCGAAAACCTTTTGTTTGGTATTAAATGTCGACATTTTTGAACACAGCAACAGAAAACACTATTCAAATACTTTCAATTTATCTCTTATACGCGTCTGACATTTTTTGTTGATGGGATTAGTGTCAAATCTTTATACTACAATGAACTACATTGGTGCGCCGTTTTCCGAAGTCTGCATTTCAAACTTGTAATATATAGCTTGCACGTTCTTGGATAAATTTCTTGCTGCATCCTAAGGTACAATTATTTGTTATAATTAAGCATATGTACTTGCATGCTTGTGGAGTGAAGGGAGGTAGATGTGTATTTGCATGCGTGTAAAATGATAGGATGTCTCCATGAATGTATGCACCACTGTGGATTTGGGTTTGCATGTATTTGTTAGGTTTGAATGCGGTTTTTCTTTATTACTTTTTTGGGTGGTGACCTAACACCCCCGCCACACGCCCTTGCAGCGGCTTGCGGGGTATGATGTAGATGTAGATGTACGCATGGTATCATTACGGAAAATAAAGAAATGTCATATCTGATTCTAAAATGATGTCATTAGGTGTCCTGACTTTCCACCCCAAAGGTCAGCATTCGAGTCCCCTTTCTCTTGAAAAGAACTTCATCTTTACGTCGCCTTCACTAATAGCTTTTACTTCTATATTACGTATATGTAAGTAGTCTGATGGGCTTCGCGAAAAGGATGGCCTTGGGCCTTTTGATGGTCCAGCTTCGCAATATACGTCGAGACACGCTGTAAATTCTCTTTCCATAAAATTCTGTTCTGGTTTTTTTCTTCTAAATCTCTTTCTTCCCCTTTCTCCTCTTAGAAAACATTTTTTCCTCCTTTTCGCGTCTTATTATTTTGGCGACACAAATATCGCGCTTCGTCCACGTCTTGAGTTATGGCCGACTGGATGGAATCGAGCCAGAAGTGATTTACGCCCCAGGCCTTCCCCTTATCTCTCGGGCCGCTCTCTCCCTTTCCCCTTTAACTATCTCCGTTAAAGCGTGCGAGCGTGTCCTTGCATGGGTGACCGAGATGGGGCGAGAATATTCGCTTTATGCCTTCTTTTTTATCTTTATTTACGACTCCTATTTTTTCATGTCCTTTTAAGGTTACCGTGGTTATTTTCTGAATGTTTGGCGATTTTTTCCTCTGCATGTTGGTCGTTTTTGTTTTTTTTTATAGCTATCGCTTCTTTCGAGGCCCATCGCGACTCTCGGCACGTACTTGCGCTCTATTATTTCGTGCGTCAATTGTTTATTGGTAAGTTTGCACTTGATTTAAAAGTTATCATTTCTCGGAGTACACTTCTGGTGATATTATAAAATGAAGAACACAATGTATTTTTCCACTCTTCTTTATTTGGGTACTACTAGTTTTAACGCTTAGGCGTCATCATCAGGCACGTCTAAGCGTTGTTACTAGTAGTACCAAAATAAAGAACAGTGGAAAAATACATTGTGGTCTTCATTTAACGAACATTAACTTCTACAAAGATGAGCCAGAAACCATTTCCAACAGACTGTGGGGATCCATGTAATATTTTTCAATTTCCGATCTTTTTTAAAAAAAATAAACATGGTCTGTCCAAAAAAATAAGTAAAATAAATCGGGGGTAAAATTTATTGCAGATGAAAGTAAAAATTACTTAAAACCTCTTCATTACGGCACACTTGTGCGTTAACACACCAATACTCTGCCACGCTTCTGGTACACTTCCTGGAAGGCGCCGACGGAAATCTCGTCCGGGCATTTAGTCACGGCCTCGTTGTTTGGCCTCTTCGTTATACTGCGTTCCAAAATGGTTGTCTTTCAAACCCCTTTTTATTCTTGGATATAAAAGTAAGTCCGTCAGTGCTGAATCGGGGCCGTATGGTGGCTGGGGTAGCGTTCATGAGATCACAGCGAGTTCGTCACACGAACAGCGTTCTGAACTTCCGACGGTACTTCATTCCGGGGAATCATCATGGCACCTCTCTAATTGGCTACATCTTCTGTAAGAAGGCGATGCGTGTTTTTTGGAATATTGCACTGTTTTGCTAGCATTATTATACTCAGGCATTTATTGATATCGAGCTTATCTCTCACTTACTGCATTTTTCCGCCGCCTTGTTTTGTTAACGGACATCCAGGGCGTTCCTCGTCGTCAACCTCCTCTCTCCTCTCCCGGAACATCTTGTTACAGAGGAAAATCATTCCTTGAAAGAATGCCATGCTCTCCTAACCCGATTTCCTGAGCTGAACGCCAAATATTATCGCTTGTCATGCTCCATTGAAAATGAGGTCGTGAATTGATGACGCGATACTCGAACAGGCGTCTAATGTAGTAGCGATCCACGCACTGTGATGACCCGCAGACAACTGACTTGGGTCACGCTGTTTTCCCAAGAAGACCTCTCACCACTTTTCCCGCCCCAAATCGTCCCACTCCAATCGTCGGCTTCGCCAGGAAAAATCGTTTCACTTAATTTTTTGGGAAATACCCAGTACAAGTTCATATACATTAAAGATATTAGAAAGTAGCCTCTGAGATTAAAAATAAATTCCGTAATCCGTAGCAGACCTATAATGAAATTCTCAGCGCTTCTAGGAAAAAATGTATACAAAAAGAAAACGTTGAGTTGGCGAAAGCAAAAAAAGAAGACCCGCGCCATTAATCAACCTCATTGGATATTTTTTCCAGCCGCCTCTCCATTTATGATTCTGAGTTATAGACCCACATCCTATCGGAAATTGATTTTGTCTCTTGACATTGTTGTGTTTTTCAGTTTCTGTGGGAACATGGAAAGGGCGAGGTCTAGAGCTTTTAATTTTTTCGACATTTTTTTCCCCCAGCGGTCGGCGTTAAAATTGAAACGAACGGCGATATTACCAACATAGAACATTTGGAATAAGTTACGATTTGTTAAAATTATCTATTTGAAAATTGTTTTTAAGAATACCTCGTTGGTCCTCCATTCCGTCTCATGGAGCGCCCATTGGTTCATCTTAGTGATAAGAAACAAACACAAATAAAACTCGAACGTATTCACCCACCCATAGCCACCATTCTCAAGGGAGAGAAGAAACTTAGGAGATGGTTTCAAGAGGAAAGAATGAGGACGCTGGATGGCATGGGAAAATATGCAGAGGTTTGGGAGGGGAGGAGTTGGGGGGGAGGGTTAAGAAGTGTGGGACTGAAATGGTAGGGTTTGGTAGCGAAGGGGGGGGGGGTGACAATATCTGGAAATTGGGGTAATTATTGCTTTATATTAATATCAGGATAATTCCAGGAATCGTTGAGCCAGATATACGCCTGTTCTATTGTTTTGAGTTTGAATGGAGGGTCGGAGTGGCATTTTTGTTATCTACGAGTGTAACCCTACCTTTGTTATCCTGTATTGTCCGTGGGAAGAAGGAGTCCTTGAGTCTGCTAGTTCTGGCATCTCATTTCCCGAATTTTGTGTACACGATCCAAGTAGATGTATGTAGTATATGTAGATGCACCTAAAAGTGTACGATTAATCTCAAAAGGACCGCTGTGTGGACAAACCGGTCGGGCGAAGTGAACTGAACGCAGTTGCGCATATAAGGAACAAAGAAGGGAAAAGTTGACCACGAGAGGGCAATCGAGATGAGAGGCGTGGAGGGGTGCGTCCTGCACTTGATTTTCCAGTCTCCGTTGCTTAGGCGATGATGATGATGGTTCGTTTGAGGAATCGATACTCTTTCGGGAGAAAAAAGCTGCTCGGAATATTTTTCGGCAAACCGGATGGAGGGATGCGTGTGCCTAGGCGGGGGTGAAGGGAACGTGGGCTGAAGGGGGTGGGGTCATGAAAATTCGCGTGTGCAGCATTCTGGGGCGGTGCGGGCATGAATGCTCGTTCTGGGGCGAATGCGCAGGCGCGGTTGCGATCTGGATCTATTCAAGGGGGGACGCAGCCTCCTCCCTCCTGCCAGTATGGACCGGGGCGCCAGACCTTCCCAAAGAAGTCAATGGATCATTCCTTTGGTCTGCTAACAATAGGTTCTTGTTAGCGCAGAATTTCTCTTTTAATTTTCCGGAATAGGTCGCTTAATTTGATTGTCCGGCGAAGGGAGGTAGGTTCAAAAGGTCCGTCTTTCAAGGGCATATCATGCATCTACTTAATACGCCGCAAGGCTCCTCGAGGGCATGTGGTGGGGGGGGAGAAGGTATTCCTTATACCTCTCAAAAAATATGGGAGAATCTAGAAATAAGCGAAATAGAAAAATTGAAATTTGTAGTAAAGTGATTTAAAGGAAAAATAATATTTTACTGCGACTAGATTCCTCACACCCGTTTCCGACGCCTTCCAAATACTTGAGGCTTGCAATCTACCTCCTCCCCCTGTCCTCCTCTTCCGTTCAGGCAGTCACACCGGCCGTATTTCACACTGGTGGCGGTCTGTCTCTCGCTTCTCATGCGAGGAGGAAATTCGCGACCCCCTGCGTAGTTGAAGAGGGTGGACGGAGCGAGGAGAGTCGTGTGCGCGAGCGATTTTGTCGGCGGAGAGTGTCATTTCCAGGAAAATGTACAAGATGACCCTGCCTTGCATGGTTCCTCCGTGATTTCCATTATTATTATCATTGTTATGGTATTTGTTGTTGTCATTGTTTTTGACATTTTTTTTCATTGTTTTTTCATTGATTTTGTATTTGTTGTTCCAATTGTCTTTTTCATTGTTTATGACATTGTTTTTGTCTTTGTCGTTATTTTTGACATTGTGTCATTTTAACATTTTGTCAAAAACAATTACAAGGACAGCAATTACAAGTGTGTGTGCCTTGGCATTGTTTTTGTCTTTATTTTTTCACATGTTCTCTCTATATTTTCACACATTTGCTGTGAAATTTTTCTCTCTCGTGAAAAAGCCACCGTCGGTAAATTGAATCCATTCCGAAAATACATGTTCAAAACAAAACAATGCTGCGGCCATGGTTACCCTAACCAAACAGTCGAATAAAAATTTAAAGAAATCGCGTTTGAAAGGCACTGGCCATTCTTTAAGCTAGAGATGACAAAAACACACACGAAGAGAATAACAAGGCGTTACTCATTGACCGCGTAATTACTTCATTCGTGAGTGCGTGTCTGAGGCGAATTTCATTTAAAGAATTTCAATTTAATGCTTAAGACATTCGGTTTCATCTCTTCTCGCATTTTAACCGCACGTATTCTTTTCTTTCTTCGTACATTCTCCTTACTGTTAGATCATATTTCTTCTTCAAGTCTTTCACTTTCTTCGACAGAGTTTTTCACGGGTTAGACATGCCTAAATATTCATAGAAACCTTTTTCCTTCTGATTATTCAGTCGTGGCTTGATAATTACTGCTCCACTCATGTCTTCTTGTCCATCTTAAGATGCCTTTCCTTTCATCAATCTCCCGCAATTGCCTGGAAAAGTATGTGGGTCATGTCATGAGCCTCTTTAGACCGTGGTGCATTATTTGTGTGATGGTGCTGCGGTCGGGGCAAAACTTTGGTCATCGCCGCAAATGAATTTTCGGTGCTTCCAAGATTGGTTCTAGGGTCAAGTATGGTCCCTGCGGTCAAATAGGTGTCTAATTTACTTTAAAATGAAGTTCTAAGGAAGCATGAACAAATCCTCCTCTTCTATGCTTTTACGCCCTCCAAAATCCTATAATTACCTCTCATGTGTAATTTCAACAAAAAGCCATTTCCCTTCGTCCCATTTTTTTCCGCATTCATTTATTTAAGGGTATTATTAATTCACCCAGCGATCTCTTGCGTCCAGCCTGCTTCAGTGGCGCCTCTACTCACGATTGCGTGGAATTCTCTTCCAAGTCGGTTAAATGATTGCGCTTTGCTCTATTCTTTTTAAACCACAATTTATGGAAAGTATTTCTTCCTTACAAATGTGATTCCACGAAATATTTTAATGCTTTGCATTTTGAGTGTCGTGCTAACTTAACGTTTCATTTTCCCAAATTTCCCAAATGCAGTTTTCCCTTTTTGTTTTTGAATATTTTATGTCACGCGAATGCAGTTCACGCATGAATTATTCTCCCATAATGCATTGATTTCGTTTAAATTTGGATGTGTTTTGAATTCGTGTGTGTGTGTGTGCTGAACAAATATAATTGGCATTGCATGGCATTTGTCATAGTATTTGTTTATTTTTCAAATCCAAATGCGAATGGGAGATAAATAAATATGTGAGCTTATTCTCATTCGTTTTTATTCTAGCGCTCTTTATTCTTTACACGAGTGATTGTTCAGGGGCAATCGGGTCCTTATTATAATATTCATTCGTGCTCCCTCAGATTCCTGCATCTTAAACATTTTTCTACATACCTTCTTTGATGGTGTCCTTTGAGGGAGGGAGGATTTCACTGTTATAGGGAATAGGAATGATAGTCCGCTGGTGCCGAGTCGGGACTGTAAGGGGGTTGGGGAATCATCGCGATGCCGTTGCAGAAGGTCTTCAAAAGCAGACACACTCGAATTTGCTATCTTGGTCGTCCGTCCGGAAGACCTTCGGGAGGACGAGGTTTTAGTGCAAGTCTTTCGCATCGCCAAATTTTCAATGATACAATAGTGTATGAACTATCTTATGTCATTGCTAATAATACGATGTTCGATCATGCGATCACTCTTAAGCGACGGTCTAAATTCGGCACTTCACGCAATGCATGTCGGGAGACAATTGTCACCGATACTTTTTACACAAACCTTGCAGCAATGGACGAAAAAGCATGCATGTTGATCAGGATATTGTTTTGTATTTTATCATTAGCATAAATGTATGAGGTTAATGTACGTTTTTCAATTCATAATTGAATATATGTTGAAATGAGATGTCCTTTTGACCTTAAAATGTATATCAAAGCTTATGTACTGAGAGAGGCGTACATACGGCCGCAGTCCTTCCCATTTTGTGATGTAATTCGAGATTGACAAGGGTAGTAATATGGCGTGATAGTGATTTAAATTAACTACTCATCTTACTCCGTCCACTTCGTGCTAATCTAATAGTATTATGTTTTTAAAAGTGGGATATTGCTATCGTCATAAGTCTTTCAAAGTTCGTCATTAGTCGGCCATTAATGAGCCCTGCCAGTCACGTGGTGATTCCAGTTTCATTTTACCCCTTTGAGATTTCAGGTTTAATGTATTTTCTTACGTAAGATAACAAGGGCGCACTCCAACCTTCTCCAGACTCCACTCAACCACCCCTTCCCCCTAATATCAGCTACATCCATTTTTAAGAGAATTTCACGGAATATTTCTAGTTCGTTTTTCGCTTGAGTAAAGGATTTTGGGGGCGGAAATATTTCATCAAAGGACTCGACGAAATTCATCATCATTATCTTCAGCTGGAGACGGAATAATTAGTTATTTTTCCTCATTGTTGGGTATTTCCTTATCATTAGTCCAGAGCAAATCGTTTCGACATCAGTGGAGATCATTAATAATCGACAATGTGTCCTTTCTTCCTCGTTTCACCTTTTTATATAAACGCTTTTTTTTACGCCTAACGACTTTGTTTTTTTATCCCCTATATTTTCATTATTCGAAGCCAATGTTTGACCCTTGTAATTAAATTTGCGAGATGTTTTCCCTTCTCCCATCAGGCTTTTGATTGGTGTTTGCATTACATTTGGCGTATTCTCATTCCGTGTCAATACTGAAAACGAGAAACTATGGACCCATGAAATATTTTATATCCTACATTCTGATATATTTATTTTTATGTTTCCCATTTCCCTCTCCGATTGTCCTTGACTTGGCAGCCTTTTGGCTTCTCCAGAGAATGAGGTGTAGTAATTAAGAGTTGGGAGGAGGAAGTGGTCCTTTCTTGGTTTGGACTGAGCGAGAAGGAATAGGGGGAGGATCTGGAGGGTGAAGGGAATTTTGGAGGTATCCCTGGAGAGGGTATTGTTATTCCATGGGACGTTCGTTCGTTCGTATGAATGCGGCAACTGCAGACCGCCGGAAAGTTTTTCTCTGAATTTTTCCCCCCCAACTCTCTTCTCGCCCCACGCTTCCGTTTGACGGCGGGTGGGGTTTTGTGATTTTGGCAGAGTTTGGATGAATGGGTGAATTTGCAGGGAAAAAATGTGTATTTACGGATTCGTCAAATGTAGGAGGTCATAGGCAGAGAATTGAATTACTGAGGCTATGACTTCAATTGTCTCAACGAGATCACTGCTCTGCACCCGAATACATTTATAAGTATTATTTTTCAGCTCAAAGAACGCCATAGGTTGCCCCTGTGGATTTTCAATCGGTGACATTTTCCGAAATGTTTGCGAAACGCCACACACAGAGTCATTTTGATCACTTTCGCGTCTTGCTGGTATTTGAAAGAGTCTTTATTATTTTTCACCACAACACGTGCCTCGCATGACTTCAAGGTAATACTCCTTGTTGACCGTAAGACCTTGTGATAAGAATTCCTGATGCACTGCGCCAAGGTAATCGAAGAAATCAGTGAGCGACCCCTGGACATTTTATCGAACTTGGCGTGCTTTTTTCGGTTTTGGTTCTTCTGGGTTCTTTCACTGGGACGATTGGGTTTTGGTTTCGACGTCATATACCCATGATTGGTCACCAGTTATGAGCAAACAGGATCATCATTGACGTCATTCAACAGCTCTTGAGTGATTCTCATACGACAGTTCTTCTGCTCAAAATTAAGCAAATTCGGAACGAACTTCGCCGACACTGAGGGGTAGGAGTCGTGGTGGAATAGGGGCAAGTATATTGTGATTTTCCAAGCGTGGTTTACGTTAATAATCCCTCGTAAAGTGTAGTAAATAGTGATGAATGTACTGTATGTGATAGTATCTAGGTTTTCTTTAACAATTTTGTAATTTCAGTTAAATATTTCACTTCTACTAATTGCTAATAGTGTCTTTTGAAAATTATACAATTTGTTTTTGAATTGACGATATCAACGGGAGAAATGTGGTTTTCAGAGATAATTAAAATGAAATTTTTTACGCTTATTTTTTCAACTCTAATATCGAAACTATAACACTCGTATATTCAGATTAAAATACTTTATTCTTTTTTTTTAAATACCAAGACCTTGGGTTGTTTTAAACCGAAATGAATGTAAATAGTCATATCGAAAGTTATTTAATTTAATTTGCACAGTTCCGTGGGCGATTCTAATGGCTGCGAACTTATGTCCATCCATTAAGCGTATCTCTTTTCGATGATTAACTGCTCGAATGCCGAAAAATACCAAGTTGATTCATGTTGTCATAAAAAATGTTGATCCTCCGGTCAGATATGGTTCTTTGTTGGGTCAAGTAATGTGTTGATAGTCCACAAGTTAATGATGCTGACGCGATCGTTTCGGGGGTTTGTAATCCTTTCGAAACGCCGCTGACATAGTAAGTCGGTGTTAGGCTTGATTTATCCGATTGAGCATTAGGTGAGGTTGTTCCGCTGCGGTCGTATATCCGGCGGAGAATAGATCCATTCTCTAGAGGAGTGATTTGCTCACGCGCTGCTTCTTAAAAATAAGCCAAAGAATTGAGCGTTAAAAGCGATACGGGAGGCATTTAATGCCTTCGAATTGAAAATAATGACAAAAAAAGACCAAATAGAGCGTTTGATTTAAAAAATGAAAGATAGAGGCAAAAATGGAATACAAATCAAGCGAATACAGATGGAGTAAGTAGATTGGGGAAACGTAATCCAAAAAAAACAATATATCTAATAAGCGCAATTATATGATGTTTGGATATGAGAAAATGTTTAGCTAATCGAGTTTCCCTTAACAAGAAACACCTGAGATCATAAGTAACCTTCAAATTCGCCTGTGTAAGAGGCATATGATAGCATAGTTGGGAGGCAAGAGCGCAGGTCATATATTGGGACAAATAAAGTAGAATCCACCGCTTTTTGTCACTTCAGATCAGGTTACGCCTCACAGATTCCAAAAATGACAGAACAAACAAAAGCTTGCTTTAATACAACATACAACCCACGTAAAGTTAATAAAATTGGTGCCTCAAAATACATAACAGATAGTAATGCGTGCAAATATAATACTTATACCTCTGTTAACCACGAATCGTCGCGAAACAGTTTTCAGAGCATACATAAAACCGTAAAAGATAAAGTGATTGGCGAAATAAAAATTAGTAAGTTAAATTGCCGCAGCATTAGAAACAAAATATCGGATATTGATCACATCTTTGTTAGAACAAACGCAGACGTAGTAGTTGGAACGGGGAGTTAGCTCACGGGAGAAAGAGCAAACAACGAAGTTTTTCCAAGCGGTTTCACAATTTACAGAAGAGATAGACCTAATAGATTGGGTGGGGGAGTATTTATAACTGTAAAGTCACATCTTAGTAGCCAAAGATACGAATGCGACGAAAATAGCCTAGAAAGCGTTTGGTGTAACATAAAGGACTACAGCGACATTCGTGTGCTCATTTTATAGGCCCCCAGATTCTAGAAAAGATATTCTACGCAAGCTTGACGACCAAATATCCACTATTAGTAACAAATATAGCAATAGTATTATAATAATCGACCGTCAATCGCCTGGGACGAGTTCTACGTAAGAAAATCCCCCAAAAACAGAGATTCATGCCAAGAACTCCTTCATATATTCACAAAATACTCTTTAGAACAAATTGTTACATGACCAACACGGGGCCACCGCATACTTGACATCTTCGC
Source organism: Hetaerina titia (assembly GCA_037158775.1). Taxonomy (NCBI): domain Eukaryota; kingdom Metazoa; phylum Arthropoda; class Insecta; order Odonata; family Calopterygidae; genus Hetaerina; species Hetaerina titia. The sequence continues at coordinate 9,868,454 of CM073769.1, read as the reverse complement.
GACTTCCACGCCCGAAATCATAACAAATATTGAAATAATGGATGGAATCAGTGACCATTAGGCAATTTTTGTAGAGTTAAAAACTAATTTCGTGAAAATTAACAAAAAAAGTGTAAAATATACCTATTCAACAAGGCGAATTTTGACGGACTACGAGAATATTTGAACAAAGAATTGCCAGAATACAAGACAAAAACACTGAAAACCGATAGGGAGAATAGCTGGAATTATTTTACGCGAAGAATTGAAGACGTTCATCCCATCCAAACTTAAATGCGACAATAAGGAACCTAGATGGTACAACGGGGAAGTGAGATGGGCATTAGGGAGGCAAAGAGGGCTACAGTCAAATTTGAAAAAGAGTTTAAAAAGTGACGATATTGTTTATGTGAATACATCAAAACAGACACTTAAAGAATGTCGCAGTAGATCAAAAAGTATCATGCACACAGGCCTACACTCTTTTAAATCTAAAATGCTAAGCGAATATCTTGAGGAAAATCCTAAATCATTCTGGTCCTGCGTTAGGGAAATACAGGGTAAACGTCCAACTGTACATTCTTTGAAGACGAAAAACGTAGAAATTATTGCAGACAGCGTGAAAAAAGCAAACAAGTTTTTCCAGAGCGCGTACAATAAAGACACAAACGCACCAAACGATCCTCCAAACCCAACCGGGGGACACATGAGCGATATAACACTGACTAAGAAGGGAATAAAACATCTGCTACGTAGTATCAAACCAAAAAAATCACCTGGTCCGGAAGAAATACCTGCTAGAATTTTAATGGAATTAGCCGAAAACATTTCCCCGTTTTTAGAAATTGTTTTCCTAAAATCGATATAAGATGGTGCAGTACCTCAGGACTGGAAGCTAGCCCATTTAACTCACATTTATAAAGGCGGGGATAGGGATAAACCAACCAATTACCGACCCATTTCTTTGGCATCGACCTCTTGTAAATTATTGGAACACATTATTTTCAGTAACATACTGAGGTTTCTTGATAATAGGGAAATACTAAGCCACAACCAGCACGGATTTAGAAAGAGCAGATCTTGCAAAATACAATTACGTCTTTCCATTCACAAATTACTTAGAGTGGAAGAAAACAACACACAATTCGATGATTTCAAAAAAGCTTTTGATGAAGTCCCACACAATAAATTGCTACCCAAACTTAGATGCTATGGAATCAATGAGAAAATTATTAATTGGATTAGAGACTTCTTGTCAAATCGCAAACAAATAGTAGTCATCGATGGGTTGTACTCAACGGAAAGAGATGTAACTTTGGGCGTCCCCCTGGGAAGTGTAATAAGGCCTCTTCTCTTCTTAATATACATTAATGACTTAAGCGCACACGTTAGTAGTAATCTCAGGTTATTTGCTGATGACTCGGTGGTGTACAGGGAATTAAGGAGTTACTCGCTAACGACTTAGACACAATCTCGGATTGGTGCAAGAAATGGGGATTCATGCTTAATATAGACAAATGCGCAGTTTTGAAATTTTGGAACAAAGGGGGTGGCGAACAGGACATAAACTACGAAATAGAGGATTCATTACTAACTACGGCCAAACAAGTAAAATATTTGGGGGTAGATCTAACACCACGCCTTTCGTGGGGAGCACATATCAGTACAACATGCGGATCCGCTTTAAAGAAATTGGGCTTCATTAAACGGGTGGTGGGGAAATATAATGAGAAAGTTAAAGAGAGGAGTTATTTTGCTCTAGTTAGACCTCATTTGGAATATGCCGCAAGTATTTGGGATCCTTGGGAGAAAATCTGGCAAAAAGAACTAGATAAAGTCCAGAGGAAATCCACCAGATTCGTTAAAAATTGTTATAATAAGAACACAAGTGTAACAGGTCTCTTAGGGGATTTAGGCTGGAAGTCCCTTGAAATTCGAAGAGAACAAGCGAGACTTAAACTTTTACAAAGATTCAGAACCAGCGAGTTTAATGATGACACAAAAGGAATAATAATGGCCCAAACACTACTTATGTAGATTAGACCACAAAGATAAAATAAGTGAGATAGATTCCGATGCAGATAGATTCAAATACTCATTCTCCCCCAGAAAAATCAGAAACCATAATAATAAGAAACCGAAGTCCATTTTGAAATATTAAAAACATTTAAGTTACAAGTCGGAACAAAATTAAAAATTCAAAGATTGTGCATGTGTATGTTTGTTGGTAGTTTGTGGGTTTGCATGTGTGCGGGGTGAAAGGGTTCTTGCATGAATGTTTAGCATGTTTGGTTTGTGGACTATAAACTTTTGGCTACTGCATGCGGTTTTTTTTTTAAATTATGGGTGGTGCCCTAACACCACCCGCCACACGCCCTGTCGGCGGCTTGCGGGGTATTGAGTAGGTGTATAATGGACAACAATATTTGATTACAATGTGATAAAGCATGCATGAGAAATCAGGACATTTGGGATATGAAGGATGTATTAAAATTAGGATGGGAATTAGAATTAGGCTGGGACCCACTAGTTGGCCGTACGCTCAAATACAGGCTGTATTTACTGCTTAAATTTTAGGCAGGTTGTTTACTTATCCGAGGATGTGAGAGACTTAATATTACGGCCCCTGACCTTCTATGGTAGGTTGGATCACGTAAGAGAAATCAGGGAGATCTATTGTACAGGGGATATATTAATAATTTTGTTTTTTCCTCGACCTCCTAGAAATGAAAATAAATCATGATCAACAAATAATAATCCATAAACATGGCAGAAATCGCGTAGGAGACAATTAAAACTGGCACTTTATCTGTTTTATTCACATGCTGCAAGGTGTAATTTTTCTTTGATCGATCCATTCTTTTAACAGTTCTACAGCGTGATTTGAATGTAGGAGGCACTCTCATAAAGTAAGAGCCGTTTGGTCACAGGAAAAAATATACTCATATGAAACACATTTTATTGGCACTTTTAGTTAGCTACAAACCTACTTCACTTCTCTACATGATCGCCGTTTACTTCTAAGCATTTTTCGTACCTCTGCACCAGCGTCTTTAACCCCTCTGATAAAAGCTCGCCGCCTGGGAGTTGAACCAATCGACATCTTGAGACCCTCTTCGGTTTCGAAACGTTGTTCACCGAGCCACTGTTTCAAGTGCAAGAAGAGGAAGTAGTCGCTAGGTGTAAGGTCTGGAGTCATGTGCAAGTCATGTGAGTGGTCAAAGAGTTCCCAACGACCCAAAAACTCAAGTCCACTGGACATTTTTTGCTCTTTGTGGAGGTCGGTGAGCATTTTTGGTACCCACTTTGCACACAATTATTGTATCTGAGGTTTTTCGTGACAATATTGTATACAGTAGTTCGCCCAAGTTGAGGAAATTTTTCAGCCAGTAATCGTCAATCGACGATCACATCGCAGTTTTTGTTCCACTCGCGAAACAGTTTCATCGGTCAGAATACCGGGCCTGCCACTTTGCTCTTCGTCATGGACATTTGTTCGTCCATTTTTAAAATCACGGCACCATTATCTAACCTTTCCTTCACTAATTACTGTAGGTCCATAAACTAGGACCAAGGTAATGTAATAAACTAGGTCCATAAACTCGCACCTTAGTAGTCTGAGACATGTACAGGTTGCGGATCAGTCTCCTGTCCCTCCAATCCATTCCTATTTTCTGCAATACACGCATTAATTTTTCCCAATTCACTGTATCAAACGGTTTTTCGAAATCTACAAAACAGGCAAATACGTCCTGATTGTATTCTATATTCCTCTCGATTAGTGATCTCATTACTGCAGTGGCATCACCCTTACCTCTTCCCTTCCTAGACCCAAATTGATCATCTCCTAAGTAATCATTTGCCTTACTCTCTATCCTTTTGTTGATGATCCTGAGAATAACTTTAGCTGCGTGGGATATCAAACTTATTCTTCTGCAATCCTCACATGACGAAGCCTTTGCCTTTTTTGGAATAGGAACTAACACTGATCTCACAAAATCTTCCGGCAAGATTCCTTCCTCATAGATACTACGAATCAGTCCATATAGGGCCTTCTTCCTACATTTTCCTAAACGTTTCAACATTTCTACAGGAATGTTGTCCTCCCCTACGGCCATATTTGCTTTCATCTCCTTTAATGCCCTTTCTATTTCATCGTCGAGTATGCCTGGACCTAAGCTATCTTCTTCTACGTGTTGTTCCTATGTTTAACCTTGTCGGCCTAAGTTATATATATATATATTTATAAAAATGTAAGTATCCATATTGTCTTACTTTATATTGTTGCATGTAAGTACATTCTTTCGGTTAAATAACAATTTTCGAGTGCACGATCAAACTAATATATTTGTGATGATGGCATGATTTGGATTGTTCTTCCATGGTCGGTGATCTTACACCCTCCACCACACGCTCTCGCGACGGCTCGCGAGGTATCATGTAGATGTGTATTTAAACTAGAAAACAAATTCTGCCGAAATGTTACAATGTTAAAGACATGTATGAATACCGTATAAAATGCCCAATTTTATTTCCCTGGTGTTGCTGTGCACTTTTATGGCTGCCTCACTGCGTACTCTACGAATTGCATCGCTCAAAAAGAAAAACGTATCAGACGATATTTGTGGCGTTATCTCAAGTGAAAAGAAGAAATTCCGGGACAGAGGATCGCAATTACTGTTTCAAAGGCGTGCTGTTGGTTGAATACTTATAATTGTTCCAGTCTCTCGTGTCAGGTCAAGGAGATAAATAGGTTCCGTTGATTTGGGTCACAGTAGGTTCCTCCGCCGACAATTACCGGAACACTTCCTTCTCTCTTCCTCTCTTATAGATCTGTGGTGCTGTGAAGGCCATTTCCCGTCGATTACTATTTTAATTTCGGGATCTGAGTACCTTTCTTCAGTTTCTTGCTCGTATTTTACTTGTTTTCTTCATTTCATTATTTGGATTACTTTGTACTTCCTTTTTTATGGTTTTTATCGTTCTTTCCGCTTGCGATCGCCATACATTCTCCATTTCCACATTTCATAAGTCCTTTCGACGCAGCCACATATGCAATGCCTATGACCTATATGATTATTTGCCCACGTCTGGACTGATGTGCGGCTGTGATTAGGTCGGAATATCGCGAGTTAGTGCGTCCAATTTGCGAGCCTCCGTCCACATTTCCTTTAACCCCTGGCCTCTTTGCCTGCCCACCCCCTCATCCGTCCTACCCTCCTCTTCTCCCCCGTCTCCCTCCCACCATCCATATAGGATGGCCGCCCCCTGAGAATTGATCCTAAGCAAACACTCGGACCGATGACTCATTGGCGCCACCGTGGCCTCCATTAGGCGACTCAATTGCGCATTTCCGCCTTTTCTATGGACACTAGTGGTTGTTAATGGAACCCCTATAAGTGCTTTGATGCTGTCTAACCACGAAGGAAGGCTAAAGGGGTCGAAATACCCTTCATCATTGGCTATTCCATACTTGTAGAATAGACATCCATCAGAAATGCAATTTGAATTTTGGCGAGCAAAACTTACAAAATTATAAACATATATATATATATATATATATATATATATATATATATATATATATATATATATAAACCATAAACACAGTAATCAACCCGAAGGTCGGTTTAGTAGGTGATGGTAGAGCTCACCCGTGTACCAAGCCCGACGGCGTGTGAATATTCACACATCAGGGCTCACACATCATCTCTTTATTCATCTTTCCTCCCTTCATCCCGTCCAACATCCCAATCCTTTTCCTGCTCTTTCCTCGCTTGCACAACATTCTCCCCTCTATTACCATCTTTAACATCCCACTATTGCCGCTCAATATGCCTTTCATCCAGTTTTCCTGCATCCATAGGATTTCTCTCAACAAACCCCTCTCCTCACCCACCATCTCCTGTACTTCCTCATTTGTTTTCCTTTCGGTCAATTTCTCCTTCTCCATTCTTCTTCACACCCACATTTCAAAAGTCTCCCATCTACGGCTATCCACCTGCTTCAGCGACCAAGTTTCCGCGCCGCACATAGCTACGCTCCATATCAAAGTTATTACGATTCTATTGTTAACCTCCCTAATCAACGCCCCAGTCATCAACTCCGTCCTCCTTGAGAAAGCTTCCTTGCCTAGCGCAATTCTTCTCCTTACGTCCCTACTACTTTGACCGTATTGGTTCAAAACACTTCCGAGATATGTGAACTGTTCTACCTGCTATTTTAATATTTAGCTTGCCCTTTTTCTTTCTGGAAAATCGCATAACCTTTGTTTTATTAATATTGATTCTCATCCCAAATCTATCGCACTGAACATCCAATTCTCTCACCAATACTTTTAACCCCTCGGCTGACTGAGACTCTAATGCTTGGTCATCAGCAAACCAAACCGATTTTACGAATTCCCCTCCGACTTTTATTCCTACCTCCAGTTCTTCCCATGCCTCTTTAATCAATTCCTCCACACATTCGTTGAACAGCACCGGTGACAATGGGAAACCCTACCTTGCCCCTCCTCCTAACACTGCCCATCCGGACCTCCATTCCCCACTCGCACCTTAGCAGTCTGAGACATGTACAGGTTGCGGATCAGTCTCCTGTCTCTCCAATCCACTCCTATTTTCCGCAATACACGCATTAATTTTTCCCAAATCATTCTATCAAACGCTTTTTCAAAATCTACGAAACAGGCAACTACGCCCTGATTGTATTCTATATTCTTCTCGATTAGTGATCTCATTACTGCAATGGCATCACACCTACCTCTCCCCTTCCAAAACCCAACATTATCTCCTAAGTAATCATGCGCTTTACTCTCTATCCTTTTATGATGATCCTGAAAATAACTTGAGCTGCGTTATATATCAAACTTATAGTTCTGTAATCCTCACATGATGTAGCCTTTACCTTTTTCGGAATAGGAATCAAACACTGATTTCACAAAATCTTCCGGCCAGATTCCTTCGTCATAGATATTAAGAATTACTCCATATAGAGTCTTCTTCCCACATTTTCTTAACATCTCAATAGGTCCACAGGAATGTTGTCTACCCCCACGGCATTATTTGGTTTAATCTCCCTTAATGCCCTTTCTATTTCATCGTCGAGTATGCCTGGACCTAAGCTATCTTCTTCTACTTCATGTTCTCTTCTTATATATATAAGCATGGAGCGTAGCGCTGTACAGCACGGAAACGGGGCAATTGAAGTAGGTAGGATAGAAGCAAGTTTATGACGGGGACGTTGAGTAGAGATGTTAAGACAAGACTCGTAAAAACTCTGATATGAAGCGTATGGTGCAGAAACGTGGTCACTGAAGCAGGAGGGTAGACGTAGATTGGGGGCTTTTGAAATGCGGGTGTGTAGAAGAATGGAGAAGGTGAAATGAACCGAAAGGAAAACAAATGAGGAAGTACTGGAGATGGTGGGTGAGGAGAGGGGTTTGTTGAGAGAAATCCTATGGAGGCAGGAAAAATGGATGAAAGGCGTATTGAGCGGTATTGGAATGTTGAAGAAGGTAATAGAGGGGAGAATGTTGGGCAATCGAGGAAAGAGTAGGAACAGGATAGGGATGTTGGATGGGATGAAGGGAGGAAAGAAGTACACAGAGATGAAGAGGGACCTGATGAAGTTTAGGTTGCTGAATTGGGTTTTGTTTGGAGTTACAAAATGTTTATTTGATAGTTGTGTCCATCAAAAAATACCTACCTTACCCGGTAGATTACCTAATAATTAAATTATATATAGCCATAAACACAGTAATCAACCCTAAGGTCGGTTTAGTAGGTGATGGTAAGGCTCATCCATGTACTAAGCCCGACAGCGTGTGAATATTCACACATCAGGGTAGGGTAGTAAAGTGCCTTGCCCGGGAATCGAACCCGGGTCCCTCCGGTCAGTAGGGGTCGCGGTGGTTCAGTGGGTAGAGCGTTGGACTGCTGACCGGAGGGTCCCGGGTTCGATTCCCGGGCAAGGCACTCTGGGCACCTGCAGCTCCACCCAAGCTAGTTGATTTACCAGATCTTCCAGGTACCAGATCTTCCTGGGAAACCATAACCGGCACAGGGAAAGGAACTCGGCCCCCTACCCTGATGTGTGAATATTCACACGCCGTCGGGCTTAGTACTGAGCGAGTCCTGTCATCACCTACAAAACCGACCTTCGGGTTGATTACTGTGTTTATGGTTTATATGAATATATATTAGTTTGGGATAAAGAAATCCATTATATTTGCGTGAAATTCAAAACTCTATATGAGTTGTTTTGTATTGTCCGATTCTGGTCAAATATTCACCGTTTTGCTGTATAATTTGTTACCATTTTAAATGTAGCTTCATAATTCCTATCTCATGGAAGCCTTAGTCCTTATCGGCGAAAAACTCTAGTAATCTAATGAAGGATCTCAGGTTTTCCCGGCCTATGGTATTCAAGAAGTTTTCTCCGGTTTCCCACCGTTTCCCACCTATCTAGTAATATATTTTCACAATCTTGACTTGATCGCAAGTTCTTAACACTCAGGAAGTTTTTTAATGCGAGAAATAGGTGGTAATTGCTTGGTGCCAGGTCCGGACTATGTGGTGGATGCATTAAAACCTTTCAAACATTCACCCGGAGTTTCTGGCGAGTCACTACAGACGTGTGTGGCCCTGCGTTGTCCTGATGAGACACAATCACTAGCTTCAAACGGTCCAGTTGTTGGCAGTGAGATCTGAATATAGTGTTTGGCCGTACGGAAGCCAATCATAATAAATTATACCTTTGAAGTCCCACCAAATACACAGGAGAACCTTCCTGGCCGTTAGTCCTGGTTTGGCCACCGTTTGAGCCGCTTAACCACGCTTTCACCACGATCGTTTTCGCACTTTTTCGCACGCATTTCTCATCCCCAGTCACCACCCGTGTAAGAAATGGGTCGAGTTCATTCCGTTTGGCCAAGGCTTTGCAGATGGAAATTCGATTCATCATGTTTCTTAGTGTTAATTGGTGTGGCACCCAAATATCGAGCTTCTTTGTGAATCCAGCTTTGCGCAAATGGTTTTAAACTGTTTAATGATCGGTCTATAGCTCCTGGACGATGCTACGACCACTAACATGCCGGTCAACTTCGATTATTTCTGTGACTTAATTGACATTTTCGACGACCGGCCTGCCTGTGCGAGGTGCATCTTTAACATAAAAAATGCCTGAATCGACCAAACCAAAAAAGCACGTAATTGGCTGTTACAGTGTAGGCACCATAAACACCATTAATAATTTCAGTGGCTTGGCTTGCATGTTCGCCTTTATCATGGAAAAACTGTAAAATGTGCCTAATTATCTCTTTTTTACTTCCATTTTAATTCACAACTTAATGTAACAAACAAAAAAAACCAAAATAATTTTTTTGGTGTCAAATATCACCTTGACAACGAGCATAAACTATTATATAAAAATATTTATATACTGTATACATCAAACCATCTATATACTATAATATATTATGTACATATATACTTGATACTGTGTATATAATTTATTATGTTATAAAATAATCACTACACTGTAAAAGAATTATGACATTATAAACGAATTATAGTGATGCACAATAAATGGTATCATACCGTGCGACACATAACCATGTCAAAATAATCATAATTTCTCATATTTTTATTTCAAATGAATAACTTTAAAGCTTTACTGGAAACCACTCACTCATGCATCAATTGTGTAGGCCCGTAAAAGTGTGTGAATTCGTATATAAATGCAAGTTTACAGTTATTCTTACCCTTATATGTGCGTGAAAATTTATACATGAAGAGAATGGGATTTTTACACACCCCGACATTCACCCTCGTGGCGGTTTTGTTGGTATTATGTAGACGTAGAACAATCTGAGAACAAAGGAGAATCATTGAACGATTTCCAAATCCTTTGCCGGAATCGAAAATGTACGAATCGAAACCGAAAAAAGTATGTAAATGACGTAAATGGAAGAAATATGCAAGGACAGGTCGGCATGTAAGAAATTAAGTGTAAGGGTTGTAAGTTTTCTTTCGTAACCTCGAACCTGCTTGCTTTTCTTTTGAGGGTCTGTCGAGAAATGGAACTACTCAGACAACAGAGCAAGTGTGTGGATTTTTTTTCGATTTGCCTGCAACCAGGTCACCACTTTCCGCCCCATCCGCCTCACCGGTAGGAGTCCTCACCCCCTGCGAGGAGAGAGAGAGAGGATTCAATCGATCAAAGCCCTCTTCCCTGCAGGAGACACAGGCTCTAGATACTCGCTGACGAAGCCCAAGGATCTTGTCTCCTATAGGCAAGGAGGAGGCGCCCGCAATGGAGGCGATCTTATCCCATCTTCCGCATATTTTTTCTTGTGAGAAAGATTTTGCAAAGTTAAGCTCGGAGAGGCTGGGACTGGCGTTGGCATCTATCGTGTCACGCCGACGTTTCGCCCATTATGCTGCAATCATGTTCATAGCGGCTCAAGTGAAGAGATTGCCAACCTTGAGAGAAAAATTAGATTAACTCTACACAAGCGATTACGTTTTACTACAATTTATTTTGGCTAGTTTGGCTGTTCAAAATCATTACGGCCATTGAATTTGCCGTTACTCACTCACATATTAATTATATACATATATATTCATTCGTACTTTTAGAACCCAGCAAGCCACCGCTACGGCGTGTGGCAGCAGATGCATAAGCAGGTCTGTGTGATTACACACCAGACTAATTTTGTCTCGAATATTTTTACCCCCACCTCGATCGGACAATGTTATTGACTGTTTTTAATTAATGGATGCTGTAGGGAGAATTGATTAAGTTATCATTTTAGTCAAAGAGGAGACTGAAATTCAAGTAAAACACCATTAATTAGTAGAATTGTTTAGCGCAGCGTGTAGGAAGTAGACCAAAAGAAAAGTATTTCTATTTAAGTTAGCTACGTTCCTCGGATTGACCAGTCGTGTAAATGATCAATTCTAAAGAGTTGCTAAATTCACAGATTCGTAAATAAATCAATAACTGAATAAAGAATGACAGTGTTAAAGAATTAACTAATTGAAAAATAAAAAAACAGTAAATAATGAAATATCAATGCTTTTTCATGCAGATTTTACATTTCAAAGCCAGAAGCATTTTAAATTGATTAATATAGAAGAATAAGAAATAATCACAGATATTTTATTTTGGAGCTCTTTAAAAATTACATTACTATGCAGTATGTATAAATTACTATTAATTGCTATATTACATGCTACCTTGCAAGCAAGGGTGTGTGGCAGGGAGTGCTATACACCAGACTAATTTTGATCCAAAACATTTTTTCCCTCCAAACGCGATCGGCCAACATTATTCCGATACCTTATCGTACGTGGGAAAGATGACATCTTAAATCTTATATGTTGTAATCTTTCGAATTATGCTAACTGAGATGACCTTGCATACCCCAGTACAGTGGAAGTAATGGAGGGAATGCCTCAAAGTTTATTCTATTCAGGTAAAAAAATCTTCCATGACAAAATTGAACTGCTGGAGATGAGATAAAACGAAACTAGGAGGAATAAGAACCAAGTTTTAGGTTACCCCAAGCTTCAGGGTTTAACTGAATGTAACCTCTCTAAAATTTAACGCACAATAGGGTTTCTAGGTTACTTATCTCCTGAACACCCTCGAAAACCTTAATTTTTGTTTTTCCTAGATTAATTTTGACTTAGATTTCTTAGGCCTCCAACCATACTTTCTTCCTTCCGTTCGCCCGACATTTTTTCCCTCCTTTCCCGGCCTTCAGAATCCCCAAATCTAATCCTTCTTCCAATTTTTTGCCTTATGGGAATTTCACCAAGAAGCTTCCTCTCTTCCCTCAACACTTTCTTAAGCAAACAGTTTTTTTTCGTTCTTTTGCTCTCTGTCCAACTTATTTGTTCCGCACACACACACATGTCAAAATCTTTTGTCCTGCGCTAATCCTCTTGCATAACAAAAGTAAAGATCTCGGATCCATACAGCCCTCATCCCCGCAGTTGCAATGCCTTCGCTCTTATTTTCACTCAGGGTACTTCTGATTAATTACGCTGTTTTGCCAAAAATTCTTAAAAACCCTTTCTCCCAGTTGACGAAATTTTCCCGTGAATAACCAAATTCACAATTTCTGACTGAAACCAAAAATTCCCGGTAGGGAAGTTTTAGTTTTGTGCTATGCATATTGTGTATGTGGTAAATCACAAGCCACCACTAGGGTAAATGGCAGGGGGTGATTTCACACCATATCAATTTTGACTCAGAATAATTTTCTCTCACAGCGCGGTCGTATAACGTTATTCTGATCCTTTATCTTTCGTTAGGAAAAATGGCATTTGTCTGTTTTGCACTTAGTTTCTCTAGAAATGTTGAATGGTACATACGTTAAATTTGACTCCATTAACTTAAAAAAAATTTAATGTTTGTCGCCCCACGCAACTGGAGAAATCATTACAAATCGCAGACTAACGAAAAATCGATTGTTATTCGATGAGTGCTTGTTGAAAGTTTTTCGACGCTTTCGGAAATGTAACTAACTATCGATATGTACACTCAGTTGCGTGTGGCTATAGATTACCACAGTTGGGATCATCTGAGCTTTCCTTTCATCCAACGGAACAAGTTGAACGCCTTTTCACCGTCATACAATGAATGAATAACGAGCGGGACCTCTGCTGGCCAACGAACGAAGCACGAGAGTATTACGGACAGGAGGAACGCGGCGGAGATGCAGGAATGGGAAGGGAGGAGGGGTGGGAAGGGAGGAGGCGGAAACCTACCTCTAGCGCCTCTTGCGGGGTGCTTGAAAAAAGAAAAAAAGGTCGTGAGGCGTGTCATAAATGGTTTCGTGCGAGTGAGTGCTTCTTTGTTTTTCGCCCTTCCTTTTTCTCTCTCTTCGCCCTTGGAGACTCCACGAACGCGTGAAAAAAAAGTGTGGTATCGGGGAATGGCTTGAATTCCGCACGGGGGAGGGGAGAGATGGGGTGAAAACTGGAAGGGTGAGTTTTGGTGCCGAAGGGCAGTGGGGTGGGTGTGAGTTATGGGCGTGGATGGGGAAGGAAGGACATTGGAATTTTTCGGGGCAGGCAGGGTAGGAAAAAACAATTGACGGGAGCTGAGGTCGAAAGGAATTGTGGGAAGGACGGGAGAGGTTTTGGTTCCCGAAATTCAGTGGGATGGGGTTGTGTGTGTTTGGGGGGGGGGAGGAAGGCTTCTTGTCAGTGGAGGAAGGGAGAGGGGGGATGATAGGAAGGTAGGAGAGGCCTTTTTTCAGGGTGAGTGCCGTATATTTGCGAAACTTATTAATGCGCCCACCTCGGCGACACATCCTTTGATCTAACATATTTCATAGTCCTAAATAAAGAAATGTGTCGGTGAAGAACAATGCACAAAAAAACCTCATCTGGAGAGAGTGGTATGGATAAAACAATTACCGAGGAGAACATTAGACTGACAAAATCATCGGACAGCGTCCGTCCATTGACATCAATGTCGGAAATGCATGTTTTCAGTGTTGTTTTCCATCAGATGTCACTGAAGTTGTATTATAAACTGAATAGGTTGTCCCTTTACGTACATATTTGGGGATACTGCATCAAATATTGATCCCATACAGCTCCCGAATTGGACGAATGCATTGATAACTACATTACTACGATGATACTCCTCACTGTCGGGGTTGGAGAACTCAGAAATGCATCTTTTGTAAATTATTGAAATAAATTCCAACCCACGTGTTTTGCAAGGTTATTTTGTTAACACTCATTTTACCTTCATCACAATCTTAGATGCATTGCTTCATGTGTGTTCCTGAGATTATAATAAGCATCACCTCGAGATGGAGTCTCTTCCAATCCTCATTTCACCGTAAAATCATACTTACTATATATCTCTTAGTGTACATCAGTTTAAAAAAACATTCGTTTAAAAAAAGAGGGAAAGTAAGATTCAAAAATGAATTGATGGATCGGTTAGGGAAAATAATGGGGTTAAGAGAATATATTAGGTTGGGGAAAAATAAATCCATTATATTCGCGGTAGATTGTTGTAGTGATCAATATCTCGTAAAGTATCGTTCAAACAAATTTCAAGTTTATGCTCGTTGTCAAGGTGATATTTGACACCAAAAATCGATCATAAAACAGTTAAAAACCATTTGCGCAAAGCTGGTTTCGCAAAGAAGCTCGATGTTTGGGTGCAACACCAAGAAACATGATGACTCGAATTTCCCTCTGCGAATCCTTGGTCAAACGGAATGAACTCGACCCATTTCTCAAACGGATGGTGCCTGGGGATGAGAAATGGGTCACATACGAGAATATTGTGTGGAAACGATCGTGGTCAAAGCGTGGTGAAGCAGCTCAAACGGTGGCCAAACCGGGACTAACGGCCAGGAAGGTTCTACTGTGTATTTGGTGGGACTTCAAAGAAATTATTTACTATGAGTTTAGTCCGAATGGCCAAACACTAAATTCAGATCTATACTGTCAACAACTGGATTGTTTGAAGGTAGTGATTGACCAGAAACGGCCAGCGTTGGCCAGCAGAAGCGGTGTTGTGTTTCATCAGGACAGCGCAAGGCCACAAACATCTGTAGTGACTCCCCAGGAATTCTGGGAGCTTGGTTGGGAGATTTTTAAGCATCCACCATATTGTCCGAACCTGGCACCAAGCGATACCACCTTTTTCTTGCATTGCAAAACTTCCTGGATGATAAAAAAATTGCGATAAAGAGAAGATTGTAAAAATATATTACTAGAGTTTTTCGCCAATAATTAGAAAGACTTCTATGAGAGAGACATTATGAAGCTACCGTTAAAATGGCAAAATATTATACAGCAAAACGGTGCATATTTTGAATCAAATGGGACAATCCGAAACACCTTAAACAAAGTTTTGAATTTCACGCAAAAATAATGGATTTCTTTTTCCCTAACATAATATGTCTTTGTGTAAAATGTCCACAATAACTGGAAAATAGTTCTTTAACCGGTCATCTTTCCCCATACACCTTGTTTTCGTCTTTTGTGTGTGTTTGTATCCATGTGTGTATCTTGTGTGGGTTTGTAACAATAATGAATTCACACAATGAGGCGGGGGGGGGGCAGATCCTGTCCCTTCGATACATATGCAGATGTATTCGATTTCAAAATCCACAATCTCTCGACCATCTTTGAAGACCTTCTGCCACATTAAAAGTGCAGTTTTTGACATGCTTTCATATTTCATCAGTTGATGAATAATGACGAACGTCTCCGTAACTCTACTTGTCAATTCACCAACTAGGGGCGATAATATTCTTGATTTGTTAGCAACGAATATTCCCGAAAAGTTTTTAACTATAGAAACTATAGAGGAAATTACTGACCACAAGGCAGTAAATGTTAAGTTTTTACTTCCTGGGATCCTAAATAGGAAGCCTAAAGGGTGACTTTACTTGCTTGAAGAAAGTGACTACGGTCTAATGTGCGTGCTACAGAGTACATTTCCTAGGTTTAAGAAAGATTGTAATCACCAAAATACTGAGGGTTCGTGGAATCACTTTCCTGAGATGACGCGCTCAGCAGTCAACAAGTTCATTTCAAGGAATTTATAAAAGATATCAGGGAACCTAGATGGTGCAACGCGGATGTTAGAAAGACATTACGACGTCAAGACTATGTCACGCAAAGATGAGAAATATTTGGGATCAAATCACAAGCGACAAAAATAAGTAGATCACTTATGATTATAAGATATCGAGGGCGAATGCCATTAAGGAATTTCGAAAAGCGTGATCGAATTCAAAAGGAAAAAGTTAGGGGAAAATTTAAAAGAGAATCCAAAATCATTTTGGTCATACGTCAAATAAGTTCAGGAAATCAGTCAACTGTCAATTCACTCAAAAATGATAAAGGCCAAAGAGTAATCAGAAGTTTGGAAAAGGCTAACTCATTAAATTTATTCTTTCAAAGCGTCTTCAGTAATATCTCACAGAATACCCCAGGTACCCTACGAAACCGTGCCGATCAACCGATGCCCCCAAATTGAAATCTCATAAAATGGAATAAAACGTTTGCTGAAAAATGTTAAGCAAATCTTCTGGGCCCGATGAATTAGCGCTCTTATACTTAAGGATGTAGCTTCTGAAATTCCGCCGTGTCTAGAAATGATATTAAGCGAGTCGCTGGTAAATCATAAGGTTCCCTGTGATTGAAAAACGGATAACGTAACACTAAAATAAAAACGGAGGCAGGGAGGGACCGAGTAATTACAGACCTGTTTCCCTCACATGCCTTTCGTGCAAGATTATGGAATATGTAGTCGCTAGATCGATCGTGAGATACCTCGATAATCAGAAGTTATTAATGAAAAATCGGCACGGTTTCCGAAAAGGTAGATCCTGCGAAACACAACTTGCGCTTTTTGTTCATGACATTCATACAATTTTCCAGTGGATTTCGCGGGTTCTCTAGATTTTAAGAAAGCCTTCGACGAGTACCTCATACTTGCAGGGCTAGAAGCATATGGCATAGAGAAAAGACTACTACCCGGGGTTAGATTAAAGACTTTTTGAATGGTCGGGTACAATGAGTAGTGATAGATGAGGTTAGCTGAAATGCAGTAAAAGTTATTTCAGGTGTTCGTCAGAGATGTGTCATCGGGCCTCTTTTATTCCTACTTAAAGTTAACGACATTGACTCCGTAGTCACCGGTAAGATACGTTTGTTTGCAGAAAATGCTGTGGTTAACGTGATGTCAGTGATCCTGAGGGCACCGCGGCTTTTTCAGGTGACCTTAATGCTATTCCACGTTGGTGCGACACTTGTCAATTAGAAATCAACTCAGAGAAGTGCGTAGTCATAAATTTTTGTAAAAAAAGGAGCGATTCCGAAATGAACGGAAAATGAATTAAGGCTTAGATAAAATGAAGACATTGTATTGGAGTAAATAGAGCAAAGTGTTACCATAGATTATCTTGTAGCTTAGTCGTATGCAGTTTTATACATTATAGTTAGAAGGCCTAATGAATCGGGAACACCGAAGTGGAATGTGTGGACCCGATTGAATACTTAAAGGCATTACCCTCGCTCACGACCTCTCCTCGGTGAAACACATACTAGGAGGAATATGTGGACAAGCCAATGAAAAATTAGTATTTATTAGAAGAGTATGGGTAAATGCGATGAAAAGGTCAAGGAGAAATGTTTTCTGTCGTTCGTTAGGCCACAACTGGAATATGTTGCAAGCATATGGGATCCATAATTGATTTCCGAATTGGATCCCGTGCAGTGTAGAGGAGCTAGATTTGTAATTCGTTATTACGATAAACTGAGTAGCGTATCCAAAATATTAGAGGAGCTACGATAGGCTAGGAATCACTTAATGGAGCGAAATTTAAATTGCAGATTGAAGGTCTCGTGTAAATAAAGTTTCTTTAGCAGTGATGATATTGAAAATGTATTATCACCCCCATCGTATTACGGTAGTAAAGATCATACTAGTAAAAATTAATTGTAGAACAGATAGATTAAAGATGCCATGTTTTCCACGAACAATGGGCGATTATAATAATATTGATCGACCGCGGTAGTATCATGTTCGGGTAAAATTATTCTGATGTGCATTCACCCCCTGGCACACACCCTGGTGGTGGCTTACAGGGCATATAAAAATAAAATAAATAAACATGTCAGAGGAAATTATTCGGGCCCCAGGAGGAATGTCGATTAAACTTGACGAGCGCGGACCTGAAATGCCAAATTTTGTACGGTCCGCATGGATTTATGGCACTGCCACGAGACAGGATTCGGAGGAGACCCCTGTGCCAGAACCTCATTCGAGTTCGTGTCCCCTCGAAACAATGCGAATTTCCGCTTCGCTGATACATCAGCCGAAAAAACAAATGCCGAGTGTTATGCGAGACGATGGAAGGCCGCAGACTAAAATTATCTACTGAAGACGCACTGGCGAAAGTGCGCAATCAGGAGAAATGTCTTTGGAGGTAAAAGTCACGCATCGGACGCATTAGCCGCCTCATGTAGTCACAAAGAAAAAAAGGAGCTTCAAACTGACCCCTTATACCTCTTTGTGATGTCTCTTGGAAAAAAGACGAAATAACGCTTCGCGTAATCTGAATCGAGGGCAAGATTAAAACACGGGAGCCAATTAAAAACAATATAGATAGAACGATTTCATGAATTATTATTATTATGGTTTATTTATATTCACGGATGAGACCTTTATTTATTTAAGTTTGAGAGACCAGGGTATCGCGGAAGGACAACTGATGCTCATTTGAAAACATATATAAGCGGCGGATGGCAATTTTCGGATATTGTTCTTCCTGGTTTAAACGTTCACACATGTTATTCTGTGCTCTTCCCTGGCATCGTTGAATATTATATCTTTGTTTGGGATTTGCATGCCCTGAACCACTCTCCTTTATCTCCGAGAAAAATAATGATGGAAAATATACGCTTAGAGGCGCTCGGTCGGAAACTGAGGAACTGGATGTGGAACTACATTCCAGGAATTTCATAGCAGACATTTTATGCACAGAAACGAAAGGTCGCCGGCTGAACGCTCTGGAGGAGCTGGAAATTTGGGAATCCCTTCAGTCCGTCAATCTTGAGGTGGTCAACGATATCCTTTACCTCTCGCGTTCCCCTCTCCTTAAATTCTTCAATGCCTCCCCACACCGTCCCCTCCCCCACCAAGGCAGTGACACTCACCGACCCTCCGTCAATGAGGGTCAACTGTTGCAAACAAGCACCCCCCTTTGTACCGTCTTCATCCAATAGTTCACCCTCACCTTCCCTTCACCCTCCAATGATTGCTATAGTACCACACCTCTCCCTAACTTCCCCTCCCTGGCTCCTGGCTATATAAGTTGAAAAAGTTTGTTGAATTGTACCTGATGATAATGCGCAGCATCAAAACCATGGCCGTGTTGTATTAAAAGTGGGTGGAAGTGCAAAGTTTTTTTTCTCTTTCCTTTACCCTCACCATGAAGGAATTCCACAAAGTTAACCCTGAAACTGTTAGCTTTGAATTGGGTTGATGGTTTGAGAGTTTTACTATTCAGTAGTTTTTCAGGGTACCCACATTCTCTGAGAGAGTCGTGTAGCTGGTCCATGTATTTCTGTGGAGGGGGTGTTGTTGCAGAGACGGAGGCCGCGGACTGAGAGTGAGAAGGGGATGGAGCGTTTTGTGTGCGTCGGCTGGGAGCTGTTGAAATGGGAGATATTGTTGGTTGTTGGTCGGTTTAATTTAGACTGAGGTGTTAAACTTATTACTATGGAGATGAATGTCAATATCTAGGAAAGTGATATTCCAGTCTGATATAGATGAAGTGAAAGATGCCGAGGAGGGGGACTGAGGAGGCGAGCCAATCGCAGTACCTTTTATCTGCAAATATATTTTCTCGTCAAATTGGAAAGCATTATCTCGTAAATATGTATAGATTATCTTACCTAAAGAAGGCCTAAGAGAAGGAGGAAATCTTAACTTTCTAAAATATGAGTGTCCTTTTACTTTTGTGTTTTATTGTACCGTTCAAGTGTACTGTATGTAAACATATATATTTTGTGCATATGAATTCTAGTTCACTGACTTGTTATCGTGGACTATCAACTTATATCTTTCCTTATTCTGTCTAGGATACGTCCCCGTAGTGCCAATGACAGAGGGAATCTTCTGCGGTGTGCACCTTTTTCACGACGCGATTGTGCCCGCCAGTGTGCAGAGGTAAGAGCACTGATTCGTAGTCTCTCTCCCCAGTGTGCTTATTATCCCCTTAAAGGGTTCCCAAACCCCTTTCCCTCCACATTCTACCCCAAACCAACCCCATCCGGATCAGGGGCGAGCGGGATCCATAATATGGAATCCCTCCTCCCCTCCATTATCTCCGTCGCATCATCCCCGAACAAAAGCACTCCTCGCATTCAAACGCACAACAGGCGCCGTCGGAATGATTCGCAGAACACCAGCCGCTGGTGGTGCGAAATGGCGTCCCTTTGCCCATCTGTGTCTCCGGCGTGTCTGGGGAACGACTCAATATGGAGGATGTCTTCTCCGATCAAGGGAGTCGAGAAGCCGTGAGTGTTTAAGGGTGGCTTCGTTCCGATTGGTGGGTTCCGTTGAATACGGAAAAATTCAACCCAAGAAAAAATTGTAAGTCAAATTTTACGGGATTTTAAATAACTTTGATTCATACTTTTTTGGATTTTCCATCGGAGAAATTGAGAAATACATAAGATGTACCGAGATTATTAGAGAAACTATATTGGAATTCATTCCTCGATAAAATTAACCGCAGGCGTACATTGTAAGTGGTTTTGTTTTTCAGTTGTGTTAAAAGTTGTTGCTTGCGTCTTTCATGTCTAGTAAAGTAAAAGAGGTCACGAGGGAACAATCGGGGGGATTCACTGATTCAAGGAGCCATTTCACCGAAATATTTCTAAGAAAAAGAATGGAATAACTGAAAACGAGGGTGTTTGAATAAAAGCAAATATTTCAGCAGAAATTCATGCTGTAATTTAACCATCTTTTGCCATTTTTCGAGTTATTGTCCTCTTTGATTTGTAGATGATCGTTCAGTGTGCATTGTTGAACAATGCGGAAGAACACTATCGTTTCAAATTCGGAGGCAGACAATAATATAACTTTCGTGAAGGATATGACGAGGGAAATTAAGGCGTTTCCAAATGGGTGAAGAGAGCGTGCATCAAACAATATGCGATGGCCTTGGGGGCAAATATAGCATGCGGGAATGTGGGAACATGGAATGGAGAGATAAGTTTGATAGAGTAATTATGTAGAAGTAATGAATAGCATTGCTTTTTTTAAATTTACCATCCACGAAAGGGAAGACATCGCAGGAAACGTAGAATTAGAAAAAAAATATACCAATAAAGAAGTTATTTCCCAGATATTTTGTTCTCTTGGACAAATCTTTGAAGGAATAATTCTCATTGGATATATTTCTCCATGAGTGACCTAATCAGCAATGTATCTAGTGGAATAATTTTAAAAAACATCAACCGTCGCTTACCAAATTATTCCCTCAAATTGTTGTGTGGTGTTGAGAGTCGTGGAGCTGGTCCATGTATTTCTGTTTGGAGGGGGTGTTGTTGCAGAGACGGAGGCCACGGACTGAGAGTGAGAAGGGGATGGAGCGTTTTAGGTGCGATGGGTGGCAGCTATTGAAAAGGAGATATTGTTGGTTTGTTGGTACACATACGTGGTTTGTCCCAAAATAAGTAGAATAATTTCTTTGCCACCAGCGCAGATGTTATGAGAGTGGGGTGATTCGTGGTGGGAAAGGTAATCTTGGGAAATCAGCGCGACCCACGTCAGTTAACTGTGGCCATTTACAGTTTGCGGATTGCTGATGGACTGTGGACCCATGTTCGATGGCCACGTCACCAATATTCAAAATGGAAACTTTCAAATGAGCAATGATATGCGATAAAATTTAATCTTAGAAAATTATACTCGGAGACCGGTTTTGATGAGTAATGCTCATCAACAACGTAGTGTGCTGCAAATGTGTAAAAACATAGATAAATGCTGTATTCTGATTGACCTGAACGAGGGTCCTGTTGATTTGAAGCCTTACAGGAAACGTGCCACATCTAGCGTAGGAGTTGATGTGTCGAAAGATATGAAGGATGTTTTCATAAAGAATTTTAGCATTGTGTACTTTGATCTGCAATAAATCATTTCCCCCAATTTATTCCACTTATTTTTGTGACAGATATTGTACACACACACACACACACACACACACACGCACACACGCAGACACACGTGCATGCGTGTGTGCGCGATCGTATATTTGCTGTACGAAAAAGCACTGGAATAACTTTTGCATGCATCACACTGCGTGCGGGAGTACGATTTGCTGATTTGAATTCAAATCCCATTAACAATGGGCAAATTGTGCTGCCGCCTCCCGTAATAAACTTGGAACACGGGTCAGTTCGATGTAGACGTTAATTCTATTCAAACTCAATAAAAATGGAAATGGAAACAATATTAACACGCTAAGAAAACTGTTTCGGAAAAATTGGACAATGATCGAGAGAAAAAATGTTATTACTCAATAAAAAAGAAAAATGGCATGCTTGCGATAGATCTAACAACTAACGATGAGTATAAATCAGCCCAGCTACTTGCTGCGGAGGAAATAGAGTTAACCCCCTTGAAGAAGCAGGATCCTCTGGTTGAAACATATTAGAGTCTAGGCGTGTTTAAATATACAAAATCGACGTTAAAAGTGTCGAAAAGTGTTTTAATGATTTGTAAATGGTGATAGCCAATGTTAAGTGAGAAGTCGATCGGGATTACGTGAAGCGTAACGAGCGAAAGATGTCTCAAACGATTGACCCTTGAATGATTCTCGGTTGATTTCCGAAAAGTTCAACGGCCTTCGGAACATTTTATTGAACTGGAATGAACGAATGAAAAAAACGCGTGCAGTGTTGAATTCGGTGCACGGTGACCACTTTGCCTCCCCTCCCCTGAAATCCCTCCTTTTGACTATTCATGCGTCCAGACGCCATTCTCGCCATTATCATTCCTCTTACGTTCTCGCACGTCGCTCTTCTTTTGTCATCCGCGCGACCCGCTGCTCTTTTTTTCCTCACCCGGAAGAGCATCCTTACTCCGGCTCTTCCGCCGCCTTCCCTGACGGTTCCTGACCTCGGCCTTGCCAGTTCACACGACTGAATGCTCTCATCTCTCTTGTCCATACTTCTTTTTTTACCTCATCTCTCGTCTGCTCCATTGGGATGAATTTCAACTTTTTTAAGTGTTAATGTTCTCGTGTGCGATGCAGTTCCCCGCCATTTTCTTCTCTTCTTTTTACTGCCATTTATATAACTGCGAAGGCGACTGGACGTAATTCGAAGATAAGAAGAAGAGTATTATAAAAAAAATGGCGACTTCATTTCGGGGATATGCATTTAGCTCAGGAGTAGCGGTCTTTTATTTCTTGAGTCTTCCCTACTCTTTCCCAAGCCCTTCCGAAGGAATCAATCTTTCACGTTCGCAGTACTTCAGGCCACACAAACCTACTTCAACAACGGAGAAATTCTTAAAGAGATTTCAGGTCTGGAAATGAGCTGATTTAATCCGATATGAAATTCCATTTAGAATAAGTTACCTCCTTTATAAATTCATTGAAGGACCAAGATAAGGTCTTTGAGGTACTACTGTACTACTTTTTGGAATTATCGAATCAAGTTTCACATTACCGGTTGTTTTATTGAAGTAACTTTTCAATCGGAATACGTTAAGTTCCTGTTATTTCTAAGAAGTGCAACTTTCTGAAAAAGAAGCTCATGATAAAAAGAGTTCCCTGAAATCGGATTTGTGAGGCTCAATTGTCTGCACCCGAGTCTATTGCGTCTATTTGTCATTTTGTGGGGAATCTGTTTACGTGTACCGCTTTTGGTTGAATTCGTATGAATGTTCTCGATTACAAATACTGTTAAAGTCCGGAGTTAACTTGACGACCAGTAGTGGTGGAAATATTTTGACTAAGATTTATAACCTTGGGATGGGGTAATTTATTTAATCTTACTTCGATTTGTAATTATGTAGGTGGTTTTGAAAGCGTATAAAAATTCACTACCAAATAAAAAAACTACCACTAAAAAGTCACTACCAGATTGGCTCAAAAAAGAACACCGAGGTCATGTAAACAATGTTCGTGTCACATATTAATTTCGACAATTGAGAGGGAATATATATTTGTCCAAACTTAATGAAGGAGGGGTAAAGAGGAGTCTAAACTTAATTAAGACGAGATCCCTTGAATTAGGGAAATCAATAGATTTCGGTGTGCTAAGGAACTAAGATGGGTGGGAGTTGAATGGCGCATTGACGTACGCCGAACTACTTGGAGGTGCTCATGATCAACCTGGTGCCCTATTTAGTGCAAGTTACGGAAATGATTGGTCATGAATTAATCGGAAACGGGATGAAATACAAGCGGTGCATCAGTCAGCGAAAAGGGGAGTTGTACTCTTGGCTCTTGCTTCAGATGTTTGAAATTCACAAATATTCTATTGCATATATCACATACTAATTTACATAGTATATGATTACCCACCGGACTACATTTGACCCGAAATTCTTTCCCGCCTAGTGCGTTATTCAGATCCTTTATCGTTCATACATAAAATGGCATTTTAAATCTCTTCTACAATTAATCTCTCGAATGTTATTTGATAAAGAGTATGAATTAACTCGTATAAATTAGGTCTATGGGCATATGCATTCCCAATCATTAATTGTTTCTCACCTCATTAGCACATTGAAACAAATTTCGAACATAATTTGAATGCAGAATGGTATTATAGACACTCTACTTGGGAATGTGCTTCATAAGGGGTATTTGGCAAAGTTATTGCAGTTGCGGCGAATGTAGTGTGCTTTGGGGAATGTAGTGTATTTCTCTTTTCGACTCGTCCGAAACATATACAACGCAATTCACTTAAGCTCTCACGCCATGTCGCCCTTTCCGACGCTGCTGGAATAATATTTTACCCTCACGGGGAGTTATTTTTTAAGTAGCTGCAAAAATATCTCCTATAAATTTTTTTTACCGAGACGAGTTCTTTTTCTGCCTGCATAGAATTAGCTATGAAGAGAATTTGGACAGCAGTCGCAGTCGACGCCAGCGGGGACCGGGTTCGAATTCCGTGCAGCGTCTCTGGATGGGCCCATAAAATACTAATCTAAGCGATGCTATTTTCTTTTTTATGGTAATTTAATGGGAGACATAATGGTCGTCAAGGGAAATAATTCTGCACGCCTTAAGACTTCCATATCTAAATAATAGCCCGCAAGCCACTGCGGGGGCGTGTGGCGGGGGGTGTTAGGTCATCACCCGTGAAATACAACAAAACCACATGCAAAACCAAATCATGTCCCCTCTACACAAATATTAGTTTGTTCATGCACTCGACAAACCTTAATTACATAAAAGAAAGTATTTACATGCAACAATATTTAATAACCAAATACGTACATTCAAATCATGCTGTAGAACTGTTAAAAAAATGGGTCTATTAAATACATAGAATAATTTGCGGGAAAAAACATGCAAGATATCGACAAACATATACACTTCCAATTATAATTACCTCCTATGCGATTTCTGTTATGCCTATTGTGATCTGTAGTGATACGATAAAAAAGAACATTTGAAATCCATCCGTCCCACCCCAAATCTCCATGATTTTACGT
Source organism: Hetaerina titia (assembly GCA_037158775.1). NCBI lineage: Eukaryota > Metazoa > Arthropoda > Insecta > Odonata > Calopterygidae > Hetaerina > Hetaerina titia. The sequence continues at coordinate 9,843,236 of CM073769.1, read as the reverse complement.
TGGTGATCGGATCTACCATTGTGATTGGGACCTGTAATATTTCTTTAACATCCTCAGATAAATAACGTAACTTGCTTCAAATTTAAGCATTAACTTTAACCAGTATTTAAGCCTACGGTCAACTCTCTCCTTCCTAATCTCCCTAAAGGCTCCCGTCCCAATTCTTCCAATAGTGTCGTCACAATACTACATTGTTCACAATAACTTTTCGCAAACCTAGCTGCTCTAAGTTGCACTCGATCTGGTTCCATGAATTAAGCATTATTCACAAGGATCCCTTGCAGCATATTCAAATTGAGGGCTTAACTAACGTGAAATTTTAATGCAATTAAAGAATGTAGTGCTTGTTACAGTATTGCTTACTCTGGTTTGTTTGTTTTTAAGTTTCCCCTTCCATCCTCTCCCTGAGGGGAGGGTCACACCACCGCCTGCAGTGTTGGGTCACATTCCCTACCGCTGGCTTGGGGGGAGGAGGCCAATGTTTTTTGCATGGCCATGTGGTAGTGGAATTTTGTTTCCTAACGTTTCGAATTCTGGTTTGCATTTCATTGGATACATTTTTACTACTTTGTAAGGTGAATGTGTATGTTAGTTGATAGTATATGTGGCATGCCTGTCACATATACTGTCAACTAACATGTGTGTAATTCATGTTAAAATATTTTGTGCATGAATGTATACGGCTCTGTGGGTGTAGGTTTGCGTAAATATGTTGATTTTGCATGTGGTTTCATTCTATTTTACGGGTGGTGACCTTAAACCCCCCGCCATACGCTCCCGCGGTGGTTTTCGAGGTATTATGCTGATTTGGATGAATCTTGGAATGTTATCCAACGGCCAGTCAATAGTTCCGAGTGAGCTCTACACTCTGAGATAGAAAACAAACTTCAGTTCAACACTTAGAGTAAACGATTAATGTACATTCTCCCATGAATAATATTTTATGCTTCCTAAAGTTGGGCTTGATCCGTGAATCTCACGTCATGCGTTCCGGTTACGTAACTTGGGGCAGGACAATGAATAGCATATAAGGTCTTGGTCGTCCTTGTTTGCAATCCTTTCTCTAAGTGATACACCCAATATTATGGAACATACTGTACATACACATTGTTTAAGCATGTAGGAAACACACCCAGTTATAATAACCGATTTTGAATTCTGCTTTCCTTGCTCTTGGCGTGCATGTATTCTCAGTATTAAATTCGTGCATAATTGTAAATCATGTTCTGATCCCTCTTTTAGACTCTTTTAGGGTAAACACAGATGTGCAATGTCCCACTCCCGATCCGATTTCGAGATTGATTGCTGGAGTCTTAGGTTTGACGGATTAGGTACCAAACTCAACAGACGAGGTTTTTTTTCGTTATGTATATTTTTTGCTCGTCAATTTACTGTTGATATGGGAAATTACTCCCGGGGGATGGGGAGTGGGAATATATGAACTGGGTGATTGGCAGGTGGTGAATATACACGAGGAAAGGAATTGTTGCGTGAAATGTGGTGGAAAGATTTCCTATCTCTCCCTACCTCCTTCTTAGCTGTATCCGTTCCAGCTTCCAAGTTTCCCTTCGGGAACATTCCTTCAGCGAAGGCAGGGACCAAAAGGGAAAGAGGAAAAAGAAGGCGATAGTGTGTGCGTAGGCGGGCTCTGGCTTCCCTTTTCAGGGCGTTTGGGTCTGAAGGGGAGAACGTGGGTGTGTGGGTTGCCCAAAATGGGAGGGGAGTAGAGGCATTGAAGGAGGAATTCCTCGCGCGCCGCCGAATGGCAGAGGTACGGATGGACACGGCGCTTCGAAGACGGCGCCTGCGTCGGTTCCTCGATCGCGATAAGGAGACGACGAGCGAAAAAAAATGACGGCAGGAATTGTGAGGGAGGTTGAGCCGTCGCCCTGGAGACGCATGAAGGGAGAGGAAATTAAAAAGCAAGGTCTCACGAAGGTACGACCATTTCCCTGGTTTCCCTGGTTCTGGTGTGCAAAGATTCATGGTTTATTGTATAATTGAATTATAATAGGTGGTGGGAAATTGAAATAAAATTTTTCGAAAGTACTCATAATCTATGGATATTTGCAATGTAACTATTAAAGGTAGGTAGGTTTTCTCGGGCAATAGATGCTATTAAGTTTATTGTAATTTCCAATAATTTTTTGAAAATTATTTCTTACTTAATTTTATTCGAACATGTTCAATCTGTACAATCTAACGCATGTTGCCAAAAATGGAATTCAAATGCCATCAAAAGTCCCAACACATTTATATCAGTAATTCACCTTCTCCATTCTTCTTCAAACTCACATTTCAAAAGCCTCCAATCTACTCCTACTATCAGCCTGCTTCAGTGATTACGTTTCATTATTTCACGAAAAAATCTTTTCCTATCACAAGTCTTCTTCTTATTTCATCCCTTATACTTTGACCAATTTAGTACAGAACATTCCCAAGGTACAACCCAGCGTACAACATCATAATAACTCATTCTTAAATTCCTCATACTTCCTTCCTCCCTTCATCTTGTCCAATAGCCCTATCCAATTACTACCCTTTCTTAGTTTGCCTAACGTTCTCCCCTCTATTACGAACCCCTCTACTCTCCTCGCCCACCATCTCCAGTACTTCCTTATTTGTTTTCCTTTCGGTCCATTTGACCTTCTCCATTCTTCTTCAAACCCACTTTTCAAAAACCTCCAATCTACGTCTATCCTACTGCCTCATGACCACGTTTCCGCGCCGTATATAACTACGGTCCATGTCATAGTCTTAGCGAGCGTTTTCTTTACACCCTTACTCAAAGTCGCGTACTTTGAACATTACGTCCCAGAACACTTCCGAAATACGTAAACTGTTCCACCTGATCGAGTTTTCTAGAAAATCTTGCTAATATGTAAATCGGATAATTAATTTGCTTTTTGTGGACAGATCACGACGAGACAGTACTGAGTTCAAATGTTTTGCATAAATAGAGTAAGCATTCCGAAAGTAACATAGGCTTGGTCCGATTTGGATATGTTATTCTAGTAATTTTTGGGATTCGAAAAATTCGATTCTCGGAACAAAACAGCTTTATTCACAGAGAGATGTTAGCAGATTTTTCATTTAGAATCAGGATTTAAATTCATTTACTTCAACAAGAACGGGACAATTAAGCTACCTATTAATCCTCTGTATATTATATCGACAACTTCGTACATTGTAAACAGCTGCTGCGAAATTCTACAATCTTGGATTATTTCTTTAGAAGTTAATTTTGAAAATTGCTTCATTTTCTTGGTGAAAGTCGGTGGTCTTGAATTTCCTGTAAGAGGTAATTTTTAAAGTGCGTCGGTTCATATTTTTGAATTCATTGTTCATTATGTCATTAGTAAAAATCAAAATAGCATTTGTACGAAGAATCTAAAGGAACGCGTGCTTAAAAACGGCGAGTTGCCGAATAAACTGCCCGTGTTCATAATAAGGCCTGAAGTATGATTTAAATTCCGGCGCTCTAAAGAATAATTGGTCCGGCCATGCCGGGCACTAGTATGATCTAATATTTGCATAACAGACCTACATACATAATACATACCCATACCTGTTTAATAAAAAAGTAGTTTGATTAAATCATTGAAGTTTTGGTCTTTGGTTATTTATACTTGAAAATGTAGTCCTCGGTAAGCCACCGCTATGATGTGTGGCAGGGGATGAATACTCACCAGACTAATTTTTACCCAAATAACACCCTACCGCGGTCGGACAATGTTATTCTGACCCCTTATCGCTCGAAGAAATAATGACATCTCAAATCTATCTGTTCTACACTCAATCTCTGTAATGTTATTGACATGATCTCTTATACCGTAATACGATGGGATAATAATACATTTGTAACATCATCACTGCTAAAGAGAATTCCTTCTAATCTATGCAGTAGCTTCAATCTGTAATTTAGCCTTCGATCCATTAAGTGATCCCCTGTCTAAATCCTCTAATCTTTTGTATCCGCTACTTAGTTTATCATAACAATATTTTACAGACCTAGGTCCTTCACGCTGCACGCGATCCAATTCAGTAATTAATCCAACTTCGTGAGGATCCTATATAGTACTAGCAGTATATTCTGTTTATGAAGTTAGCCCTAGTGGATAAAGACAAAAACATAGAAACACATAAAAAAGAGAAACTCATTCGGTATCGAATTTTCGGTGGTCCCAACCAACGAAAATTAGATAACAATTGAGTAAGAAAAAGGACAGAACTGAGGAAAAGGAGGCCCTCCAGAAAATCCTGGAGGGCCTCCCAATCACCTTCCTAGATGTAAACTTATCATAAATAGGCCAAAAAGTTCAAACATTTGTACATTAAAAACCCACCAAAAAACAAAAACACATCACAACAGTTACCACCCATATCACACCAAACGCTTCATTCGTTATTCCCTGTCCATAAGGCGACACAGAATTTGTAATCACCCTGACTCCCTTGATGAATTCTTCTCAAATGTACACCACTCCCTCCTCCAAAGAGGTTATACTTAATCCCTCCTTAACCAAAGGATCCGAAGGCATGCCTACACTCTACCTTGCTACAAGCTACCGAACCTTCCTCCACCGTGGAAACACACATTCATTCAATTTGCACTACATGCTTCCCTGGCCTAGAATCTCTGCGATTAATCCTAAAAGACTTCTGCTCTATCCTCAAAAACCATAATGCCACCGCCAACCTTTTTCTCAAGTGCCCCTCTGTTACTTACAGACGTCCCACCAACTTATCAGATCTGCTCAAGTCGAACAATCCACTCCTTAAATCCCCGCCCTGTCACAAATCACTCCCAGGCCCTGCAATAAATCTAGGTGCAAAACATCTCCTATTTTCAAAATCAGATTCCCGTCCCTCTCCCACCCACTCTGAAGTGCCAACTTTGCCCCATAATGGACAGTGTATCACACTCCTCAACATTAGAAATAATAACCACCAGGTTTCTTGCAAGACTTCTTCCCTGATTGGTATGCTCCCAATCCTCTTGCCCTCCAAAAACTTCTCCTCCAAACTCTTCCCCTCACCAACCTTTCCCTACCTTTGTCCTCTATCCAGGGCTTCCAGACTCTCCTTTTCCTCAGTTCTGTCCTTCATTTCCTTAAGAAAGGTGGCTAGAACCACCGGAAATTCGATACCGAGTGAGTTTATCTTTTTTTGTGTGTCTTTCTGTGTTTTTGTCTTTGTCCACTAGTACTAACTTCATTTATATGTATTTATATAACAATACAACTATTTTTCGTTCCATCCGTTTATATACTCATCGTTTACACTTTCTCAAACTGTATTGACGGTGACAAAAACACTCACCCTGATGTATTCTCGTAATAATCATTCGCCCACGTTATTCGCCTTTGCGATCGAATGTAATTTATTTCTTCATCTTTGACGTAAGTAAGCATGGACGCTTGAGAAGTCGCGCCCGGTCCTTCTATCGACTGATAATACGGGAAAACAATGTTTCGGAAAAAATCTTCATATCTATATGTAAGTCTTTTGACGACTTTGGATTAAGGCCAGCAATCTATGCGAAATATGTGAATCCCTCCCTTTTCCATAATAAACTCCGTCCGACTCCGTCCATATCTCTGAATGCCAAAAGAAAAACTTCTGCAGTTAAGTTTCGTCGCATCCTCCCACTAGACTTGGAGGAAGAACGGAAAGGTTCTATTTTATACAATACAAGACATCTCAAAGCACAGTCACTGAGTCCCTGGCCTATCGATAAAGAGTCGAAAGAAAATTCTCGGCAACCTTGTTATCCGAAAAGCGTTCGTTCCTCCATTCCTTACTTTGTTACTATTGGCAACGAGCACTGGAGGAAGCGAGGACATTGCAGAAATTCGATTGATTACGTATTTCACTATTAGTGTGTAGGAACCTAAGGGTGCTTTGTGTTGATTTAAAATAATCACATAGAATTAAAAATAGTCACAAATTATTTATATGTTTATTTTCCGAAAAACAAAAACTATATTGACGGCTCGCATAAGTAGATTTTCGTGATGTACGTGATTTTTGGTTAGATATTTCACGACAGTAAGATTAAGGATTTAAAATTAAGTAGAACCACCAGTTTAAAGGTTTAATTTTTCCCACGAACGTAAAGGTATCGGGAAATTTGTAAATCGACTGTGAAATCCAAATAGTCTGGCATGTTGTCCTTATTTAATCATTTTTCCCTGCTCTCCATGCTTTTGTTTATAATCCGGAGAACCACTTTAGCTGCGTGGGATATCAAAATTATCACTATTCCAAAGTGTTCACATTTGATTTACTTTTTTTTAAGTGACCTGCTGACATTGCGGAATATTTTGATCTAATCTCTCTCAAATTATTGCTACCTATACCAAATCTTCCGTTCACTTTGACCCTACACCCATAAGCGGCATCGCAGGCAATTTCTACTATTTTTTTATTTTACGGTGCTATGTTTTCCCTTGATTGCGTGGCATGTAGGCAATATTGTCCCAAAGGCCCCACGTTTTCAGAAATAGTAATTAATATTCACTCCACATGCACCTTGGTTCCTCAGTCGTCTTAATGTTCCGGACATTAAGAGATTCCTTGTGCACAATGGACCATGAAATTCTGGATCATGCCATCTTTTAAATTATACGTCCTTCGGTCATATTTCTGCTTGAATATTTTACATAGATTATCCCAAAGTGAAGCACTCAAACTATTTCTGACTTGCAGCCAACTTTAATATTGTAATGATTTTGGTTTTTTTCCAATTTTTGTTGCCTTTTTCGTGTGTTACTGAATAATAAAGAAACACTTATTGATGTGGCTCAAAGTATTTCTCGTGGAACGTTAAAAAGAAAATAAACCACGTGTGACAAACACAAAAAGCATGTTTTAACACTGTGTATGTCACTCCACCAGGATTTCTAATTTTTCCATCTGGAAATAAAAAAATCTTCAAGGAGTTAAGTAAATCCAATTTTGCGCATCGTTGAATTCCAAGAGATCATAACTTTTCTCGTGTTTATCGTTCCACTTTTTAAAGGTTTTATTTTATAGTTCAGTCCACTGACAGAGTTCCTACTTAGTATTGTACTATATGTCGCTTAGAGTTTGAAATATCTTAAAAAGTAAAGGTATCTCATGTCCCTGGCAGATACAGATAAATAGAGACATTCATTCCATTGAAGAACTTTCCTTTTATTTCGGCAACGACGAGGCCATAAATTGCGGAGAAAAGTGGAGAATGATGTGACTGGGTCACGGGTTCAACTTACTCATAGTACCCTGTTCCTCCTTATCCGTCATCTGGTGTTTCTGTGTGTGTGTATTGAAGTATGTCTATGTATATATATATATATATATATATATATATATATATATATATATATATATATATATATATATATATATATATGGTATCAGTTAGATTATATTATGGTTAGGCACAGGTTTAGGAACAGTGTGATAAATTCGCACAGTTTCCCAGGAGCGGATGCGGACTCTGACCACAATTTAGTTGTTATGAAATGTAATGTTCGTTTCAAGAAGATAAGGCAAGGGCGGCGGGTTAGGAAATGGAATTTAGAAGCAGTAAATGGATTAACGAGGAAGGAGTATCAGCAGGCTGTAGAGAAAATGATGGATGACGGTAAAGAACTGAGTACTATCGAAGAAAAATGGGAATTTATCAAGAAAGGGATATTGGAAGCCGCTAAAGACACTATAGGAACCGTTAACGGGAAAAGGATAAGGAAACCATGGGTAACGGATGAGATGATTGTAAAGATGGATGAGAGAAGAAGATGGAAAAATGTAAACACAGAGTTACGCAAAATGAAGTACAAAGAGTAAAACAATAAATTGAGAAGGGCCACAAATAAAGCAAAAGAAGAATGGTGGAAAACGCAATGCGAGGATATGGAAAGTTTACAGAAGAAGGGTGAAATTGGTGCTCTATACAGCAAGGTTAAGTTATTATCGGGAGGTAAGAAGGCAAGATCTGTGCTAACAGTTAAAGATAAATGGGGTAAGATAATAGTTGGACCAGGAAAAATCCAAGAGAGATGGAAGGAATATATAGAAACACCGTATGGTAAAGAACTTAGGCCGACAAGGTTAGACATAGAAAAGGAACATGACGTAGAAGAAGATAGCTTAGGTCCAGGCATACTCGACGATGAAATAGAAAGGGCATTAAAGGAGATGAAAGCAAATAAGGCTGTGGGGGTGGACAATATTCCTGTAGAATTGTTGAAATGGTTAGGGAAAGGTGGGAAGAAGGCCATATATGGACTGATTCGTAGTTGAGAGGAATATAGAATACAATCAGGACGTTTTTGCCTGTTTTGTAGATTTCGAAAAAGCGTTTGATAGAGTGAATTGGGAAAAATTAATGCGTGTATTGCAGAAAATAGGAATGGATTGGAGGGACAGGAGACTGATCCGCAACCTGTACATGTCTCAGACTGCTCAGGGGCGAGTGGGGAACGGAGAGTCCGGATGGGCAGTGTTAGGAAGAGGTGTAAGGCAGGGTTGCTCATTGTCACCGGTGCTGTTCAACGTATATGTAGAGGAAATGATTAAAGAGGCATGGGAAGAACTGGAGGTAGGAATGAAAGTCGGAGGGGATTTCGTAAAATCGGTTAGGTTTGCTGATGACCAAGCATTAGTTGCTCAGTCAGCCAAGGGGTTGCAAGCATTATTGAGTGAATTGGAGGTTCAGTGCGATAAATATGGGATGAGAATCAATATTAATAAAACAAAGGTTATTCGATTTTCCAGAAAGAAAAAGGCTAAGCTAAATATTAAAATAGGCGGGGAAAAAATAGAGCAGGGAGAACAGTTTACATATCTCGGAAGTGTTTTGGACCAATACGGTCAAAGTGGTAGGGACGTAAGGAGAAGAATTGCGCTAGGGAAGGAGGCTTTCTCAAGGAGGAGGGAGTTGATGACGGGGACGTTGAGTAGGGATGTTAAGAAAAGACTCGTAAAAACTCTCATATGGAGCGTACGTACGGCGCGGAAACGTGGTCGCTGAAGCAGGAGGATAGACGTAGATTGTAGGCTTTTGAAATGTGGGTGTGGAAAAGAATGGAGAAGGTCAAATGGACCTAAAGGAAAACAAATGAGGAAGTACTAGAAATGGTGGGGGAGGAGAGGGGTTTGTTGAGAGAAATCCTATGGAGGCAGAAAAAATGGATGAAAGGCGTATTGAGCGGTAGTGGAATGTTGAAGAGGGTAATAGAGGGGAGAATGTTGGGCAAGCGAGGTAAGGGTAGGAACAGGATAGGGATGTTGGACGGGATGAAGGGAGGAAAGAAGTACACCGAGATGAAGAGGGACCTGATATAGATTAGTTTGCTAGGTGGGGAGTCACAAAATGTTTATTTGATAGTTGTGTCCATCCAAAAACCTACCTTAACCGGTAGATTACCTAAAAAAATATATTATTTATATATATACGGTGAACAAATATTCTTTCCCATGGAAATAGATATAAGGAAAGGGGATAGGAACACACATAAAAGACGAACACAGGAGAGGTTTGTGTGTATTTGGTTCGTGTTTGAATGTGTAATTGGCCAATGTGGCTCGTCTCTTCTTCTGGCTATGCGTGCTATGAAACGCACCGTTCCTATCCTGTATGATGTTGTATGCTTGCTAATGTACTGTCCATTCTCCTCTTGTGTTTGTCAATTTCTCCTTTGGTGGGTGTAACAGCTCCCTAACGCCATCTTCTTTTTAATAAATCGGAGCACTTTGGCGCTTTATAAGATCGCAGATTTCAATGTGAAAGTGCGCTCCCTCGATAGCTCAGCTGGTTAGAGCATCCGCCCGGCAAGTGGAGAGATCCGGTGTTCAAGTCCCGGTCGAGGAAAATATTTTTACATTCGTGATCTGCTCACATCCGCCATTCCCACCTCTCTTGTGTTCGTCCTTTATATGTGTTCCTTTACCATTTTCCTTATCTCTATTTCAATCTGAATGAATATTTATTCGCCATATGGCGGTATTTCGTGTTTGAATGTGTATATATATATATATATATATATATATATGTATACATGTTTGTATATATATATATACATACATGTTTGTATATATATATATATATACAAACACATATTTATATCTCGGAACGAAACATGTTCACAAAAGTAAATATAAGGTCAGTGGAAGGCATTTCCCGCTTTTCTATTATCTATTTTATTCTTTCTGTTGAGATAGATGCTTGTGCTACCGAAATGTTTGTTCAAAAACAAAAACAGTGTCTCTTTATTTTGTTTCCAAGTCTGTATACCATCTTCCCGCTTGTGACTCACCGTAAATGTTATGCACGTATGCACGATATTTTTGTGTGTGGATAAGTATGCATGCATTAAATGCTGGAGAAATTGGCAAGTTGTCCAGAAATTTGTTAATTATTAGGGAAATATTGACGTAGAGAGAGTCTGAGTAGGCCGAAAGCTTAAATAATCTACAATGTGAGTGTTCTTTTACGTATTATCTGTTTTGTTCTGTGCTCTATTGTGCCGTCCAGAAGTTATATATATATACATATATATATATATATATATATATATATATAATATAAAATCTTTATGAATACACTAGCACAAACATTTATACATTTACAACGACATGTATGTAGAAATATATACACAGCCATATTCACTTTTTTATCGCCGTCTTTTTATCTCGTCTTATTACCCGTGAGTCAAGACTTTTCTGCCGCCAGCCGTATATTCGCGCGACAGAGGGTGGAAGGGGTTGGAGGGAGGGTCGCGCTCTTAACGGGCAACGGGAGTCCCCGCGAGACCAATCCACCCTTCCTCTGTTTTTTATGGCACGACCCGAGAGATAAAAAATAAACCGCACTCTGCCCTCCGCCGGCCTTCGCACACATTGGCGGCGGCGGTATGGAGGCGGGGGCGAATGGGGGTGGGGAAGGGTGGCGGATTGGTGTTGAGACGTGGGTAAATGGGGGTGAGCGACGGGGCGAATTTCTCCCCCCCCCCCGAGGCGGCGAATCGCTTCCGATTTTTTTCTCTTTAAACGCTTCTTTTCTTTGACACGAAAAAAACCCAAAAGTGCCTCATCCTCTTGACCCCGGGTGACCTTATGCGAGAATAGAATCATCCTCTTTTTCCAGGAATCTTGGAGATTGCTTCCGCTGCTATCTTTTGCTTCTTCCCTCTCGTAGACCTCTCGACAACAATTCCTAATGCTCCTCCTCCCAGTGGAATTTGCCTTTTTTTTGAAAGCGAGTCATTTTTTTCTCCTTTTCGGTTGGCGTTAAAAGTTCTGACTATTGTTCTGGTCGGTTTTTTTACGTATTTTTTACCATATATTGATTAAATACGGTAATTTAGTCCATCGGCGTGTCACATATTCATTAGTTTGTGGTTTAATAATGTAATGGCAGAGTTCACCCCGAACCATAAAACTTAAGGAATGTGAAATTCACGTTCATTAACATAGGAGGGCCACTTCCTGCCCTTGTCCAACCCTTGTGTTTCTCAAAGCGTTCTTTCAAGCAATATAAATCGTGAAATTGACTCATTAATATACTCAATGGCATCTTTCGGGAATCGAACTTGGCACCCTCCTATCAGAAGCCCCAATCCGATTACCAACAGCGTCACCTGGAGTTAGCGCCGTAAACCTCTTCATATCGTTATCCTTATCTTTATTCTGTGTGACCTAAATATTTTCGCAGTAACGAAATTAACAGGACGTATGCCTAATGTATCAATGCATGTAGTTATGTAAGAACGTTTGCAATGGTTGAATTAGAGACTTCGTAATTGTAGAACATTTTGAACTCCCTCGATGCTTAAATAAAGAGTTTAGTTACATTTGATGTTAACATCAACCCCATTCTATATGAATCATTTCCTGATGGATGAAGCTATCTACTGGAACTCATCTAGAGCAGCTGGATGATTGTGAAAGGTTGGGCGATCTCCCAGGGTTATAACCTTAGGGCATCCCATTTTTCAATTGGACGCTTACAACCCAATAGGTCAATGTTATCCGGCCTGGGGGTTTAAGTTGACACTATTTAATGATTTATATCTGATTTCAGAGTGGTTTAAGGAATGGCGGACATAATTAAATGTATAAAAGCTGTTCACTAATTAAGTTTGGGAGTGTTAGGGAAGATATGTAAGACGTTATTTATAAACTATGGGGGATCGAGGCGAGCTCTTTCGAACAGGTCAAATGTTCGTGTGTTAAACTGACGTAAAACCTTTCATGGGGTTCAGATATTAGAAAAATATGCGAGGTAGACTTCGATCAGGAATACGTTGGTCAATGTTATATATATATAATATTATATATATTCGCATGTATGTGTATAGTGGTGTTCATATATATATATATATATACACACACACACACACATATATATATATATATGTGTGTGTGTGTATATATATATATGGGAAACCATAACCGGCACAGGGAAAGGAATTGGCCCCCCTACCCTGATGTGTGAATTTTCACACGCCGTCGGGCTTGGTACGTGGGTGAGCTCTACCATCACCTACTAAACTGACCTTCGGGTTGATTACTGTGTTCATGGAAGGCCTCGAAGTAGGCCGAAAGCTTAAATCATCTACAGTGTGAGTGTCCTTTTACGTGTTATCTGTTTTATTCTGTGTTCTATTGTGCCGTCCAAAAGTTATATTGCTCTCGTGAGTACTTCCGCATCATCTATATATATATATATATATATATATATATATTATATTATATATATATATATATATAGCCAATTCCTTTCCCTGTGCCGGTTATGGTTTCCCAGGAAGATCTGGTACCCGAAAAATCAACTAGCTTGGGTGGAGCTGCAGGTGCCCAAAGTGCCTTGCCCGGGAATCGAACCCGGGACCCTCCGGTCAGTAGTCCAACGCTCTACCCCCTAGACCACCGCGACCCGCATATATATATATATATATATATATATATATATATATATATATATATATATATATATATATATATATATATATATATATATATATATATATATATATATAATATTATATAAATGAATAATAAATTTAACATAGAAAGAAAACGATAGGATATAAAAATAATAGAAATTTGAATTGAATTATATTTAAATTAAAAGAATATTAAGTTATGGGCTTCCCTACTAATATATTCCTGTTCTACTTCCAAGCACTGAAGTTACTTCCATTTAAGGTTATTTGCGTGTGTTGACCTCTTTCTTGGTCGCAAAGGCTTTATTGATGATGCGGGACAATACGAGTGCTTCCCATGTCCATCCCCCTCTTGGGCGGTGCTTAGGAAATTAATTTGATTTCCGCTCGGAAGATTATTTGCTTAAGTCTCCCATCCTTCACTATCAAATGCTGATCCTCCATAAGCCCTGATAGTCCGTATTTCTTACTTCTCCCTTAATTTGGTCCGCGCATTTGTCCCTCGTCCTTTCTCTCTTGAATTGCCCTCTTTTAATTATGCTCCTAGCAACATGTTTAAATTGCATTATTTGGTAAATATGAGTGTGTGTCTCTGTCTGTGTACATAAAAGTCGTTCCTGAAATACGCTATTTTGTTCATTCGGAACTCAATGTCAATATGTCTCTTGTATTTTTTCACATTGTCGTTATGGATGGATAGCTGGGAGCAATTACAATAAAGTAAAAAATAAGGTTTTATTGTACTCATACGGACATAGGACTCTGAAAAATATGAACTTCGAAGAATTAGAAGAGGCCTTTGAAAAGTGGTGATGAAGGGTAAAATGCTGAAGATTAATAAAAATAGCCAAAGTGTGAAAGGAGTTTTTTTTATTCATATGGTAGAACAGAAGAGAGACGGAACATACGCAAACCACGCCTAAGACAATGACTAGATGGATTGGGCGCATCTTGAGGTAAAATTGACAAGCTAGAAATGTGGCAGAAGGAGAAATCGAAGAAAATATTTAAAAAAAAGGAAAACCAAAAGGAGAGCACTGGATTGGCTGAACAAAGTACTTTAAACAGAGGTAGTGTTACTATTACTGAGTGGGGAAGAATACAGGAATTCAGAAAACCAATCTTATGATTGATAGTACTGATCATGATGACCTGGATGAAGTGTGTACGCGATCTTTTCTCCGAGAGAGCTTTCAAAAATCATTGAGGACTACAAACGTGGTTTTTCTCACACGAGTGCACGAGTTTCAGCTATATTTTTTTACCATAGAGGCTTTTAGACAACCGGAAAATAAATAAAATTAAACGGGAGGGGACATGTTTTTAATGTTCTCTCCCATTTTAATTGTTAAAAGTCACTCGCGGTAAGATAACACACATTACGCGTACGTGGTTTGCATAGAAAGTGTCGGTAACAATTTTGTCCTGACCTGCATTGCGTGAAGTACTATTTCTGACCGTCGGTTAAGTTTGCACATGATCGCAAATCGTACGTTGGCGTTGATAAGATGACAGTGTACACACCATTATCACTGATCATTATCACCAAAGCGAAATATATGCGCTAAACTCGTCCTCCCGAAGGTCTTACGGACGGACGGCCAACAGAGCAGAGTCGAGTGTCTGCTTGTGAAGACCTTCTGCAACGACATCTCGACGATTCCCCAACCACCTTACAGTCCCGACTTCGCACCAGTAGACTATTTCCTATTCCCAAAAGTGAAATCCACCCTCAAAGGACACTCCTAAATTGGACCCTAAGTTAAGCCGTCAAAAAAGCTTGCAGGAGTACTCTTAAGGACCATCAGGAATACACCTTTCAGGGAGCCTTCGAATCGTGGAAAAGCCGCAAGCTGCAAAACTTTGCGTCGACGCTCTCAAAGGGAAGAAGTACTTTGAAGAATGTTGAGAAGGTTTGCATGAATATGTTAGAATTGAATGTGGTTTTATTTTATGGGTGTTGGCCTGACACCTCCATGCCACACGCCCCAATGATGGCTTACGGGGTATTATGTAGATGTACAGTGATTGCAGCAATGTTCGAAATAAATCTGTTTTTCCCAACTTTCGTCGTCACCGTTCATATTATATAAACCAAGTGTGTGGACCATATCTTGTGTGCTCTACTTCATTGTCTTCTTCAGCCCTCCCTATCTTCCACCTTTTTCGTCTCGTCCAAAGAGTCATCTCACTTCCAGCATTCACCCAAACTTTGACTAACCTTTTCACAACGTCAGCGAACATTTTCCCTTCATAGACAATCTTGAACGCTTCAGCGAACTTCTCAACATTTCCCCACCCAAGTCCGCTGCACTCTGTCTCTCTGAGTCTCAGGGGTGCAATCACCACGAAAATAAGATTCAGTGGTCAATGAACTGGGAGAACTTTCTTGAGAGAAACATATAAGGTAGATGCGCACAGGCAGACATCACATAAGGATTTATTGGAAGAGTAGGAGGAGCAATTGACCGCGCTGAGGAGGGCCGTCTCATCTTTCACAAGTTGGGCCATTTCCCTCCCACACGTGTATCGAACGCGAAAAGAGAAAGCAGTACATGAACGAGAAAAGAGAAGTACAGAGGACATGTTAGGGTTGGGTTACCCTTATTTACGGAGAAATGATGCAAGACTTTCAAAAAGATAAAGGACAATCGGGTTGAAATGAGACAAGAAGGGAATGGTCAGTAAGTAAAATGCAGTCGGAAGACAGGAGCAACGAGATGAAATAAAAGAGACGATGAATGTGTGTGGACAGGGTCACAGAGAGATTCAAGTATAAACTCTTCCATGTCAAGAAATGGAATCATAACAAACTTAAAGTCAAGCACCCGAATACACAGGGTGCGGCAATATAACATCATTTTTCAAAGGGGTTTAGCTGTATAGAAAGGAAGTTATGTCGCCGCATCCTGGATTCGCTTAATTAATTATTTAATGATAAGCGAGGGTAGTTTGAAAGGCTCTCGGGATCACTGAGACCGCCATTTAATGAATACAGTGCTCGTTACGGCATTGCTTGCCCTTGGCTTTGTTTGTTTGTTTCCAAACTCCTCTTTCCATCCCTGTTCTGTCTCTGCAGGGGGAGGGGGCCGCTGCCTCCCTGCAGCGGTGTGTCGCACTCCCTCCATATTCCTTGTTTGGGGGCTGAGAGCACGTCGATGTGATGGCAGAGGTTCCCCCCTTCTTGCTTTCCGATTCTAATTTGCCACGTTATTGGATATATACTATATTTGCTACATTTGCAGGTGCATGTTAGTTTATCTTATGAGTATTTGCATGAGTGTAAGTTAAAAAGGTTTTTGGATTAGTATATACGCTCCCATGGGATTAGGTTTGCATTTGTTGGTGTTGCCTTTGATTTTATCCTATTTTACGAATGGTGACCTACACCTCCCGCCACACGCCCCTGCGGCTGGGTATCTTATTACGGTGGCGGGCGAGGTGACTCTTTTCATTCACGCTTGACTTCCACTGAGAGAGATCGAATCGTGCGTTTCAACTGCTTGATTCAAACGTGCTTTCATTTGGTACGTAGTTTTTCTTTAATCTTCTAAGATTCTGTGTATCTTCAGCATTGTTCTTATCAGCACCATGTTTCAAATGCTTCTGTTCTTCGCTGGTTCACTTATCCAATATTCCATATTTTACGATCCGAAGAGTTCCATGCTCCACACGAAAGTCTTGACTAATTGCTTCCTTATTTCCACCCTTAGGTTCTTTGACCATAGTAATTGCCTCTTCTTCATGAATCCGTTCTTAGCTTGGGCTATTCTTCGGTTGATGTCGGTCGAACTTCCATCCCATGTTATGCTTCTGTCCAGGTAGATAAAGGATTCCACTTGTTCTAGTTTCACCCCTCGAATTGTTATATCTGCATTCAGCTTCTATCTTCCGCACACTAGGATTTTAGTTTTCCTCTTGTTGATGTTCATATTATATTCCCCCAACACTTGATCCATAGCACTTAGTGTTGCTTGCAGGCCCTCTCGCGTCTCCGCCACTACGGCAATGTCATCTGCAAATCGGCAAAACCGGCAAACTCCAGTAATCCCCTCTATCCTTCCATCTCACCCCGCATAGATCTAAAACATCTATATTACCTCTTTCCATCTCTCGCTTAATATTTTCTAATTTGCCTGTCCTCGACACTGTCCTGACATTCCATGTTCCTATTGTAACTACTTTCGTCTTCTTCTGCGTCTTCTGTCCTGCGTTTGTTAGTTTTCCCCTGCAAGGGTTTCGTGAGGTGATGTCCGCGGAAGCCTTGCCTCCCCCGCTGCCGGGTACGACATACGGCCTCTTGGGCCGAGTCCCGCAGTTGCCAGGACTCAATTTCTGTCTTGTATCCATCATTTTTCTTGGAATAATAATCGAGGTGGTTTCCCGTTGTCTTCCTCATTAGTGTTTTTAACGTGAACCCATTACTAAATGGCCGCCCCACTGGGGTCAGACGCCATTGCAGCCGCCTCACTGAGGAACAGACGCTGCGTGGACTACCTTTCGTCTGGCTCCTAACCTTCGACCTATCTGGCATGGGTGACCCTTCCAGGAGTAATTATTATTACTCCCGCCAGCACAGCTCTAGGGGTCATCGGAACGTTGTGCCCTTCTACCACGTCAAGGTTGTAGTCCATGGGAGGGATATAGAGATATATATTTATTTGTCCACCATGTTATCTTACCAAGTTTTTGGCAATCGTCATTTTATGTTGCTGTGAGGTCTTTAGTATTTTTCGTAGTCACTCGCTTTGTCTATTTTAGTGTAACCCTAATGTCGTGCTTTCATTTCCTTTTAGTTCCTCGTAGTAATTTCTGAATAGTCTTTTAATTGTTTCGTCTAGACTGACTATATATGTCTTTAGTTTTCACCCAAGATTTAATTCTGTGTATGGATCTCAAAATATTCCTTTCGGTTATCTACAATTTTTTACACCTTTTCTTACTTAGAGGAGTCCCATCCAAGCTAGGGCCGCATTTGTCAAAACGGGGCCAATTGACGTCTTGTATTTATAATTTTTATTGTTTGAAGGCGTCGCATTATTTTTTAAGATAGCTGCTAGTCCTGCTCGACTTTCGTAAGCCTTTCCTATTATGTTTTTAACATGCTTGTTAATGTTCAATCTACTGTCAATTTTAACTCCTAAGTAAGTGGCCTCTGTGCTCCACGCTGTAGTCTGTTCTTGGGTTTTATACAAGATAAAGTCAGTGTTATCGTGTGCGGCCTTGTGTGAATCATGGCTTTTGTTTTGCTTGGGTTATCGCTTAGTCTCCACTTGGAGTACCACTTAGTTGCCCGATCTAGCATGTTTTGAGCTCTTTCTTAGGCAATTGTTAACTTTTTTCTCTTGGCTATGATCGCCGCGATATCTGACTAAGTGTGATTAATATCTACTAATTCTGTTCTTCCCTTAGGAAACGTGCCGTAAATACCGAGTGACTCACTGCCTTGGCGGTTTTATTTCAGAATATGCCTAGTATCGGCTTTTGCTCTATGCCTTTTTTAAAATGTCATTTTTTTCTTGCCCTGTTCTGAGCAATCCCCTCTGCCCTTCGTGGTCCACCGGCCATTATTGGCCGGATTTTCCGCTGCCCAGCATCTCTGCTCTTCAGCGGTATTTACTTCGGCACATCCACGGAGTCCCCGAAGGGCCCC
This sequence comes from Hetaerina titia, assembly GCA_037158775.1. Taxonomy (NCBI): domain Eukaryota; kingdom Metazoa; phylum Arthropoda; class Insecta; order Odonata; family Calopterygidae; genus Hetaerina; species Hetaerina titia. The sequence continues at coordinate 9,824,648 of CM073769.1, read as the reverse complement.
GTCGGTGTCGTACCATTTTGGAACTAAGTGGCCCCGATTTTTGGTCAGTTCTTTTAGTTAAACCTGCCATCACCCATTGATGTTTTTTCTCGTGATCCGATATAAGGTATCATTGCCTATAGGGTGCTGGTATCCTAGAGGTTTATGCGTTTCTTGGTACCAATTGGAAATAATTAAAAAACGGTGTTTTTTCACATCTTGGCGAGTGTGAATTCAAACGGGTTGTAGGAAGTGCGTGAGTGGGATGGTGCCCTAAGATGAATGTCGCTGAAGGTGACATCTATGGACTAAATATGAAATAGCGTTATGTTTGTGACTGTAGCGAAAATTATTTGAAATATAGATCGGCAGTGGTGCCGTGTCACGAGTCACCGGGGTTGATCGGTAATTAGGGGCATCCAGGTCAAGGACCCAAGAAACAGTTGACGAGATCATAAAATCCTGGGGACCCCTTATTTCAAGGCGCGGACGGGTTTGACTCTCCGTTTGGCTCCGTTCCCCTTCTTTATTTGCCCCTTGTAAACTGATGCACTCCTCGGTCTGTATTGTTTCGCGTGCGTTCGAAAGAGTATCTCCACTGCTGAAATCACTAAAGAGTGAGCAAATACAGATAAGGTTTTGGTGTTGACTGCGGTGGGAGTGACCCCAAGGAGAACTGATGACGCGCCAGGAGTGGCCTATGAGGATTCTAAGGACACGACAGGTCGAGGCTGCCCTTGCCCGCCAGGCGAATAAATAAATCTCCGCTTAAATTGTGGAATTCTCTGCGCGTTGTAAAATAGCTGAAGTACTTGCACATTTGTGACCTCCATTGTTAGTTGGGGATGGAGCATAGGTCTCAGGCGCATTTACGAATTCACATTCATGTGGACGAGGCAAGACTTGGGAATATTAGAAAGGCACGGGACTACTTGGTATTCTTTAGACACTTAGGGGCTTGTTAGAGGCCTAAATTATATTTCAAGACATAACTGTCGGGATAAGATAAGACAGACGATGTGCACTATCAAATAGACATAATGAAGTGGTCGTTCTTCCCTCAGAAGATATGCATAAGAAATTGAAACCATAGAATCAATATATTTATTATTTAAAAATTGAAATATTCGTGCAATGCAGCCACCATTGCGTTATGGAGTAAAATCCGCATGCATGTGTATAGTGTTGTTTATATAGGAGAAAATATATATTCATGTGCATTAATAAATATACGAGGCATGCTCCTAAAGTAAGGGCCGTTTGGTCACAGAAAAAAATATACTCGTGTGAAACACATTTTATTGGCACTTTTAGTTAGCTACAAATCTATTTTCCTTCTCTACATAATCGCCGTTCACTTCTAAGTATTTTTCGTACCGCTTCACCAGCGTCTTTAACCCCTCTTCATAAAAGCTCGCCGCCTGAGAGTTGAACCAATTGACAACGCCGTTCTTGATATCCTCCACGGTTTCGAAACGTTGTCCACCGAGCCACTGTTTCAAGTGCAAGAAGAGGAAGCAGTCGCTAGGTGCAAGTTCTCATCATCTCCATCTTGTTGTTAACGGCCCAAAAACTCAAGTTCACTGGGCATTCTTTGTGGTGATCGAGGTTTACGGGGACTCTGCTCTGTCCTACTCACAAGTTCCGAGGTGGTTAAAGGACTTTAAGGAGGGCCGAGAAGAGGTTCACGGCGAGCAGCGCTCTAAGCGGCCGTCAACTAGCAAAACAAACAGTGAAAACAATGCTCATTGTCTTTTTGAGAGTGTTAGATGCAACAAAGTCGACTTTAGTTAGAGAATCGGCCCGGCAAGTCGAAAGATCCGGTGTTCAAGTCCTGGTCATGGAAATATTATTGCGCTTGTGATCTTCTTGATTCCGCCTTCCCCCACCTCTCCTGTGTTCGTCATGTATATGTGTTCCTATCCCTTTTCCTTATATCTCTTTCCATGTGAATGAATATACATATTTTTATTATATATATATATATATATATATATATATATATATATATATATATATATATATATATATATATTTGGACGGCACAATAGAACACAGAATAAAACAGATAACACGTAAAAGGACACTCACACTGTAGATGATTTAAGCTTTCGGCCTACTCCGAGGCCTTCTTCAGGTCAGACTGAGAGGTTTTGAGGGAAGAGTGCCTGGGGAGGGGAGGGGGGGCGGAAGGTTTAGGGACTGCTGGGAAAGAAATTAAAGCTTAAATCATCTACAGTGTGAGTGTCCTTTTACGTGTTATCTGTTTTATTCTGTGTTCTATTGTGCCGTCCAAAAGTTATATTGCTCTCGTGAGTACTTCCGCATCATCTATATAGTATATATATATTTAGATGTGCACATTTGTGTATAACGTTTGTCTGCCTGTCTATATGTAGTCTGGTATATGGATGTACTTCTGCATTTTCTAGCTATTATTATAAGTATATGATATTCTATTTCCAAGTGATATATATATATATATATATATATATATATATATATATATATATATATATATATATATATATAAACTTGAACTTAACTTGAAAATCCCGCCATACGGCGCACAAATATTCATTCAAACATAGAAATAGGTATAAGGAAAGGGGATAGGAAAACACATAAAAGGCGAACACAGGACATGTGGGGAAGGCGGTTTTTGAGCAGATCACGAAATTAAAAGTATTTCCTTATCCGGGATTTGAACCACGGGCCTTCCACTTGCCGGGAGGATGCTCTACCACCTAAGCTAATAAGGAAACCAGATTTACCTTGAGATCTGCGATCTTATAAAGCGCCAAAGTGCTCCGATACATATTGCCCGAGAGATGGCGTTATGGAGCTGTTTCACCCACCAAAGGAGAAATAGACGGGACACAAGAATGGGAAAGGATAGTAGAAAAGCATTCATACGATCTTATAAAGGATAGGAACGGTGCGTTTCATGGCACGCATAGCCAGAAGAAGAGACGAGCCACATTGGCCAAACACATATTCAAACTTGAAAATCCCGCCATACGGCGTACTTTCGTGATATGCTCAAAAAACCGCCTTCCCCACATGTCCTGTGTTCGCCTTTTATGTGTTTTCCTATCCCCTTTCCTTATACCTACTCGTATTTCTGTTTGAATGAATATGTGTGTATATATATATATATATATATATATATATACATTCAAACACGAAATACCGCCATATGGCGAATAAATATTCATTCAAATTGAAATAGAGATAAGGAAAATGGTAAAGGAACACATATAAAGGACAAACACAAAAGAGGTGGGGATGGCGGACGTGAGCAGATCACGAATGTAAAAATATTTTTTTAACAAAATGTAAAAAAACAAAATGACAAAAATGTAAAAATGTCCCGGTCGAGGAAAATATTTTTACATTCGTGATCTGCTCACGTCCGCCATCCCCACCTCTTTTGTGTTTGTCCTTTATATGTGTTCCTTTACCATTTTCCTTATCTCTATTTCAATTTGAATGAATATATATATATATATATATATACACACACACATCCCTCCAGAATGCATACATATTTAAAATAACATTACATGCAAGTGAATAAATAAGAATAAATAGCCCAATTAGTTTGGAGTATAGGTACATATTATACTGTCCATTTTCGTGAAAAGTTGCGTTTGAAATGATAAAAATATTTAACAAATAATTCTTCATTATTTTTTAAATATATTTTATTTACAGAATTAAATGTATGTAGTTAGACTTTTTATTGATCCTCCTTTTGGTGGACCTAGCACATGCAGGAATGTGTCATTCATATCATTTTATTTTTTTCTCTATTAACTAATTAAGAAGTAAATGGACGCTTGATGTGTTTACATTTTATTTGCAAGAGGTGTATGGAAATTGGGACGCCGTATCAGGCTGGAATGGAAAAATGAGAAATCAAAGAGTTTGATCTACAAATCTTTTGCCTAACGAAATGATTTCTAATGAGTTCATCCCTTGACAATGGCCGCCTCCGTCGCCTTAATCGAAAAGAATTCGGATAAGTTTTTATAATTAGAGTTCTTCGCGATTAGATACGTAGTTTTCATTTATCGAGACGGAAGGATGATTCCAATTTCTAATCGTATCCCCCGTTTCCACAGACCCCCGCATTCCAGCAGTTTCTGGAACTGGAGGACTTTCCGGCCATACTCCCAAAATCCCTTTTCCTATCCTCTCTTAAGACCCCAGTCGTTCACTCCCAAACCCTTTACCAATTTCCCCCACCCGCCCGACTATATCACTTTCCCCTCCCCCCTGTCTCTTTCACACCCCTCCCCCCTCTTATAAGGATACCAGCGCTCCTCCCGGGGTTTCTCTCGTTAGGCGAACAATTAGTCGGGGTCGATGGAGGGAGGGATGGAAACCATGACGACTGGATTACCTCTGGAAACTCCATGACTCCTGGCTCTGAGGACCGCGCGCGCCCGAGCGAGATGTTCCTTTAAGCTTCCAGCCTCCGAAGAAAAGCAGCTAGACGCATTTCGCATTGCTATCTGCCGTTCGATTTGCTCAATCCTTGGCTTCCAGAGTAGTTCTCTCATGGGAACGACCAAATAGGGGGTTTTCTACATGTAGGAGCTATTATGCTAGATTTCCTTCTGTCGCAATTTTGTTCGCACTGGAACATTTGATTCATTTGAGTATAGAGCTATTCTTGTCAGTATAGAGCTTAAGGAAACTTTTAACATTTGCTTGGGAAAGCATAAAAAAATGTAAGACCCATCTTTTTTAACGCGCATCTTCGTTACCGGTAGTCTTATTCTGAAATGTAAGTTTTATGTGGTACTTAAAAACCTTTAAGTATATAAGTCGATTGTGAGATCCCAGTTTGTTATTCCCTCATCACTTGGAAGAGATGGATAGATAGGCAGTTGTCTTTATTTAAGAGCAAGACTTTTATGGAGTCTCATCTACCGCCTAACCCCTCTTCACATATTTGCAATGTTAATTTTCCAGATAAAATTCACAAATTATACATACATTGCAATAAAATTAACACAAAATATCTTAGCACCAACATGAAGCACCACAATACATTAATTTCTTCGTTCAATTGTTGGAAAACACATTATATACAACATACAAACATACACATACCAATGAATGAAAACAAAACTTGTGAAACAATATCACTGGTTGTAATTACAAACGTCAATACAAAGTGTGATGTGCCTGCGAAAGTATAAGGAAGGATATCGAATTCGGTTTACATCTGGATGATTTTTGCGTACTGTTTGGTTTGCTGGGAAATTAGTGATTTATGAAGAGGGCGCTGGAATGATGGGAGAGAAGGTGCATTTTGCGGGGTGGATGATAGTTCATTCCAATGACGACATGCTGTGACTGCGAAAGACTGGTTTGACAATCGGACTGTCCAAGCCCGCGAAATGAAAAAAAATTCCCGTTAATTTTTGAACACACCTCGTATATCTACATCTACATAACACCAAGCAAGGTTTTGGTAATTGGTAGTTTTGGTAAAATTGGTCTTGATAAAATGTGCTTAACGATTACCATCCCTGATTGATAAGAAAATTAAATTTAGACTTTCAGTGACAAATCCTATTTTACCAAGACTATATTGCTTACCTAAAGTCCACAAAGTTGGTTTACCCATGAGACCCATAGTTTCAGGAATAGATTCTCCCACATATCTAATATCTGAATGGCCGGTCTTTAGTTTAACAAACTGGATTTCCTGAGCCCCCATTTTCTAAAAAATACCAAAGATTTCGTGAACAATACCAAAAGGCACATTTGCAGTCAAGGGGAAGTCATGGTATCTTTTTATGTTTCAAACCTCTTTCCGAGTGTAACATTAGACATAGAAATAAACTTGGTAAAAGTGTGGTTAACGTCAATACAGCTAGATCCTAAGGTAATTGACGAATATATCAGACTAACTAGCTTAGTCATGAACCGAAACCTTTTTCAATTCCAAGGAAGGTTTTATCAACAAGAATATGGAACGGCGATGGGAATCCCCCTTTCTCCATTCATAGCAAATGTATTTATGACCCACTTTGAGACGGAGTTCAAAAATAAATTCAGTTATTTCCCTTCCGTTTTCGTCAGATACGTGGACGACATTTGTGCAATTTTCCGACACCACGAAATATAACATAGAGCAGTTCATCAAAGACTTAAATAGCCTATTCCCATCGATTAAATTTACATATGAACTAGAAAAGAATAACCAACTCCCATTCCTTGATATGCTATTAACCAGAAATGTTAAAATAACATACGACGTGTATCGCAAACCAACACATACCAAAAACTACATACATCATGATTCGTTTACACACGACAGTCGCAAACTTGGTGCCTTCAATTCTCTTGTACACACATTAGTAAATATTCCCGTGAATAGAAATAACTATTTCAAAGAATTAAAAAACATCAAACTGATCGCGATTCAAAATGGTTTTGAAGAGTCAATTATCGATAACTTAGTAAAAAAGCACAAACATAAAAAACTAGTTCAAAACACAACCACCCTCACACAGCGTGAAACCCCTCGATACATAAAACTTCCGTTCCACCCACAATTAACAAAAGGGTTAGGAAAGATTTTCGATACCGTCGATACTAATATATCATTTAGCAGCAACAACAAACTAAACGTTTATTAGGTAATACTGAGGACACATTCGAAACCTCAAATAAGTCCGTCATATACAAAATAAATTGTTCCTCTTGCGACTCATCTTGTATCGGCAAGACGCGGAGGAATATTAAAACCAGATAAAAAGAACATGTAGTCCATTATAGACATAACAGACCAGACAAATCGAGTTTCGCCCCACATTTACTCAGACATCAGAAAACGAACTGAAACTTATCAAACAGACTCCCAACCATCTTGTGGACGCATATGAAATCATTTTTATACACAAATTCGAAAAGGTCGTTGTTAACAGCGATAAAGGGCCGATTGCATTCTCTCTTCTTTACTTCCATATGAAGTGATTACCTACTTCTGTTTTCAAACACAAAAAGTTTCCGTTGGACTTAGTTGGTGTGGCCGAAACACGCGCGACGCATATCCTCGTCTGCGCTCTACTTGTTTTCAGATTCTCCCAGAAGTTGGGCCCTTTGAGTGTGTGTGTGTTTCTTGAGTGCTAGTGTGTGTGAATGGTATGTGCTCGTCCTTCGTGGATAGTCACAGAGTGTGTACTTGTAGAACATCCTAGTTCCTTTAACGGAGTCTTCTCTACAGCCTCGTGAAGGATTCCAGACAGGATAGTGTGTGAGTGGCTGTGCGTGGTCACTGGCGTGGATTAATTTCCCGTAAACCACCACAGAGGGTATTCTTGGTTGAGAGATTGTGGTTGGTCCCTTACGTGGTTCCCGCGAAAACCAACACAGCAATTGGTCTGACGAGAGTTACGACTGTTTATTATGGCCATTGAAGTTTATTTCCCCCTTTATTTTATTTGGCTTGTGTAAACCAATTGGAAAAACTCGGCGTATCGTACAAACTGTCTTTGTATGGGGCACCTTATCATTCTTCTTATAGTTTACGTAATACCAACAAAAGAAGATCTAGTAAATCGGCTGTCTCACAGTACTCATAATCGTGACGGTAACATTGGGAGGACTGAACGAATCTATTCCTCTCTCCCTCCTTATCGTTTGGGATAGTGGGGCAGGGTGGGGGAAAACATTACGGTGTCACCATTTGTGATGTTTCGTCTTAGCTGTCACAGCGTTTCCTATTCCTTTGCCTTGGTCACATTCTTCTCTGTTCTCTCCATATTTGATGCACCATGAAATGTGCCCAATAGCGTGTAGACCTTTCTGGACCACATCTTATATTAAGAACATCAAAAGGTCTCAGATTAGGAAAAAAACTTTGTAACAGACAACTTCACATTGGCCTGGTGACAGTCACATGAAGCTTGTCACTCGTAAACGGATAAAATAGAATATTCTGCATTGATAGAGCACATTATCAGTGTATTATATTAATATTATTCTCTTATGTATAAGGAGAGGCAATTTTGAATTAGCCATTACAAAAAGAGACATTTGGAAATTGAAGGATTATGTCTTGAAGAGGTTGGGGACTACTTGAACCCCGGATCTTTCGTAGTTACCAAAGGTGCAGATCCCAAGTCGTGACTGTTAGGGTATCGCAGAAATGCCGTTGCATAAGGTCTTCGCAACGAGACAGACACTGGGCTCTGGTCACCCGTCCGTAAGACCTTCGCGAGGATTACTTTAGTGCAAATCTTTCGCATTGGCAAATTTTCAGTGGTAAAGGCCATTTCACTGTCAATGTCTTACCAATGCCAATATACGACATGTGCAATCATGCGTACACTTAATGCGAGAGAAAGTTATCTCGAAACATAGCACTTAATATTCCTTACGAACTCCTAAAACCAATGATATCGTGGTAGAATACCTTGAATAAACCTCTTCATAACTTGAGAATTTATAGAGATAAAACGAATGCAATGTACTTCTATGATGGGTCAAATTTGGAGGGAATATATCAACTATCAAAGGAGTTTAGTTCTCGCAAAAAGAAGCAATTACTACAAATTACTGCGAGTATCACTTCGGCGTTTTCGACGTAGTGGTATTGTGTGCGTATATTCAATCCAAAAATCTGAGTTTGTGATGCTAACGGGTGCTGAGGGTTGCCATTGGCGGAGGTCGATGAAACAGAAGCATAAGCGTGCGCGCAGGGATGACGAGTCTTTTCTCTCCCCCCCTCCATTCACAATAATCCCCTTCCAACTCCCTTCACCCCCAATCCTCCCCTCTGCCCCATTTTTGTGGCTGTCCTCCCATCCCTCGCTCATTTCACCTCGCTCCTCCCCCCCGTTGGCCGTCTCATTTCTCATTTACTCCCTGCCTTGAATCAGAATCTCATGAAATGATCTTCCCTTTCGCATTTCGAGCACTCGTAGCGTGGTAAACATAGGAACCGCCTCATTGCGTCACGTGATCTAATAACGCAACCTCACCCCTCCCCATGGTCCAACCAGTTGCCTCTTTAGATTCCCTATACCATTCCGTTTCCGCGTGTCGCACGGCAGACTTCCCTGTTTTAAACGGAACCCGATATAGTGAGAGAGGGAGAACGAGGAAAGTGGAACGTTTTATCACGGCATCGCAATGTATCCGTAAGACGGCAATTTAAAAGGGGTGCATATACCAGAAGAATATGCGGGTCATCCTTAAAGAAGCTGGTTTTAATTAGACTGGTTATTGTAAAATGTAATGAAAAAGTAATTAGGGAGTTGTTATCACGCTTTAGTGAGGCAGCATTTGGTTCCCGCGGCAATTATTTGGAATCCATGGGAGGATAATGCTAAACAAGGATTTGGAATATGTTCTTTCAAATTTCCAAATGGGAAAACTAGATTAAGAAGTACGATATGTGTCCAATAAATACGCGAACTGAGTCCATAAAAACATAATTTTGAATATTTAGTCTACATCGATTTGGACCCCATGAAAGTACTCTTCATTCGTTGCTATGGACTTATTCCATCTTCCTTTCCACCGTTTAGAGCATCCTTGGAAGTCCTCGGCAATTAGGCTTTTTAGTTTTCTCGTTGTCTGTTGTTTTATTGTGCCCACATCTTTCCAGTGATGTCCCGCATCACTTTTTCGCATTTTGGGAAGAGAAAAATGTCGAAGTGGGCGAGATGTAGCGAATAAGGAGGATGATCGAGGATCAAGGTGATTGGAGTTTTTGTCTGAGACTGGCGAACAATCAATCAATGCTGATTGTACACAATTTTTTACACTTTTTACGAAAACAAAATGTAGGTTATAATAGTGTTCTCTGTTAATTTTACTAACTTCAGTTCATCAGCTATCATTCGAAAAGTTTTTCGACGACCGGTAAAGAGAAAGGATCACACACGATCAATGTTGTCATCAACACAATTGGTTGAAGGTCGTCTCGGCCTTGCATCATCCGTGGCGACTCGTCAGCCATCTTTAAAACGCTAAATCCACTTGAAAATGGATGTTTTGTTCAGAACATTATCACTTCGGTACTTCAGACAACTTTAGTAATTTCTTGATAACTTTTACCTCATTTAAACATAATAAAATGATGCTGATTCGTTGCTCCGTGATTTCTTCAATTTCCATTTTCGGCAAACAGTAAAAACAATGACAAAAGAAACTACCATAACTTGCACCATATGCGCAGCTCTGCGATCCGGCAAGCACATACAAGCAAGCATTGGGTCTTAGGCAACTAGCACCACCAGTGGGCGGGACTATAGTCCGTGTAATGGCCGCTAGATTACACCAGTTCGCGCACTATTGCACAGTCCACTTATGTACACACGCAAAATATTTCCTCTCCCTGGACTGGAATCACGAATCTTTCCAGTAACCACTTGTCAATTGCTCTGTCCCGATAATTATTTATTCCGATTAAGATTAGACCCGCCTTATGGCGGGTTTTTGGTGATCAATGGGTGTGTGTATATACATATAGATATGAATATTGGAGGGACAGGAGACTGATACGCAACCTGTACATATCTCAGACTGCTGCGGTGCGAGTGGGGAACGGAGAGTCCGGATGTCGTAGGCGTAAAAGTCGTGTAAGGCGTAGGCGTAATCATTAGTTGTAAATGGAATAATATGCCATGTACAGAACGACAGAACAAGAAATGGCAATATCCTTATAGTTATGCTGCACGCGTCTCTTTACAGTTTTGTTTTTGCCTAATGTTCAGGACTGCTTTGAGACTAATGTCATTGACATTTTGGGAGACCGAAACCCACCGAAATCTCTCAAATGCTTGCATACATAGACACAAGCTTACCGTTCAACATATTCTGAACAAAGGATAACCTAAGGGATAGGAAAGGCCAGTTGGGAAGGTAGAAGGGCATTCACATTCAACATGTAATTCTCTAACCCATTTGGAAGGATCTGCATTTAAATGATAGATTCATTTTCCCAACTTTTACATGGCATAATGTTCCTTTTCCTATTCCTTTCAGTATTTGGAAGAGGTGTAAGGCAGGATTTCCATTTGTCAACGGTGCTCTTCAACGTACATGTAGAGGAAATGATTAAAGAGGCATGGGAAGAGCTGGAGGTGGGAGTGGAAGTCGGAGGAGAATTCGTATAATCAGTGAGGTTTCCCGATGACCAGGCTTTGATTTGTCAGTCAGCCAAGGGGTTGCAAGCATTGCTGAGTGAATTGGACGTTCAGTGTGATAGATATGGGATGAGAATCAATATTAATAAAACAAAGGTTATGCGATTTTCTAGAAAGGAAAAGGCTAAGCTAAACATTAAAATAGGAGGGGAAAAATAGAGCAGGTAGAACAATTTGGGTATGCTGGAAGTGTTTTGAACCAACGCGGTCAATGTTGTAGGCACGAGAGGAGAAGAATTGCGCTTGGCAAAGAGACTTTCACAAGGATGAGGGAGTTAATGAAAGAGACGTTTTGTAGGGAAATTAAGAAAATACTTGTAAAACTTCGATATTGAGCGTATGGCGCGGAAATGTGGTCACTGAAGGAGGAGGCTAGACGTAGATTGGAGGCTTATGAAATGTGGGTATGAAGAAAAATGGAGAAGGTGAAATGGACCGAGAGAAAAACAAAGGAGGAAGTACTGGAGATGGTGGGTGAGGAGAAGGGTTTGTTGAGACAAATCCTATGGAGGCATGGAAAAATGGATGAAAGGCGTATTGAGCGGCAGTAGGATGTTGAAGAAGGTAATAGAGGGGAGAATGTTAGGCAAACGAGGAGATGGCAGGAACAGGATAGGGATGTCTTAGATAGGAGGTGAAGGGAGGAAGGAGGTACACAGAGATGGAGAAGGACTTGATGTAGAATCGTTTTGCTGGATTGTGTTTTGTTTGGAGTCTTAAATTATTTATTTGATAGTTGTGTCCATCCAAAAACCTACCGTAACCGATAGATTACCTTATAAAACCTATTGAAGAGGTTAAATGGACAATGAAGGAGAAAACGAATGATATAAAGTTAAATGGACGTAAGTCACACTCATATATGTTTGCAGATAATTTTTTGACCCTGTCACAGTCAACCAAGGTTTTGAATAGAGTGCTCAAAACCCTGTCCACTGCTTTAAAAAAATATAAACTTGTAATAAATGTGAAGAAAACCAAACGTATAATGGTTTCTAGAAATAGAAGCTCCTTTTAAATTTAATGCAAGGGGAATCAATGATGAGCCAGGTGGAAGAGGTCTCTGTTATCTTGGAAGTGTAATCAGAGGAGACAAGAGATGCACCCCTGCAGTGAAAAGATTGGCGATGAATGCATACGGGAATTAAAAGAATCCTTTTCGAATCAAACACATGAAAGTGAAATTTAAAAAATCCATTGGGTAAACGTTTATTTGGAATACACTATTAGGTGGCTGCGAAACTTGTACATTGGGAATGAGGAAAAGGCGCGGTTGGGAACATTGGGGATGTGGATTTGGAGAAGGATAATTTCTTGGAAAGTATAATGGAGTGTAAAATAATAGGGAAAAAGGAAGTGGAACGACAAGAAAACAATGAATAGGGGAGATATAAAAAGTGCAATGGGGGCAGCAACCTATAATGAACTGAAACGAGCAGTAATGGAGAGGCACCAATGGCTGCACCGACAAGGATCCGCCTTTAGAAGATGATGATGAAGTCTAGATATATACCAAAGACGTTCTGTCAGGGTCCCAAGTCGTTTGATTGAAAATACACACCTTTCTACGTATTCTTCGTGATGCACGAAAGAGATCACCCAAGGGCAGAACTACAGTCTCATCCTGAAAACCTAACCCTCAAAGAGCTCAGGGTGCAACGGTAAAAATAATCCAATTTTACATGTGATTCCACTTACCCAAATGCCCCCCTCTCCTAGTCCCCGAGTGAAATGGTGCGAGGCTAGGACTTGGGATTTCCATTCGGTCCCTTCTCCCCTTCCTTTATTCCCGCCCACTCCCCTCCTTGTTCGCCACCACCCACCTCAAAGCCATTACTGAGGCCCCGGGGGGAGAGAAGGCCCCGATGCGAGTGAACCGACCCCTAAACACACAATGAATAGTCGACTCCCCTCTCTGCCCTATTCGAGGGCCCATTCTCCCACTCGTCTGGTTTTCCAACCTCATCATCCAGAGTTTACAGAACAGCAGCCCCTCCCCTCCCCCTCTCTGATACCCCTTCATCTGGATAAAGGCGCAAGGGGACACAAGGGGGCATCAAAACCCTTGCTCTCTCCAATCAAGCCTTCCTCCGACCTTCCCTCTCCTGCGATGCCCCCTTCCACTCCTTCAGACAATGGACCCCTCCCCTCGTACTCCAGATCACCTGATTTCATCATCACGGAGTGAGTGTGTGTGTTGTACATGGGCGCGGTTTAATTATTTACCCCTGCTCTTTGAATTGCGGAGAGGCGGCTACCATCTCGATCTCCCTCGGCGTCCGTTTTGAAGTTGAAGGACAAAAAGTCACCGTACCAGCCGTAATATACGACAACTTTCAAATAAATACGCGAACTTCATTTTGAAAATTGAGTCTATATTAATTTTTACCCCATAAAAGTACTCTTCATTCGTTGCTATGGACTTACTCCATCTTCCTTTCCACCGTTTATAGCACCCTTGGAATGCCTCGGCAGTTGGTCTTTTTGATTCTCTCGTCGTTTCTTGCTTTACTATATTTTGTCCGCATCTTCCCAGTGATGTCTCTCATCACCCGTGGCGTCTCAGCCATCTTTAAAACGCTTAATCCACTTGAAAAAGGATGTTTTGTTCAGAGCATTATCACTTCGATACTTCTGACAATTTCAGTAATTTCTTGATAACTTGTACCGCCCTTAACCATAAAAAATTGATGTTCATTCGTTGCTCTGTGATATTATCAGCATTGATAGACTTTGATATATATATATACATACATGATATATATACATACCTGTACACACACATACATCGTTGTGGACGGGCTTGTGCGTTCCGACGACCCCTAGAGATGTGCTAGCGGGAGTAATAATAATTGCTCCTGGTAGGGTCACCCATGCCAGATAGGTCGAAGGTTAGGAGCCAGACGAAAGGTAGCAACCACCTAGCGTTTGTTCCTCAGTGAGGTGACTGCAAAGCCGTCTGACTCCAGTGGGGTGGCAATTAAGTGATGGTGTCACGTTAAAAACACTATCGAGGAAGGTAACGGGAAACCACTTCAATTATTATTCCCATAGAAAATGATTTACACAAGACAGAAATTGAGTCCTGGCAACTGCGGGACTCGGCCCGAAGGGCCGGGTGTCGTGCCGGCAGCGGGGGGCGAAGGCTTCCGCGGTCGTCATCCCACGAAACTCTCGCAGTGGAGAAATGACAGCAGCATGACAAAAGACACAGAAGAAGACGAAAGTAGTTGGAAAAGGAACATTGAGCGTCAGGACAATGTTGAGGAGAGGCAAATTAGAAAATATTAAACGTGAGATAGAAAGTGGTAATATAGATATCTTAGGTCTATGCGAGGTTAGATGGAAGGATAGCGGAGATTACTGGAGTGACAATTATAGAATAATATACAGCGGCGGGGACGAGAGCCAACGAGGGGTTGCCGTAATATTAAATAAAGGGGTAGGAAGAAGCGTAGTCAACATAGAGCAAGCAACAGATAGAATTTTACTCGTAGAGATTAAAGCAGAGCCGACGAACTTGGTCATTGTTCAGGTATACATGCCAACGAGCAACCACAAGGAGGAAGAAGTCGATAGGATGTACGATGAGTTAGAGGATATAATGGCGTGTGTTCCTGCAGGGAAACATTTGATAGTGATGGGGGATTGGAATGCGACGGCAGGCGAAGGAAGATGATAAAGGTGATGAGATGGGGGACTACGGTTTTGGCACGAGGAATAAAGGAAAGAAGGGTGGAAAACGCAATGTAAAGGAGGAAATGTAAAGTTTGCAGAGGAAGGGTGAAATTTGTACGCTATAGAGCAAGGTTAAATTACTATCGGGAAGTAAGAAGGCAAGATCTGTGCTAACAGAAAAAAAGTGGCGTAGGATACTGAAAATGGCACGGTAAAATGACGCATGACGTTAAGTGACGTAAAATGAGTAAAAATGGCGTATGATACGGAAAAGATCCAAGAGTGATGGAAGGAATATATAAAAATCACCGGTATGGTAAAGACCTTAGGCCAACAATGTTACACATAGAAAAGGAACATGACGTAGAGGAAGATAGCTTAGGTCCAGGCATACTCGACGATGAAATAGAAAGGGCATTAAAGGAGATGAAAGCAAATAAGGCCGTGGTAGTAGGCAACATTCCTGTGGAACCATGGAAATGGTTAGGGAAAGGTGGGAAGAAGGCCACATATGGACTGATTCGTAGTATCTATGAGGAAGGAATCTGGCCGGAGGATTTTTTGAGATCGATGTTAGTTCCTATTCCAAAATAGATAAAGGCTACAGTATGTGAGGACTACAGGACAATAAGTTTGATGTCCCACGCAGCTAAAGTTATTTTCAGGATGCCATTGCAGTAATGAGATCACTAATCAAAAGGAATATAGAATGCAATCAGGATGTATTTTCCTGTTTCGTGGATTTCGAAAAAGCCTTTGATAAGAGTAAATCGGGAAAAACTATTGCGTGTATTGGAGAAAATAGGAATGGATTGGAGGGACAGGAGACTGATCCGTGGGGATCGTTGAGTCTGGATGTGATAGGCGTGAACGGTGTAGGCGTTAATATAAGGTGTAAAAGGAATATTATACCATGTACGAACGACATTAACGACGCGAGATGTTACAACGGTCACAACCAGAAATGGCCATTAACCTTATGGTTATGCTGTCCGCGCCTTTTAGCAGTATTGTTTTTGCCTTATTTTCAGGACTGCATTGAGATTGTAAAGTAATTAACCTATCGGGAGACCTAAATTCACCGAGATCTCTCAAATGCTTGCATACATACACACAAAGTTCTACATATTCTGAACGAAGGATTGCCAAAGGGATAGGAAAGGACAGTTAGGAAGGTGGAAGGGCTTTCGCATTTAACATGTAATTCTCTAACCCAATGGGAGGGATCTGCATTAAGATGGTTGACTGATTTTCCCAAGCAGGAGGATAGACGTAGATTGCAGGGTTTTGAAATATGGGTGTGCATAAGGATGGAGTATGTGAAATAGACCGAAAAGAAAACAAATGAAGAAGTACTAGGGTTGGTGGGCGAGGAGAGGGGTTTGTTCGGAGATATCCTATGGAGGCAGGAAAAATGGATGAAAGGCGTATTGAGTGGCAGTGGGATGTTGAAGAAGGTAATAGAGGGGATAATATTAGGCGAAAGATGAAAAGGCAGGAAAAGGGATGAAGGGAGGAATCATTGGGATGTTGGACGGGATGAAGGGAGGAAGAAAGTACACAGAGATGAAGAAGGACCTAATGTACAGTAGTTTCCTGGATTGTTCTCTGTTAGGAGTCGCAAGTTATTTATTTGGTGGTTGTGTCCATCCAAAAACCTACCTTAACCGGTAGATAACCTTTTAATAGTAATAATTATGTATGTATACATATGAAACTTTTGTTAGTGTCTCTCGGATCTGAATGGTAGTGTGTCTGCCCGCTATCGAGGAGAAATGGGGGCACAGAAACACACAGAGGAGAGGGGAGTCTTTCAATTTTCGGGGGTCAAGCGTCTTTGCTAGTAGACAAGGACGGAGCTGGTATCTATGGTATCTGGTTTTATCTATCGATCATATTTTGCCCTAATTTTCCATAATGCCTGTATACGATGCTGTGGTTTACCGTGATACGCGTAACCCTGGAGACACAACGGCTTTGTCAGATGCCCTTTATGCTGTACTCATACGTTGCGACACTTGGAATTTAAAATGAATCTTGAAATAGGGCGGAGTCATGAAGAATTTTAGAAAAAAGAGGAATTCCCTCCCGAAAGCCCACTGCATCGGGAACACCGAAAATGGAGTGTGTAGACTCAAGTAAATATCTAAGCGTAAACCTCACCCACGATCTCTCCTGGGTAAAACACGTACGTGGAATATGTGGACAAGCCAACAAAAAATTAGGATTTATTGAAAGAGTACTTGGTAAATGTGGTGAAAAGGTCAAAGAGAAATGTTATCTTTCTTCATTAAGATGTTTAATTTATTACCGATTTGGAACGAGAAGAGCTGGATTTGTAAAAAGTTGTTACGATAAAATGAGTCGCGTATCCAAAGTACGTATTAGAGCAGCTAGGCTGGGAATCACTTAATGGAGCGAAGGTTAAAATCAGAGATAAATTCTCTTGCATTTCATTTGAAGGGTGTATCTTTAGCAGTGATATGTTGAAAATATATTATAACCCCTTCGTACAACGGTAGACGAGACCGGGTCAATGAAATTAGAGAGATTAAGTTTAGAACTGATTGATTTGAGATGTCATGTTTTCCACGAACGAAAAGGGACCAGAATGGCATTGTCCAACAGCGCTAGGGGTAAAAAAAAATCGGGTCAAAATTAGTCTGCTGTGTGTATTCACCCCCTGCCACACCCTCTAGCAGTGGATTGCTGGGTACTAAAATAACATCTATAATTTACCCGCAAGGGACCGTGGCTGCTGGCGTTAGGTCTGAAGCCTTTTGCATGAGAAATTATAACATCTACATCTACCCATGTAGAAGTTAGAACTTACAATCGGAAACTGTTATTCAGGGTGCAAGGTTTAATTATAATAATTCCGTCAGTGGCTCTAATTATAACATGGAGTTGAATTTAGTAAGTGATATACTATAATCTTCAATCAAGGGTCGTTTCTATGTGAGGTAATTATTTTCAAATGTTAATCTAGCGTAGGATAGATTTTACTAATACAGAGAATACCTGTATTCTCACTTACAAAGAGAATTGTTATGGAATGTTCACTACAGAGGATGGGTGATTGTTTTACTTGTGCAAGCAGAAAATTTAAGATTGATAGATGAAGCAAGCGAATTTATTTGCGACCAACAAACCTTCTCCAAAATTCTTAGTAATGGGGTGGTGATGGATAATTTCATTCAGTAGAAATAAGGAACTGCTAGTTGCACCACACATAAATAAACATGTATATGCTACGAAAACGGGTATTATAACATTCCAAAACTATGAGAGGTGAACGAGGGTGACTGAATGGAGAATAATGTTGAAAACATTTGATTTGTACTTGGGCTGGATTCTCGGCATGTTATGGTTAGGGAGGAAACCGACGAACTTTTCTTAAAGTTATCTCGCTCCCTAAATTCTGATTTCCCATGAATCTTTCGCGACATTAAAAAAAATTGGATGCTTCGCAAAAAATGTCTCATTGTGGAGTTACGGTTTTACGAATTTTCAGGTAAAAATTTAATTTAAAATGTTGGTTTAAAGTATTTTCGAAAAGTCTTAAAGACTCGAATTTTCTTCGATACTGTAATAACAGAATATTAAGCTAGGCACACATCATTAGGAATAAAATTTAAAACCTGAAAAGCAAGTGTAATCACAAATTAAGGGCCGCATTCGACCTGAGATGCCTTTCAAATGAGACCATCATCCAATTTATTAAAAATACGAGAAGATCGAATTTTAATTTGGAGAGTTTAATTATGTTTCGCGGAAAAGCCAAAGGATTCTTTTGGTGGATAGCTTCCTTCCTTGATTACTTTCCTCTAATCTATTATCTTCCGTCCTCAAGTCAAAGGCGTAATTGGGTGAGATCTTATGTCTGGCTCAAAACAGTCCGTCAAAGGCTCTCTTGTCTCTCAGCTTCATTTGGTCTTTTCAGTCATTCATGTTCTTCTCCTTCTCGTCTTTCTAACCGTTAGAAGAAATAATGATTCAACTCCAATCCTTCGCATAATCATTACTCTCGGTCTGTTTGCTCACCCATTCATCGAATGCATTGGAATTACACTTAGTTTTCGGAATTTTTCCAAAGGGCAAATTCGGTTCTTAGAGCTTATGATTATTTTTCAATGTAACAGACATGTTGATAAGTGGACCGTAAAAATGAAAGGATGTGATGGGGGATGTATTAGAATATTAAAAGATAGGAGAGTCTCAATCAGTCTCAATTCTACGCATTTTCAAACGAAACATTTCTCCCCCTTTCTCCTGCGAGAGTCACTCACCGAGGAGGCCTTAAATTGGTGGAGTCGTCATCATTGGAAATCCTATCTGTAGGAGGAAAGTTTTTGGCGATCCGAGGCAACTATTATGAAGTACGTTTTACGTGGAATTCCTCTTGACGCCCTCTATTGTCAACTTTTTCAGTCCTTCATTTGATTAACATTTCATCCTACGTGATTTCGTGTTTTCCAAATTTTGATGTTAAAATTAACGCCCGGACTCGTGACTTAACAATTCACTCTTGCTTTTCATCTGTATACTACTTGATGTAGTAAATAAATAATCGAAAACGGCACTGTGATGAACTACTAGCTCCACATTTGCTAGTGCCAGGGCCCATTTTGACTATTTTCTCTTCCCAAAATTAAAAGATAACATTTAATAGGCTTCGCTTTACTAGAATAGATGAGGAATGAGGGGAGGAGAGCGAGTGGAGAAGGGTTTTACGGGTATGTATAAAAAGTGTTGTGAATGGTTTATTAAAAAGAGATTTATTTCAGATAATGCTCATACAAAGCGTCTCAATATTCTTCAAATACAATATTCTTCCCTTGAGCATTGTCACACTATTTCCAGCGATGTTTCTAGGACTCGAAATATCTATGATAATCGGAAAAATGTATCACCTTTGCCTAAAACCCTGGAAGGGTGCACAACAAAAGACAAAATAACTGACTGAAGTCATCTCATCGCTGCAGGATACGTTCACAACAGCTTCCCAAGTTGGAGGGGATGATTGATTTCGGAGTGCAACCCAGGATTCGCCTCAACGGCGTGGAGAACCCGTCCCCATCCAGGGTCGAGGTTTTATTTAACGACAAACATATCACTCTTTTTGCATACTGTTTTACATGTTCCACGTGCATTCCTGTTGAGTCCGATTGACGTTGTGTCTGCATGTTAATTTCGCATGTCGAAATTTGTTTTTATTTCTGCAGTTTTCTCTCGTGCATAGTGCGCGACTTTGTCCGTTCATGTGTTCTGCATGCCTGGTGTAGATGTGCATGTACATCCCCCCCTGACAAAACACCATCCCCATGACTTGCTGGGTATAATGTTCACAATAGGAAAATGGCGTCACCTTTATTTTAAGATATTAGGAAAATATGACAAAAAATTAGTCATCGCTAACGATCAGCCTTCCACCGCTAACCAAGGAGGAAACGATAAAAACCCGGTCATAGCCGGCTCATCGCCTCAGGATTCAATTACAGCAGCTTCCCAAGCTGGAGGACGATTGGCTTCGGAGTGCAGCCCCGATTTACGGCTGAGTTGCCTCGTCGAATAGCATTCACCGCAATGGGTGAGGACCCCGTCCAAGCCCCATTGTGACTGCACGACCCTTAAAGAGAGAGAGAGAGAACAGGGATGGAAGGAGGAGTTTGGAAACAAACAAACAAAGCCAAGGGCAAGCAATGCCGCAACGAGCACTGTATTCATTAAATGGCAGTCTCAGTGATCCCGAGAGCCTTTCAAACTACCCTCGCTTATCATTAAATAATTAATTAAGCGAATCCAGGATGCGGCGACATAACTTCCTTTCTATACAGCTAAACCCCTTTGAAAAAGGATGTTATATTGCCGCACCCTGTGTATTCGGGTGCTTGACTTTAAGTTTGTTATGATTCCATTTCTTGACATGGAAGAGCTTATACTTGAATCTCTCTGTGACCCTGTCCACACACATTCATCGTCTCTTTTATTTCATCTCGTTGCTCCTGTCTACCGACTGCATTTTACTTAATGACCATTCCCTTCTTGTCTCATTTCAACCCGATTGTCCTTTATCTTATCGAAAGTCTTGCATCATTTCTCCGTAAATAAGGGTAACCCAACCCTAACATGTCCTCTGTACTTCTCTTTTCTCGTTCATGTACTGCTTTCTCTTTTCGCGGTCGATACACGTGTGGGAGGGAAATGGCCCAACTTGTGAAAGATGAGACGGCCCTCCTCAGCGCGGTCAATTGCTCCTCCTACTCTTCCAATAAATCCTTATGTGATGTCTGCCTGTACGCATCTACCTTATATGTTTCTCTCAAGAAAGTTCTCCCAGTTCAATATATTCCAAGTGCATAGATCCTTTAATGCAAACCATCTACAATATTTTATTTAGATATTTTAGTATCTTGCACACCACCGATATAGGATGTGTGGCAGGGGATGAATAAACACCAGTCTGATTTTTACTCGAAAATGACCTCTACCGCGGTCGAACAATGTTATATAACCCACTCCATGTGAGCCCTAGGCAAGGGAATCCAATGTCAAGAGCAGTTGAGAGAGAGAGAGAGTGGAGAGGTGAAATAGGAGTGACTCTGTAGCACCAAGGGCAGGTAAGGGATGAGACCGTTTGGAGGGGATGGAAAGGGAGAGGGTGAGGAGAGAGCGAGTCGTCTCGTTTAATGAAGAGGGGGAAAAGGCAGGGCGGGGACATGTGGAGGGATAGGGTGCGAAATGAGAACGAAGGGCGTGAAAGGGTTTTGGTACCCTTAATACCTCGGAGTGAAGAAATATGCAGCGTGCTTAAGGGGAGGGGGCGTGGGATGGGAAAGGCGATAGGGGCAGGGAGAGAGGTTGAGAAGGGGTGGAATGGGATTGGGGTAGGAATTGGCAGAAGGGGGGGGGGCAAGGAGTCCTCGTTTTGTGGCCAGACATAAATGCAAGGCACTGTGCTGACGGGGGAAACAATATCCGCTTCATTAATATTGTTGTAATGACTATAGTAGAAGTAGTATTTGTAGCGAAGAGTTCGCAAGGTTAATATTATACGATGGCACAATGAATCGAAGTGGTAATAAGGTATAAAAATGTGCCTAGAGTTTCAAAATATATTCATTAATATATTGGTAATTTCTCTCTGGTAAATAACTAATCCATTCGAATTGAATGAAGGCTTTTTAGATTTGTGTGCACATTTTTTTCAAACCACCACATAATGGAATACATATTTTTAATAGGTACCATTTCTTTGACATTGTCATTTCTCCTGTAGTGTGGGATGATGAAATTGATTGAATTCAATACCTTAGTGATGTCGACGGGAGTATTCCTTAATAGTTTGGAGTCTCGAGAGCATGAGTTTTGAATTGTATTTCTGTTGGCATATTTTCATGATTATTATTATCAAATCGTCATTAAGATATAAAATTGAAGTTTACATATGTATCTTAAATCACTCTAGACTCTCCTCAATCACGTAGTAGATATATCTCTGCTACTTTGAGTGTGTGTTATTAAAACTATGACGTTACCCTCGAATTAGTCGACGTTTGGTAGAAGCTAAAGAGGGATGCACTTCAATCCCAGTGCAAAATTTAACTAAGTAAAAGAGAATCAAAAGTTATTGGAGACCAATGGTAGAAGATTCTATCTACGCGGAAAATATTCTCCATCGTGCGAAAGGTATTCATCGAAAGCGTGCAGTTTTTGGATAGTTACCGATGCGTCGCGAAGGACTCAAAGGATAATAAGGAGTTTTACATTAATGTGGCATTCAACTGGTCATTTCAGAAGGTCCCCATTCAAATAGAAAGGGGTTTTCTGAAGGTTGGTGGAGTTGTGAGGGGAAAGATGGTGAAGATATATGCCTATACTACTAAATTTCGTTTCACGTCATGTCATGGCGAGCTGGATTTGCTCTGACCCTTCATATGATATGCAATTTAGAATACAATGATTGAGGCGTCACTTTTTGGAAGTGATTCATATCGGAGAAGAAAATACTTTGTTCTTCCATATGTTTTATCATTCACGACCTTTGTTTCAACATACAAAGTCATCATCAGGTAATGTGACCTGGTGATGATTGTGAGAAGGAAGGAACTGAGTTCTTTCCTCCCCTTCCTTGAGAAAGGTGGCTTGTACGCCCGGAAACCCGAAAGCGTGTGAGTTTCTTTTCTTTGTTGTGTGTTTCTGCCTTTTTCGGTCGTGGTAACTTCATATACATAATATTTACATTCGTGGGACTTTAACATAAGTTATATATAACTTATGTTAAAGTCTATAGTATAATATATATATATATATATATGTAATGTCTATATAGAGAGTATTTATATCTATAGTTTAAATATATAGTCTATCATGTGTTTTCCTATCCCCTTTCCTTATATCTATTTCAATGTGTGAATTTATCTGAAATGAAGAAGGCCAAAAACGTATACTTTCTTTTATATGAATGTCCTATTACGTGTTACCTATTTTATTTTTTAATCCTATTCGGCCGACCAAATAATATACGTGTATAGTATATGTATACCTATATACATATGTATATATATATATACGAAGTGTGTTAAAAAATTAACGGGAATTTTAATTTTTCGGGCAATTATATTTATTTATTCGTATACATTGATGTTGTAACCTTAAAAGTAGTCCCCATTAGCGATTATGCACTTGTGCCAGCGCTTCTTTCAATCCCCGAAACATTTCTCGAACTCGATCTTTGAGATAGCCTTTAGTTCTTTCAGCAATGCTCTTTTAATGTCATCTACGGCTGTAAAACGACGGCCCTTCAAGGTTCTCTTTAGTTTTGGAAATAGGGAAAAGTCACTTGGAGCAATATCTGGCGAATATGGAGGCTGGGGCATTGTTGCAGTATTGTTTTTGGCCAAAAATTCACGAACAAGCAATGAAGTGTGAGCTGGTGCATTACCGTGGTGAAAAAGCCATGAATTGCTTTTCCACAGATCCGGGCGTTTTTTTCGGATGGTTTCACGCAAACGGCGTTGAACTCTTAGGTAGTACTTCTTATTGACCGTTTGACCTGGCGGCAGGAATTCATGATGCACTATGTGGAGGACACAAAAAACACACACAAAATCGAAGAACACAGTGGGCATAACCTTCACGTTCGACCTCACTTGTCGAGCCTTTTTCGGTCTTGGCGAGCCAGAATGCCTCCACTGGTATGATTGAGCCTTAGTTTCAACGTCATATCCATAAACCCATGTTTTTTCACCTGTTATAATACGTTTCAGTAATTCTGCATCGTCGTTTACTTCATTTAGTGACTCCTGAGCAAATTCCATTCGCCGCTGTTTTTGCTCAAAATTCAACGATTTTGAACCGAATTCTGCTGCCACGCGTTTCATACCCGAAATATTGGAAAAATGTCATGACATGATTCAATCGATGAGCCAACATCATCAGCGACCTCTCTAATTGTGATCCGGCGATCGTTCATAACCATTTTTTTCACTTTTTCCACGTTTTCATCGATTGTTGATGTGCTGGGGCGTCAAGGGCGTTCGTCACCTTCAACGTCTTTACGGCCTTCTCGGAAACACTTATACCACTCGTAAAACTCTTGATTTACTCATAGCAGACTCACCATAGGCCTTTTTTATCATTTCACACACCTCTTTTCACTTTTTTCATTTTTTACGCACAATTTGATACAAATTCTTTGATACATATTATGTATGTGCATATGCATATATATACACAATCTCGTACCTCATCATCCAGACTATACACAACAGCACCCGGCCCCCCCTCTCTCTTCACTCACCCTGTGATGATGAAATCAGGTGATCTGGAGTGCGAGGGAAGGGGTCCATTGTCTGGTAGTGGGGAAGGGGGTGTTGCAGGAGAGGGGAGGTCCGAGGGAGGCTTGATTGGAGAGAGCTAGGGTTTTGATGCGTCCTTGAACCTCCTTGCGCCTTTATCATGATGAAGGGGGATCAGAGAAGGGGGGCTGCTGTTGTGTATACTCTGTATGATGACTTAGGCGCTTATACATGCAATTATACATACCTGTATGTGGGTCGCGGTAGTACAGGGAGCGTTGAGCGTAGTAGAGCGTTGGACTACTGACCGGAGGGTCCCGGGTTCGATTCCTGAGGAAAGCACTCTGGGCACCTGTAGCTCCACCCAAGCTAGTTGATTTTTTGGGTACCAGATCTTCCTGGGAAACCATAACCGGCACAGGGAAAGGAACTGGCCCCCCTACCCTTATGCGAGAATTGCACACGCCGTCGGGCTTAGTATATGGGTGGGCATCACTTACCAAACCGACTTTCAGGTGAATACTGTGTAAATGGTTATACATACGATATCGTATAACGTTTTAATTTAAAAATGTGCACGTACAGCAACATTTACAGTAATATTTACTACATATTTCATGACATAAACGTAAGGTACATATCCAATGAAACATCAAGAAGAGTAATGTGGTAAGGGAATATACCATTTCGCTTTCGTTCTCATTACTTATCGTGTCTTCAATGTCTTGTAATGGAAACCATAGGAGGTGGATTTATATTATGGCGATAGTTGTCGTCGTGAGCTTTGGGTCTCCCTCCTCACCGAAGGGGTCACGTCCAAGCCTCCAAGATATGGCCTGCATGCCTCTCGCTTACTTTTTCCTCCCTCCTTCGCACGGGGGAGTAATGCCCTCACATCCATCATTCATCCCCTTTCGAGGGCTCTCCTACCTCCGAATTCGGCTCATGGTTCCGTTGGTCGGGATCGTACCAGAAGCCCCGATAAAAGACGGTTTCGGAGCCATCGTCCTCTTTGATCACGAGCGTCCAAGGGTGGAGTGCCTTCGAGTGCTAGCGACGAGGATTACTGTCGCAGACCCGTCGCAGGTGGGTAGGGAGGAGAGAATCCACATGTCCGTTATCTCCTCTGCATGAATATTTTATGCACTACAACTGAAGTGACTTCCTTGGCATTGTGTTGTATTTAATGCAATAATCATCTTCACAATTGTGATCTTCCAGTTAATGGCAGACTTTCAGCTGATTCTGTCATGTTTTTCATGGTTGTCCTCTTGTTTAGCTTGTGTTCATTAACTTCCTCAGTCCCTGTCTGTAACTTTCATCTGCCATATTATTTCAAAAACATCATATCTTATTCGTCTAATTAGCTTATCTAACGCCTCTCTTTTTATAAATTCCTCTAACCATGAAGGAAGGGACCATTCGGTTTCAATTTTGCCCAAATAAAGACTTCTATCTATCTCTAACAACCTCTTCTCTTCTTCCAACGTGCATAACACTTATTTCATTAGCCTTCCTTTATTTACTCCCTGCATTTCACTCGGTATTTGCAGGATCGACGTTAAATAGCCAAGCAATGCGCTCTGAATCCATCTTTCCTGCCTCCTCCTCGGACCTATGTCTTCAATCACCTCTGCCCCCCCGACCATGCTTTGAACTTTCTCATTTGGTTTCCGTTATGTCCATTCTTACTTCCGTTTTTTAGTACCATTACTCAACGCCATCAATTCAACTCATCCTTATCAGTACTTATTTGCCTAATGCTATTCATATTCTTTTATCCTTACTGAATTAATCGTCGTGGTTTAAAACAGTTCCAAAATGGGTAAAATATTCCGCCGGCTATATTTTATGTACTTCTATTTTAATGGTTATATAGAAAATACATTCACGAAAATTAAGTAACCTTTGTATTGTATATGTTTACTACTCTTATCCCATACCTATCGAGGATTGGAATACCGTTGTGGGTTACCTACTTACCTCGCACCATGTGAGCATGGGTTCGAAGCCCGAGGTGGAATTCGAACCCGATCTTTACTTAGGATGCTATGTGGAGAGAAACTTCAATTTTAGTTCGCCCTCCGCCGGATGGAACGTTCAATTATGTCAACCTTCGCCGCATTTTATTATTAAGGGTAGGCAAGCCAAATATTATCTGAACCGTTTTTCAAATCCCTTAACATCTTACTCTTAGCGGATCATCACCACCTTTGTACTTCTAATGATGCAGGTCACCTAAGCAGTCGGCGGCTTCTCGACACTACTAATGCTACCCCACCAATCGCACTTTTTTGAAATATGTGAAGCAATGATTGTAGCCCCACATTTGCCTTAACTGGGTAACTAGAGTTCGATTTTCTGCAAAACTGACTAACATTTAGCTGAATGAGTACATCTAAACGTGAAACGAACGTACCTGTGATCTTGAAACAATGGAAAAACGAAATAACTAAACTAGTAAACTTGATTGGCTTCAGGTTAGTCTGGGGGGGGGGGTAGGAACAAGCTGACAAACTTAGGGGAAATTAAAAATGAAAAAGTCAATCAATAGTTTGTGTTTAGGAAAATCAGTGAGCCTGGTGAATCGCGTTCACACACACACAGTCACGGGTTGCAAGGAATTATCGTATGTCAGGGACCCGCCAATCACCCATACAATCAAAAAATATTTGTGAAAAGAAGCGGCCTCAAAGTATACTCAATCACTCATGTGCGTGATTTTCAAATTCCCCATTGGGTCACCTTGTTTTTTATTCACCCCCAATCAAGTCAACGGCCTTGGTTATTTCGTTTTTGCATAGACTAAAACCGAATATAATTTAGTAATCGATAATTTTCTTTCTGAAATTCTGTTGAGAAACCACCTGAAAATCGAGCACAATATGTTGCCTTGTATCGATTAGCATTTGGATGAACCCGATGGCTGGACAAGGGTCGGAAGCGGAAATAGAGAATATTTCAAAGAGATAGGACAAAGTAGCACAGCTCAGGGGTGCGTTCGTTAGCAGACGCCCTCCCTCGTTGCGAAGGGAGGGAGGGATCCCGTAAGAATGGCGCTTTTGCATAGGGGGGCGTGGTGTGGAGGGGGTTGAGTGCTCAGCGTTGAGTCCTTTAGCGTCCCTCTTGGGAATGTGAGGGCTCAAAGGAAGAGAGGGAGGAAGAACGCCTTTCCTCTAGCATGCATGATATACGCGAATCCCGCGTTATCCCCGGCGGCTCTAATGAGACAGAAACGGAGCGGCGATTTAGCCGGGGCGAAGGGCATTATCCGAGAGACCTCGCTCTTTCCTCCCCTCTCTCCCGCCCGCCCCCCGCTCTGCGCCCCCATTCAATATCTCCAACCCTCAAGGTTCATTGGGGTTGGTTTGGGAGGGCAACGTCTCTCCCAAGATTAACACTTCTCCATCTCTTTACCCTGGTCCGTGAGCCGTTTAGCTGTCCTCCCCTAAAGGTTGGGGGTGAAGGGGGCGGGGGTGGAGGCCCACACTAGCCCATCCACGTCAATTCACTGCAGAAGGGAGTCTGGCAGTTGCTGAACCGCATTATCATGCTCCTCCAATCAATACTTAATATTTAGCAAGCACCAAGTGTCGTAAGAAATAGGAATGGTGGATCAGAATAAAGGGTATTTATTTTCTCGTTTTGTTTTCTTCCTCGTGGATAGCCTCGACATGGCTGCGCATATCACCCAAAACATTCTTAATGCTGCTCCTAATGCATTCTTGATATTTTAAAAACTTAATGTCGATTTCTTTCTCAATTAAATGCCAGCGTAGTGCAATAAAATGACAGCTGATGGAAACAGCGTAACTTTAATTTCGTCAAATTAGCTCGGTTATCTCTAATCAACGACAGGTATACCTATAACTACACGATACCTCGGAAGCCCCCGCGAGGCCGTGAACTGGAATGAAATCACATTTGCAAAATAAACATTTTGTAACTCCAAGCAAAATCCAATCCAGCAACCTAATCTATATCAGGTTCCTCTTCATCTCGGTGTGCTTTCTTCCTCCCTTCATTCCGTCCAACACCCCTATTCTGTTTCTGCCCTTTCCTCGTTTGCCTAACATTCTCTCCTCTATTACCGTCTTCAACATCCCATTGCCGCTCAATAAACCTTTCATCCATATTTCCTGCCTCCATAGGATTTTTCCCAACAAACCCCTTTCCTCGCCCACCATCGCCAGTACTTCCTCATTTGTTTTCCTTCCCAAAAGCCTCCAATCTACGTCTATCCGCCTGCTTCAGTGGCCACGTTTCCGCGCCGTACATTACTATAATAAAAATCTGACATGGAGCGTAGCTCCATGTCAAAGTTTTTTCGTCAAAGACCTTACTCAACTACCCGTTATCAACTCCCTCCTCCTTGAGACAACCTCTTTGCAGAGCGCAATTTTTCTCCTTACGTCCCTATTACTTTGACCGTGTTGGTCCAAAACACTTCCGAGATATGTAAACTGTTCTACCTGCTCTATTTTTCCCCTCCTATTTTAATGTTTAGCTTAGCCTTTCTCTTTTCGGAAAATCGCATAACCTTTGTTTTATTAATATTGATTCCAATATCATTACCTCTTGGCTGAATGAGCAACTATTGCTTGGTCATCAGCAAACCTAACCGATTTTACGAATTCCCCTCCGACTTTCAGTCCTACCTTCAGTTCTTCCCATGCCTCTTTAATCATTTCCTCCACATATACGTTAATATGCACGCATTAGTATTTAAAATAATTAATAATAATTTTTAATGTTCTCAGATACACATATTCCAATCCTACTGCATCTATAAAACTTTGCTTACTAATTCAGTAGTTTTCATTTGCATCATGTTTCACGTAGAGTAATCGCTTTAAACTAAATGCTAAATTTTCAAACTGTGTAAATGCGTTCTTCCCGTGTGTTAGATTGGTTTTATATTTTATAAGACAAATTTTTAATCTCTTCAGTAGCAAGGGCAATTTTCTTCACTATGTTCCTGTACGTCCATCAATGGCATTTCCTTCCCTTTAGCTCCTCCCCGCCCTCCCTCATCTTAGAATTTGTACTTGAGCCAAAGTAAATTTATGAGGATCAGGCATCCCCACCCACAAATGGATTTTTAAGTACTCTTAAATTTCATGATGCAAAGGAATGCATTGCAAATGCATTTGCAATGCAATTCAAATGCAAAAGTAATCGTTGCGATTCCGCGTTAGACAGGTTCCTACAAAACCAGATTCACATATTTGGGCATAAAGAGGGCGTCATGTAGCCTTGGGTGAGGGAATGGTCCCTGAAGGCGATTGATCGCATATCGTACCGTAGCATCGGGTGTGTATTCATAATCTAGAGCTAGTGATTGTTTTTTTCATGGCATCCAGATGGAAAATTTCCCTGTCCAGATTATGTGCGGGAGTGAGACCATCGTCCTTTCTTCTGAGCCCTCAGAAGATGAACTTATCGGCCGAAAATTAGAATGAACACAAGATATGATAGAGAGTCATAGAAGAATATCGAAGTTATGTATATATACATATACATATATATATACATATACATATACACATATATATATATATATATATATATATATATATATATATATATATATATATATATATGTATGTATGTGTGTGTAATACTGCGTTTTAGGTACTAATTCTACTATATTAAATTGTATTAAGAACTATGAATTCCATTTTTAGTTAGTTTTGTTTGGGAGGCGACCGACAGTTCAGGTCATTTGCGCCATTAGGGATGACAGGAAAGGATGAAGGGTGGAGAGAAACCCGGCGTTGGCATTAGCCTGCTCTTAACGAAAGGCGCCAAGTGGTCCGCAGCTTAACATCCCATCCGACGGACGGCGTACTCACTGAAAGTGCCCTCCACAAAGCACCTCAAGTAGGGATCGCGATACCACTGAAAAATATCTGTCGCCGCCAGGGCCCTCTCGGTGGGAAGCCCGTACGTTAGCCACCGCACCATCCCGATCCCCATGGATTCCATATGCGCAGGTATTTTCTATTTGCGAATGTCATGTGGTGGCTGTGTGATCCGTGGTTTTTCCCCTATCAGGTTATTCCCGTTCAATTTTCCCTGGCCGATATTATTCAGTTTTCCAATTTCAGAAATTTCCCTGGTTTTTTGGAACCGATCTTTTATATTTACCGTGAACCTTTTTGAAAGAATCCAATTTTCTCATCTCATCCGTGGATGGCATTTATTAAATGAACCCAGTTATGAATTATGGAACAAATTCATTTTTGGAGGCAGTTATCTTGAAACTAATCAATGTTACATGTTGTAGTTGGTTTGAGGCTCTCTAGAGGGCAGCGGTTGAATCGTAAGAGTTGGTGGTCAATTATATTTTATTTCTGAAAGAGGATTATCGTATGTTACTCTATTATTCTGGATCATTTCGTCTGACCTCCCCGTAAGCAAGATATGATTCAGAAATGCTGTTCCCCGGCCTTTGGAGAAACTTATTTTCTTTTTGTAGCATTTGGTATGTACGTAGTTTATAATCAACAATATAATAGTTAAATACCAGGGGGAAGATTAACGAATGCTGTATAGAAAGTAGTTTTCGTCCTGAAATAAAATTTGAACCTAGCGGCACGACAAAGATTTGTTGTATAAATATGAAATTTACATTAATAAACTATTTTTCTACAAAGGTTATATTTAATAAGAGTCATTTATCATAACGATGCTCAAGTTCTTCAATTCCGTCCCTGAAGTAATCTGCCGTCTTACCTTGAAACCACCAGCATGCGATTCTGCGTCAATTGTCAAAGGCAAATGCAAGTGCCACGTCTAGCGAGAGATAGAGAGAGAGATTCGTATTCGTATAATCGGCGATTTCCAGGAATTATTTCGTTGATATTTTCACCGTCAGTTCATCTGTCAACCATGAGACTAGGCCGGTGTCCTCTTGGTGAACATTGGTGCTGCGGCCATTTTTAAACTGAATGCACCACTGCCTCACTCCGCCTTCACTCATTGTCATTCTGTAAACTCAGTACAAAGTTGCCATATGAACTTCAATTGGCTTCTGTTAATTTTTTACCATTAAAAACCTAATCACAGATCTCATTACTTCACAACTTGCGTCGTGAGTTTCTATTGCATTACATTATATTTTAACAGTGTGAGCAAAGTAGAGGAACCACACACTGTCTGCAGGCACTAACACAAGAGAATTCGTGGTATTGAGTGTAGAGACACCAAGATGGTGGGTGGCTCTAGCCCTACCCGTTTCGGCCACGTTAGGACGAAACGTAAGTAACTTTCGGGTCAGCCCTCTTATTTCCGATGCTTGTACCAACAACGATATTAAATGCATGATGACGACGCATAAACGATATGCTAATTGTATTTGTTAATTAATATACCATGAATTAACATTTTGAAAAGAGTGAACTTTTTTAAACACAATTGAAAGTTTCTGAGGTGAAAGTGAAAATTGTAAAAGTTGTTCGTTGTGTGTTTAATGGTTGCGGGATCCGACTGTTTGGAGACCATCCCTGAGAGCATTCGTGAAAGTCCGCGAAGTGCACAGCCGTCTGTATGTTGTTGATTTGGGACTTTCGTTGGGACACTCGGTCTAATATTAAACCCAGTCCAACACTCACCCCATCCGCGCATTTACCCCTCACCGAGATTTTCTTCCTTGGTTGTACGTTATCTCCTCTCCCACCCCTAAAATGTACCTTCCTTCTTCTTTGTCCCCTTCATCTGCGATAGCGCCTACCCCTCTCGCAGTCTCTCTTATCTTTCGAGAGCTTTTCCTCCATATTCATTCCCCAAGCGGGACGCGTAATTTTCCAGATTGTTTGCCCAATCCCCCAATTATTTTCTGGAAGATGTCGCGGGGGAATCTTTCTTCCACCGCGTGCAAAAATACGAGTGGATAAGATCTTTCAAAAATTTTTCTTTAAGAACGTAATACATTTAGACTCAAACGAAATGAACGAATCGGGTTACGTGCATCTAATATTTGATGGCATCTAAGCGGTCACGGTTACGAGTCGTCATAACTAACGATTGCTGCAGCTTATGTATTTAACTGCATTTTTTCAGGAAAATACTGGAAAGGATATCATACATACAATGGCGGCCGTAGTGTAGAGAAAAACGTGGGTGTAGAGAAAAATGAAGAAGGTGAAATGGACCGAAAGGAAAGCAAATGAGGAAGTACTGGAGATGGTGGGTGAGGAGAGGGGTTTGTTGAGAGAAATCCTATGGAGGCAGGAAAAATGGATGAAAGGCGTATTGAGCGGTAGTGGAATGTTGAAGAGGGTAATAGAGGGGAGAATGTTGGGCAAGCGAGGTAAGGGCAGGAACAGGATAGGGATGTTGGACGGGATGAAGGGAGGAAAGAAGTACACAGAGATGAAGAGGGACCTGATATAGATTAGTTTGCTGGATTGTGCTCTGTTAGAAGTCTCAGAACATTATTATCTTAACAGGTAGTTTACTTAATTAAAATACCCCGCTAGTCGCCGTGGGGGCGTATGGTGGGGGGGTGTTAGGTCACCGCCCGTAAAATAGAATAAAACTACATGTAAAATCGAATCATGTTACCCCTGCAAAAATATGAGTTGGTTCATGCATCAATAAATTTCAATCTTACGAAAGAAAGTACTTCTACGCAACAACATTTAATAACAGGAAACGTACATTCAAATTATTCTATATAAGTTTTAAAAAGATAGGCCTATTAAATTTAAAAAATAACATGTGGTACATCTACAAAAATTATACCGTACCTATTCTAATTATCTGCTACGTGATTGCTGTTATGCCTGTCTTGATATCTATTCTTACGAGGAAAAATCGGCATTTTAAATCCATCCGTTCCTCCGTTAATCGCCCTGATTTGTCTTACGTGACCCGATCGAACTTAGTAAGTGGGTGCCTGTAATATGTCCTCATCATCCTCAGATTAGTAATGTGACTCAAATTCAAGTAGTTAATGCAACCTGTTTTTAAGCCTCCGGTGAAACAGGGGCTCCCATTCTAAATCATCCAATTTTGTCGTGACACTGCTACCTTGTTCAACAAAAAACTTTTCACAAACCTACTTGCTCAACGTTGTACTCGATCTACTTCCAAAATTAAGTTTTCTTCATGAGGATCCCATGCACACTTGCAGCATACTCTAGGTGGGGCCAAGCAAACGTGAAATAACAAAGCTCCTTGACCCTCTTACTGTCCTGAGTACTCTTTTCATGAATCCTAACTTTTTATTTGCTATTCGGCGAATTTCACGAATGTCTTTCCCACGGGACATATTCTTAGTTATTTAGTTAGTTAGATTGTAAGAGGACTCATCGATAGCTTGACTGGCTATAGCACTCGGTTGGACATTTAAGAATCCGAGTTTGAATCCAGCTAAATACAAATGATTTTTACATTCTGAAGTTTTTGTATTGTAATTCACAATTGGTGGATGGACTCGGTTAAAAGTTACTGTCACGGCACCTCCCGAAGTTTCCTGAAACATTGAGTTGACTGATAGAAGAGAGATTAATACAATATTAGTCTCAGGTGAGATAAAGAACATTAATATCGAAAAAGATATTACACTGTTGTTTTTCGTCTACAGGTCGAGTAGGTAATCCTACACAAGCCTATATTTCGTAAACTTAGGATTATATACCGTTAAAATAATATTAATTTAAATGAAAATAGGAGTCATAATATTTACTTTATGCAGCAGGAATCACAGCAGCTATGATTTTATATCTTGGCTGAAAATCGTCGTTTCAGTCAGTTTGCAAGGCTTAGGCGTCCATCTTTGGGGCCAAATTCATGGAAACGCGTAAAATCAGCGAGCATGGTCGCACAGAAATGCAAACAATGAATGCACTGCAGTCCCCCTGACTTGGTGAAATCCTGGACGCGCCCCCAAGCAAATTTCGCAAAATGTATAAAACCCACCATGGCAGCCCATTCATTCACGAATTATATCAGTTCAGACGGCTCCTCTTTGTTTGCGAATGTTCTTTTACGTGTTATCTGTTTTATTCTATGTTATATTGTGCCGTCCAAAGGTTATATTGCTCTCGTGAGTACTTCCGCATCATATATATATATATATATATATATATATATATATATATATATATATATATATATATATATATATATATATATATATATATATATATATATATATAGATGATTTCTTCGAAGTAACACGGAAGTGTCGAATAAAAAACTTAGACAGCAACACACAGCACAAGAGAACACATAAAAAGAACACTCACAATACTATAATATCTTTATAATTTCGACGGACTCGAACTCTTCGGAAGATAAGATATAGTATGATTCATAATAAGATATGACTCAGTCATATGTTATCTTCCGAAGAAGACGGAGTTCGAGTCCGTCCAAATTGTCAAGATATTATTGTGGGTGTTCTTTTTATGTGTTCTCGTGCTGTGTGTTGCTGTCTAAGTTATATATACATATATATATATATATATATATATATATATATATATATATATATATATATATATTATACATTCATTCACATAGAAATAGATATAAGGAAAGGGGATGGTCTGCAGGTCTAAGGTGGTCTGTTTGAATCCGCCTTCCCCACCTCTCCCCCTGTGCCTCCTGTGTTCGTCCTTCATGTGTGTTCGTATCACCTTTCCTTATATCTATAGTATTTCTATGTGAAAAATATTTGTTCGCCATATGGCGGGATCATATATATATATATATATATATATATATATATATATATATATATATTTCGGCTTATGGCAGCAAGGTTTTCTTAAACGAATTTCTTACCCCATTATCATTAATAAATATAAGCCAATGGGAATGTTTCTTTAAGGAATCCAAGTTCGGAACCAATGTCTGGAGGTACATCATTTACCCCCTCCCCTTTCCGCTGCGAGTGGTGCTTGATGAAACGTTTCCTAAGGAAACAGGTCCACGAAATAGAGGAGGCAATCCCTTCCAGAAGAGGTTGTAATACTTTGGAGTGAAAGTTCTTAAAAATGTTTTGGACAGCCTCATCTAACCCGTTTTAACATTTGTCTGCAAACGACTCGGTTCAAATATTGCGATAGACAAGCTTCCCTAGCGGAATATGTGTAAGAGATTAATTACACCTGAGCATGAAGTTCTCTTATTTTCGACACTTCATTTAATATAATGTCAACTCAGCAAAGTACTCCGAGCAATTTCCCTGGCGATCATGTCACATCTTCGTATCGTCGCACTGCACTCAACGAACTTTTCAATTAGCCAAAATGGATAAACTTCGATATTTTCTCTGACAGGAAATTAATAAGGACTCTAGGTTAACTGGAAATGGCGTACAATCGTGCAAGAAAACTCCTTCCCTCGGCCCTTTTCTCTGTTCAGAAGGTCATTGCGTACTAGTCTTCTGAGATTTGATTGTTTCATGATTACATTCTTACGTGCATATCTGTTGGATATCCCGCCCTCCCACCCCATAGGCAGATTTTTTCCTGAATTTCGTCTGAAGTTAATTGTGTTTTCAATTGTAATATCTCGCGAATACGAACAGCCAAGCGATTGTATTAATCGATTACAATCTGTGTTTAGTATTAATTAGTGTAAGAGCAGCTAGGCTGGGGATTACTCAACGGAGCGAAGGTTACATTACAGATTGAAGCTCTGGCATAAATTGGAGGGACGTCTCTTTTACAGTGATGCTTGAAATTTATTATTACCCCCTTCGTACGACGGTAGGAGAGACCACGTGGATTGAAATGGGGAGATTAAGTGTAGAACAAGGTGTAAGATGTCATTTTTTCTACGAACGATAAGGGATCAGAATAGCATTCTTAGACCGCGCTAGGGTCATGTTCAGGTGAAATTATACTGTTGTGTATTCACTCCCTGCTACACACGCTTGCGGTAGCTTGCAGGGTATATATATATATATATATATATATATATATATATATATATATATATATATATATATATATATATGTGCATGAAATTTGAGGGACGTTAACTGGAACGGTAGAACCGGGCTTCTATTTATCAAGTGTTTTGGTCAGGGTGAGTATCGGAGGCGTTGGACAAAGTTCATCGGATGCGTAGATGATTGCAGACGTTAGCATTGCCCGAAACCTGTTTCATTGCTTCAAAATTTTAAAGAATTGACTTACATAATCCATGCAATAATTTCTAGGATGGAATTGTTGATGTACCAGGGTTTCAGTGATAATTGATAATGGTCGACGGTCTGGTCAATTGTGAGTAATGATAAAAAATAATTCCACACCTCCGATAATTACTTCGTCGGCGTCCCGTGATTCTGGTCACGGGATTTAGGTTTACGTGTCTTAGGAATATAAAACAAAACAATTTTTCTTCTAAACGCTAACATATACGGTGTATAATTAGTCTTTTTAATAATGCTACTGATTAAGGTATGTTTTGGTTGGACGCCGCCTATGCACTTTTACAAGAATTTACTTGCATCAGCAAACAGAGCGCACAACCCAACATTGCGTTAAGCTCCTTTTCATCTCCGTATACGAATACTTCCTTTATCCCATCCAACATCCCCATCTATCCTATTCCTATCTCTACTTCCTCGTTTTCCCAACATTCTCTATCACCGACTTCAACATTCCACTGCCGATGAATACGCCTTTCATTTATCTTTCCTGCTTCCATAGGATATCTCCCAACAATCCCTTCACCTTCTCCATCCTTTTCCACACCCACATTTCAAAGCCTCCAATCTACGTATATTCTCCTGCTTCAGTGACCACGTTTCCGAGCCGTACATAACTACGCTCCATATCAGAGTTTTTACGAGTCTTTTCTTAACCTCCATACTCGACATCCCCGTCATCAACTTCCTCCTCCTTGAGAAAACCTCCTAGCCTGGCATAATTCATCTCCTTACCTCCCTACCACTTTGACCGTGTTGGTCCAAAACACTTCCCAGATACGTAAATTGTTCTACCTGCTCTATTCTTTCCCTTCCTAATTTTAATGTTTCGCTTGACCTTTTTCTTTCTGGAAAATCGGATAACCTTTGTTTTATTAATATTGATTCTCATCCCATATTTATCGCACTGAACCTCCAATTCACTCAGCAATGCTTGCAACCCCTTGGCTGACTGAGCAACTAATACCTGGTCAACAGCAAACCTCACTGATTTTACGAACTCCCCTCCGACTTTCACACCCACCTCCAGCTCTTCCCATGCCTCTTTAATCATTTCCTCCACAAATACGTTGAAGAGCACCGGTGATAATGGGAAACCCTGCCTTACACCTCTTCCTAAAACTGAAAGGAATAGGAAAAGGAACATTATGCCATGTAAAAGTTGGGAAAATGAATCTATCATTCAAATGCAGATCCCTCTAAATGGGTTAGAGAATTACATGTTAAATGTGAGCGCCCTTTTACCTTCCTAACTGGCTTTTCCTATCCCTTAGGTTATCCTTTGTTCAGATTATGTAGAACGGTATGCTTGACTGTATATATGTAAGCATTTGTGAGAATTCGGTGGGTTTCAGTCTCCAAAAATGTCAATGACATTACAGTCTCAAAGCAGTCCTGAACATTAGGCCAAAACAATACCATTAAGCAACTTGTACAGCATAACTGTAAGGATGTGGCCATTTCTGGTTGTGTTCATTCTAACATCTTACGTCGTTAATGTCGTTCTGTGCATGCTACACCTTGGCAGTCGGCCTGAGTTCTGTAAGATCAAGGAAGAGCGGAATTCTCGGCTATTTCCGAGGAAAACCTCCTCCGGGAGACTCATTGACCAAAGCCTGGTCATCAGCAAACCTCACTGATTTTACGCATTCCCCGCCGACTTTCACTCCCACATGATGACCAGGCTTTGGTTTGTCAGTCGGCCAAAGGGTTGCAAGCATTGCTGGATGAATTGGAAATTCAGTGGAAAAGATATGGAATGAGAATCTATATTAATAAAACAAAGGTTATGCGAGTTTCCAGAAAAAAAGGCTAAGGTAATTAGATTAGGAGGGGGAAAAATGGAGCAGGTAGAACAGTTTATGTATCTCGGAAGTGTTTTTGACCAACGCAGGCAAGGTAGTAGGGACGTAAGGAGAAGAATTCCGCTAGGCAAAGAGGCTTTCTCAAGGAGGGGAGAGTTAATGAAAGAGCGTTGTGTAAGATGTTAAGAAAATGCTCGTAAAATCTCTAACATGGAGCGTAGCTATGTACAGCATGTTAATTAATTAAAAGTGATTATGTGTAGAATAGATACGAGATTAAAGATGTAATTTTTTTACACGAACGATAAAGGATCAGAATAACATTGTCCGATCGCGGAAGGGGGGGAAATATTTTGGATCAAAAGTAGCTTGATGTTTATTCACCGCCTACCACACACCCTAGTGGTGACTTGCATGGATACTATAATATGAGACAAAATTGAAAAGCATACATAAACTCAGATTTAAATACAATCATACGCATACATACATGCCAATATGTAAATCTTTGAATAATTGGGCTTACTCATTGAATGTTTTTCTTTATGAAAATATGTTCAAATACATTCGATTATGTTATTCTTTTGTTCGTTGCGTGGGAAGGAAGTTTACTTTACTCGAATCTAGCAACATAAAATGTTACCAAAATGTCTCAACTAACCCTTCGAGTTCCGCAAGAACTCAGGGGTGTTCCTAACCACAAGATGGTGGATAGGCGCCAAGTAAATTGAAGTAGAAACTATGACTAATTTCGCAAATGGCCCATCCACGTCGTCATAGGCGATGTTATCTAAGTTGCATCGTGTGAAAGTACGCCACAGGATAAATCACCGTGCAGAAACTTGGCGAATGTCACATGTATGCCTTCACGTGCATGCGAAGATACGACGGAGGAGCAAGAGTAGAGGTACGCTGAAGGTCAGAGTTGAGAAGCTCGGAATATTACGTGCAAAAACGCGCTGAAGCGAAGTTTAGATTATTTCCGCATAGTTTCATCAGGCAAGAGCAAATTAGGGCGAATTCTGTTAGACCGACGGTTCCCAAGTTTTGATTCGCGTTAACCTAATGAGAAGGGAAGGCGGAGAAATGGAAGATTGTTCGCGGGGGTGTTACCCGTAGAAGTCGGGCTTCGAATCGCAATCGAATCGGCAAAGCTCCTTTTCCTTGGCCACGGCCTAGAACGAAAGTGAAAACTAGTGAATCGGTGTCGACTGAGACGTATTAGCTTTTGTGGGCGAACGGGGATTAATTCATTTCATTAATTTCTTTTGTTTTGCGTCTGCAAGGCCCTTTCTCTTGGATAAGGCTATTCTCCGTCTCCTGATGCTCTGCTTTAGACCACGGGTCAAACTGAATTTCTGTGGAAACGTATTTGAAATAAGTAATATCGCGGTGACTGAATCAATTAGGACTTCATAACCTTAGTCATAAGTTTGAGTCAACGGCTTTGACTTGCGGAATGGAATTCCAAAGGGTTATATCGTAATTGATTGAATTCTGTGCTTGAAGGAGAAAATCAATTAGCTAAAGAATCCTGAACAAAAGTGAGGGAATTTACTAAGCAGAAAGCTCTGCTAACTCTTTGGTAGTCATCATCTTACACTTCGTCCGCGGATTTTTTGTGGGATAGTATACTGACAACGTACACGTATAATTTCGATTTTTGTGTTTCAAAGGCCATGTACGTTTCGCGGTCTCATGTTCCGACCATACTCCGAATGGCGTGTGGCTCACTATACGATGGATTTGTTTCGTGCGATAGCTCAAGATAAATAAAATTAATAAGTGACGGAATATTTTATCTGACGTATTTATTAAGAATAATTCAACAGAAGACTTTAGGCCAAAAACAGGCAAATAAAGTGGCCTTAAAGGGCATCTTTTCCAACGTTTCATCTGCATCTACATAGCACCTTGCAATCCACCGCAAAGGAGTCTGGAGGGGGGTGTTAGGTCACCGACCGTAAAATATAATCAAAACCCCCAAACAAAACTAACAAATTCGTTGAATGGTTTCAGGCGTCAATTTGTGGAAGCGATTCATGTCGGAAAATTGGTTATTTCTCGGAATACTTAGTTATTTCACATATATTTTATTATTCACGACCACGGTTACGACTTACAAACCCTGATGATGACTTTGTTTGTCGAAATCGGTTATTCTTTTTTGACGGGGTC
The DNA here is from genome assembly GCA_037158775.1 of Hetaerina titia. NCBI lineage: Eukaryota > Metazoa > Arthropoda > Insecta > Odonata > Calopterygidae > Hetaerina > Hetaerina titia. The sequence goes on along the minus strand of CM073769.1, from coordinate 9,783,856 downwards.
ATCTGAGGAACAGCTTTCTGAGACTCGGCTCTATGATCTTGATGGGATGAACGGCGTATCCCCACACCCCTGGGAGATGTCTACGAATCTAATAATCACTATATTATCATAATTTTATTTCTTTTCCCACCGTAGCTGTAATGGATTTCGAAAAGTACAGTGTGCGAGAGAAATTATGTTCCTACTTCGGGTTCGGACAAGGGTAGGACTACTCATTAAAAGTATTGTATAATATATACATACATTTTAGCTAGATTTCCTTTGTCATGTTAGACTTGCATTTGGAGTCAATTGTGACTCATGTGGAAACTATCGATTCCATGTGTGCAATGCAAATATAAAGAATGCAGCATATTTGTTACATAACTCCAAAAAATATGCAGCTGTACGCGTATTTCTTACATTTACTAAACATTTCGTAAAGTGAGTTCTGCCTATGTCCACGTCGATGACTAAATTAATATCAAGCTCGATATCGACTTTTATATTTTACAAAAACATTGGTTGAAATCAAGGTTATAATATCGATACGTACTCAACATATCGAAGTGCCTTGCAACTCTTTAAGTCAGCCAGCGGGTAGGCCAATTTGTGGAAATGGCGGTGAGGGAAATCTTTTTTGTAACGCATCTTGAATTCATTTCTATCAACTCTGGGAAAAAATTCCTTTAAACAACGTCTCTTATTGGCCAGCCAACATTTATCAACTTTGCTCTCTCTCATTGGCTCCTGGCTCCTTCCAAAACTTTCTTTCTCCATCCCCATGACTACTTTATATGGAATTGCTTCTTCTATTCTTCAATGTTTATACCCGGGAGAACATGTTTATTCCAACATAGGATTACGTCACAATGTGCTAAATGTTATTTGTTTATGATTATTTTTTATTTTTTCATGGTAACCTGCAAACAACCACTTGGGTGTGAGGCAGGAGGTGATTATCAGGCACACCAGACTACTTTGGACTTAAAATACTTTTCCCCCAAAGCTCGATGGGATAATATTATTCTGATCCTATATCATTCGTGGAATAAATGACATATTTAGTCCATCTGTTCTGTACTTTATCTCCCCAATTTTATTTACATAATCTCTCCTATCGTAGTGCGATGGGGGTAATAATATGTACATTCTCAACATCAATGCTAAAGAGACGTCCTTCCAATTAATGTAAGTGATTTATTCGGCGTAATTAAGCCTTCGCTCCATAGAGTGATTTCCAGTCTCAGATTTTCAGTAATATTTCGGATACGCTACTTAGTTTATCATAACATCGTTTTACAAATCTAGCTCCTCTGCGTTGCAAGCGATCCAATTCGGCAATTAATCTAACTTAGTGAGGGTACCACATAGTACTATCAGCATATTCTAAATGAGACCTAACCGGCGAGAGATGACATTTCTTTCTTTGACCTTTTCATTGCATTTAAACGCTGTACTCTTCTAATGAAGCCTAATGTTTTCTTAGCTTGTCCATGGATTCTCCGCATATTGTGTTTCATGCAGGAGACGTCGTTAGTAAGGGTAACGCCCAAGTAATATTACGATTGATTTTTTGTGCATAATTGTTTTTTTATAAAGCTATATCCTGACTCGCCTTTTTTCGTACAGCTCTCTCGATGCTCCAAATCGCACGGAAAATTGTCCCGGAAAAGGAGTTTAATCTTAAGAAAGAGAAGTTGCATTTTCCGAAGGATCAAACGCGCATAATGGAGAAGATTCTGAAGCGGAGGCTCATGCGCCAACTGTCGTGTGTGGTACGTATGCCGTCTTTCATGCCTCTGACTCCTCCCCTCATGTCGCCAGACAGATGTCGTTGGGGGTCCCTTTTCCATTCTAGAATGGCGACTCCTGGGGTTCGGAGTGACTTCTAGATCCTTCCACTCCATTGGGAGTTCATATAGGAAGCTTCTTTGCTGTATTTGTTCTGCATATGCATAAGAAATTTGCATATTGTTTCTAAGCACGTCTTTTAACCCTTGACCCCTCCCTCTTTGATCACAATCGCTGCAAAGATTCAGAGAGAATATTTCATTGAAGTTTGAAATCGGGCCAGTTTTTGAACGTGATCAACCTCATTTGAAACACGGCATACTCAATTTCCGCAACAGTGATTGGAACCTATCCATTATATTTAATCTTAAGTATTTTTTCGCGTTTAGGAAAATGAGAGTGATTAAGTTGGAAATAAACTTATGGTGTCTTATGTCAGAGAACAGTTCCTTAATGGGTATTTTAATCATTATTATCATTATGTGAGGTTGGACATTGCCATTTTCCACTCAAATCTTCAGCGTCACACTCAGTTGTGCCCCTATGGAATAATAATTTGAAAGACAAAATTCTCTATCATAAGACGTAATTAACGACAAATTGTAATGCATGAAAAAATCTAAACTAGATCATTATGTACGAAAGATAAATATATATTTGAACTAGTCAATACTGGAGACATCTGAAAAGCAGTCTCATTAAAAAAGTATTTCTTCTGAAGAATTCTTCACATCTGCACGCGTTGTGGAGATGGTAGCCTTCATCTCTATTGAAATTCGCCGGGTTTTTGGCGATCTCAATAGCTTCTCTGATTAGGCGTGAGTAATATCTACTTTCTTTACTTTACTTATGATTGTAACGTGTAGAGAGTCCTGACGTGGGTAATATCTACTTTCATTACTGTACTTATGATTGTAACGTGTAGAGAGCGTGGAAGAGAGTCCTTCGAAAAAGGACCAATCAGATAGCAGCACCTGGACGGGACCACCTATATAAGGACGGCCAAAATCTGAGTCCCTCATCTTCGACCTGAAGACGCCGGATGAAACTTCGGCGAAACTGTTGTCGGCTTCAAACAACAACGCGGTGAAAACCCGGACATGCAGAATTCTTCAAGCCACCGCCGCGAAAATCTACGCAGCCAAGTATTTCTTCTCATTAGCCACAAATTCTCATTCGATAACCTATCAAAACTAACATTTTGTGCACCAAGATAATCAAAGCAGCTGCAAAGCAAATTTCATTATTCATAGCGTACTGTTGTGTCACCCAAAATTCATCCAATTTATCCGTCCATTATCATGTCCGGTCCAGGAATCACTCATCGCCCCACGCAGTCAGTCCTTATTTTTTCATTTTTAGTACCCTGCCAGCCACCACGACGAAATGTGGCCGGCGGTGTTTACACGCCAGACTACCCTTGATCCAAAACCCTTTTCTCTCTCTTAGCGCGCGGTCGGATACGTGTTATGTTATTCTGATCCCTTATCGTTCGTGTAAGGAATGACATCTTCAATCTATCTGCTCTACACTTAATATCTCTAATTTTTTGAAATGATCTCTCCTATCGTGGTACGATGGGAGTATGACACATTTTCAACATCATCTCTCAAGGAACATCCTTCCAAAGTGGCAATATTAGAGGAAAAAGTACACGAGGAAATCGCTGTTTACTGTGAGATTAGATCAATTTGGGAATATCCCAACATTTACCTCCTGAGATGCATAGTGGAAGTGGTCACTCGCCATGAAAAGTTTAATAGGCTAACATTAATCACTAATACTCTTTCTTTAGAATTAAAAGAAAAACTTTACAAAAAATTTAATTTGCTGGACACATATATTTTTGCAGATATGTGTGTGGATAATTGAAAATCCTAGAAGGAGGTTTATCTAATTCTATCCGAAATTCGATACATTTTGGGTCGTGACAAAATGTCTCCATAGTACCTATATAATACATCTAACACACGCATGCGCCGCAATAAAGTTGAAAAAATCTTTCTGGAGCTTACCTCCACACTAGTTGGATGTTGTTGAAAACCAATGCACAAATAAACTGACACAAGGACGTGTGTTTTCAGGGATGCATGAGATTTTAGGCACCTAAATATTATTTGAAGATGGAGGAGAGTTTGTACCCACATCACGTGCCCACATGTTGCACTCATGCAAAACTTAATTTACGAATAGTTTTAAAAGAGTATGATTAACAAAAATTATAGATTCACAAATTTGGATCCAGTTTTTTCACAGAAATGGAGCCAAGTCGTTACTTACTACTCCTAACTAAAAAAAGAAAAGGTTTACATTTACACAAATGTCCCAACATCTAAATTTATCAAATCTAAGTCGATGATATGCTGAGGTCATGGTTTCGTGTCTAATTTATCAGAAACGTTCTGCACCCTCAAACGCATGTGTTTTTCTCCTGTAAGTTGATTCCTGCTTTTCAAATTCATGATGTTTTTAGGCTAGAGAAGAGTTGAAAATGAAGTGGAATGAGTGAGGTGTCCAATTGTATGTTTTTTTAATAATTTTCCGGTGTTGAAGATTTTTTTAAATTTTGAGTCTACGAGGAGGATATCTCCGGAATAAGTCGGTCGTCACAGGCGAGGTGAGGGGGGATGTGGGTTAAGGGGGAGGGGAAACCCCGTGTCCCAGAATAAGAAAATGAAACACGCTCCAGTGGGACATATCGCCGAACTGCCATCAAACGCACTAGAGATAGCTGCGACTTCCTCCCTTCGACTGCTGCCGTTGCTTTTTCAACTTGAGCCTCTTCACGGATGCGTTTCCGCTACCGCACTTTCTCCGCCTCATGCAGGAGGAGCAAATCGTCCTCTCGTCACATCCATGTTCCCTCCAACAGGTGGCAGCACCATCAAATGGGATTGCGAAAAAGACAATGCCTTCGCCCCGTTTTGACACATGCAGCCCCAGCTTGGATGGGACTCCGAAGTAAGAATAGCTATGAAAATTTTAGATAAACCAAAGGAATATTTTGAGATCAATGCACCGAATTAAACCTTGAGTGAAAATTAAAGACATTTATAGTCAAATAGAATGACGTGATGAGATAGACGAAACAATTAAAAGACTATGCAGAAATTACTACAAGGAACTAAAAGGAAATGAAAGCACAGCATTGGCCTTGCACTAAAATTGACAAAGCAAGTGACTATGACAAATACAAAATACCGTACAGTATCATAAAATGACGATTACCAAGAACATGATTAGATAAGATGGTGGAAAAAAATATATATATATATATATATATATATTCATATTATTTGTACACAAAAACATTGGACATTTGAAAAAAGGACATAGAGCAAGGCCGAAACTAGGCATACTTTGACGACGAAGTCACTCGACGACGATATTATAATTGGATAATGTTAAACCTACTGTAACAGGAGTTATATCTTTCCAACATTTCCATATCAAGGAAAAGGTTTCCTTTATTTAATGTTACCTACGATTGTCTGAAAAAGTGGTGAGCGGATTTTAAGTTAGGTTGAGAAATGGCTTAAAGTGGAACTTTAAATAGATCCTAGTACCTATTCCTCTACTCAATCGTCTTTTATTTCCAGAATTCATTTCCTTAAGTCTCATGATGTATATCTCAATGATCTTCACTGGAAAACAATCCATGTGCCACAACCGTAAAAATCCACGGAGAATCCTTCGTCCCTCGCATTTACAATTAATAAACTCCTTCGCAAACTCATCTTTGCATTCCCATATTTGTTACGCAATGTTTTCATTTTTTATTTCATCTTAGAGGTGAATTGAAATTTACAAACTCTCCACTTGCTACCCTCATGTTTTTTTATTGTCTCAAATCTTTTTACTATGCCAAAATACTGATTCCTAATTCTTCTATAATATTTTGATTTGCTGTTAGTTTAACGTGAAAATGTTTGAATTTATGAACTTGTTTCTACCAACTTCAAGTGCAGTTTGTTTTTAATTATTGAGGAAATCGTACCATGTAATTCTGTAAGCCTCCATTACCCAAATTATTCCTCTTGTCCATCATTTGTTCATTTTCACAACTGTATGCTTATCTTAGTTATTTCATTGAGGTCCGTTTCAGAGTGTGTTACAATTTACTTGAAGAGTTTAATGCCTAGACGCGTTTCGGAGGAAATCGACTCCATTAGTATTCTCTTCAGGACATAGTGAGGTGTTTATACCAGATTTCATTCGGAAAAAGAAAATCCATTGAGTAGAATCAAAGAGTAATAGTCAATTAAATATTTAAGGGCGTTAATCTCACTCACGGCTCCTTCTGAGTGAAACACGTACGGGGAATATTTGGTCAAGATTAAGAAAAATTAGGGTTACTTAGAAGAGTACTGGGTGTAAATGCGATGAAAAGGTCGAAGAGAGAAACGTCATCTTTCGTTTGTTGGGTCTCTTTTATAGAATATGCTGCTGGTATTAAATGGTATCCAGATGGGAAGTTGATTGCCGATTGCCTTTCTGTATGGGATCGTCACGAAGTTGCATTAATTGCCGAATTGGGTCGCGTGCAGTGTAGAGGAGCTGGATTTGTAAAATGTTGTTACGATAAACTTAGTTACGTACCCAAAATATTAGAGCAGCTAACCTGGGAATCACCTAACGAAGCTACGGTTAAATTACAGATTGTATAAATTAGAAGGGAGTCTCGTTATAAATGATGTAGGAAATGTGTTATGACCGCCATCGCACGACGGTAGGAGAGAATTAACGCCAATAAAATTCGAGAGATTAAGTGCAGAACAGATAGATTTAAGATATCATTTATTCCACGAGTGATAAGGGATCAGAATAACATTGTCCGACCGCATTAGGGTCATAGTCGGGTCAAATTAGTATGGTGTGTATTCACCCCCTGCCATGCACCTTAGCAGTGGCTTCCAGGATCTAAAATAATTTTTACAAATATCTAACAATGGAGAATGAAGGTTTAGTGGACATGAAACGGAGAGGAAGGATAAAGTTAAGGGGATCGACAGGGATCACTTCACCAAAGTCACATAAAGAAAAAGAGGACAACCCTTCGAAGGCTTTCAGGGACTCTGGGATGACAATGGAGGGCCCTTTTTTTGTCACTAACAAGGAACCATGACGACAATAAAAAAACACTCCACTTAACGTCCTCTCAAGACATCCGTTTGTCAGAAAAAAGGGAAGAAAGATGGGTGAAGGAGGAATGTCCTTTTCTTTAGGAAAAACAAGATAAGAAGGGGGACGTGAACTATGGGAAGGAAAGGCCCTCAAATCGTCGCGTTTTCTTTCGCATCCGGGACAAGGTTGGTCACTCGACTTCTTTTGCGCCTTTCGGACTGTTTCTCTCTAAAGACGGAAGACCGAAAATAGCGGGCGGTTAGGGAAACATTAAAGGAAAACAGAAGGAGAACAATATTTGAAGGTCGCTGGGCGATCTTAATTTTCCGGAAACGGCCGGCGCAAGGTTGCAGCCGAAACTTTGAGAGGGAAGAGAGGTACATTTTTTTCCGCCTTCAGAGGAGTGCAAAGGAGAAAGACGGACGAAGATGAGATTCCAATCAAAGCAAAGGGTAAAAAATTAAATGGGAAAAGTTTTGCAGTCGAAATTAAACAAAAAGATAGAAAGGTATGTGAGTGGTTTCTTTCAGATTCCGCCAGACGGCTATTGGAAAGAGTTAAGACGACGAATGTAGCGGTGGAAGAAAATGGGGAATGGTGAGGAGAGAGGTTTGTTGAGAGAAATCCTATGGAGGCAGGAAAAATGGATGATAGACGCATTGAGCGGTAGTCGAATGTTGAAGAAGGTAATTGAGGGGAGAATGTTGGGCAAGCGAGGAAAGGGTAGGAACAAGATAGGGATGTTGGACGGAATGAAGGGAGGAAAGAAGTACGCACAGATGAAGAGGGACCTGATGTAGAGTAGGTTGCTGGATTGGGTTTTGTTTGGAGTTACAAAATATTTATTTGACAGTTATGTCCATCCAAAAACCTATCTTAACCGGCAGATTACCTTTTAATAAATATGTAGATTCTTGCATGTCATTTTCCCTAACTCCCCTTAATGCGTGGGGGTGTTTTCCTGAAGTGGGTTGTTGTTCTTCAAAGCCTTACCCTTTACGTTTTCCCCACAATTGTGCATATCCTTATACACCCTCTGTACTCATGCACATACATTGTAAATCGATTGACATTATCTAGTTCGTATTTATATTATTTTTTAAATCGATTTCCATATTTCAGCCCTCTTTTAGTTGTCAGTTAGCACTCAAATGTGATTACATTTTTTCTTGAATGTGTTTGACGATGGTTAGATGGAAGAAGTGACTGCTAAGTGTAAATATCGCAAGAAATGAAACCGAACTGTTGTCATTATTATTGTGCGCGTTCAGCATCCCTTTGCCTCTCAGTATCTTCTTCTTTGCTTGTCCTTGTCTTCTCAGAGTCTCTCTAGTCAATCAGTAGCACTTTTATTGTAGGTAATTTGGGGTTGAAATGAAATCTCGTATAAGCATCAAACCTATTCAGAGTTAAAATATCTTCGTTAACTAAGTTAAGTACTTGGCGCCTTTTGCTAAGAGTTGGCTAATGCCGTCGCTAGATTTTCTATCCACCCTTAATCCTTTCCACTCATCCCTAATGGCACAAATGACCTCAGCTGTCGGTCGCCTTCGCTAAAAACTGCTAACTGCTCGTACATAACAGGCTCGATGTTGGGGGGTCTGACCTTCATCAGGCGCCAATCGCCTGCCAGTTTTCGTTCAGGCTATATCGTGTTTTATTTGTGGACTTCTGTCAAGTGACTCGGTGCAAGCGCAAGGTGAAGCGAACGATTGAACAGCGGTATCCCATCAAATATTGTGTTGGTTGGATAAATCTGGTAAAGAGACATTGGGCATGATTCACCAAGTGTTCAAGGATGAAAACATGTCACAACCTCCAGTTTTAACGGGGCACAAGCTCTTCAAAGATGGCTGAGGTAGTGCAGAAGACGGAGCCCTCCCCCGCTGGACGGTCGTCGACGTCAAGAAAAAGATGAAAACTTGCCAGGCCAGCGTGAAGTGCTGAGCTCAGACTATCGATTAAGTGTACGGATTATCGCAGTTCGTGTATTGGCATTGACATAAGACAATACACGCAACTACTACTGATAATTTGGCGATGCGAAATTTCTGCGCAAAACTAATCCTCCCGAAGGAACCAAGCCTCACATCTGCTCCAAAGGAAACCTGACTACCTGACGAAAAAAGGCATTATGACGATTTCCCAACCCTCTTGTCCCGACATGGTACCAGAGACTATTATTCCTATTCCCTATAAAAATGAAATCCTCCATTAATCAAAGAACATCACAATGGGACCCTACTAAATGCTGTTAAAGAAGCTTACACGCGCACTCATAAGGACCTTCCGCCTATCAGGGAGCCTTCGAGTCGTGCGAAAGCCGCAAGGGCAAAAGTGTGTGTGTCGACGCTCTCAAGGGAATGAGGAGTTTGAAGAAATTTGAGAGGCATTGCTGGAGAATCTACTGAGATTCATCAATTTTTCCAAAACGTTTATTGATAGTTTTTATACAAACCATGTTTCTTGAAAATTACCATTTTTTTCAATTGTCATGAGTAAATTCCGTAAAGTGAAAGTGCGTATATGTAATTTATTTAACCTATTGTTGCCGTTTGAGAGAGCAATGCAACAATTTCAGATTGTAAAAATCGTTTGCCTTGACCAGGATTCGAACCCGGATCCCTCGATGTCCGGCCGAGTTCTTTAGCTAGTTAAGCTATCGATGCATAGACTCATACACTCTGATATCTTGTTAATTTAAAAACCCCAAAAATCGAGGGATCCGGGTTCGAATCCCGGTCAAGGTGAATGATTTTTACACTCTGAAATTGTTGCTAGGAAATGCATATAATGAAAATGCAATTGCTTTGAAATGCTCCGTCAAAAAGTTACTGCTGCGTCATCTCCCGCAATTTCTTGAGAGTTTGGCATGCTTTTCATGCAATGAGGAATTTGCTGAGCACTGAATGCTGGTTCTTCCTAATTGAAAGAACAATTGCGTGGCATTACTCTCCCTCCCTCAATTTTACACTTCACCTTCTCTTTCAATTAATTCCGATCAAAAACTTTACCATACATAAGGCAGGATTGTTAGCCGCTTGACTTCGAAAGACCCAATCGTCACGTGTTTCTGTGAAGTCATTTCGGAAGAAACGTAAAGCCCTTTCGGTTATTGCTTTTTTACTTAGTGGTCATCCATCTCCAAGCTCCCTTCTCCACAATCTCGGGCATCGCCTTCCCTCGCATTTCTCAATCTTCGCTATCAACGTCTTCATCTTAACGTTTCGTCTTCCTGAACAGAATGCGCACTCTTTCCCCAGCCTCCCCCTTTATTCCCACTCAATTCGTCGCCTTGGTGGTGCATCATTTAGATGGTTCCCATGGATTCTGTTGAAGGCTACAGCAAACTTAAAGCTTTCGAAAATCTTTAATCAGCGTCCGCCGATGTGGTCACCGTTTATTTCATTGGTTACTGCGGTGCAGTCATTGCTGAATGTGTCTATTTTGTTTTCCATTGTAACTTCCCAAGACATTGCTATTTCTTTTTAGATGTCAGAAAAAGGGTGTTCCCTCCGTGATATAATTAGTGAATATTTACGTGCATTATTGCATAGAAACTGGTGTTTTAACCTAAACGACCATTTTGGATTTTGTGGTATTGTATTTCGATCAAGTGCACCAGGTTACTTCATGTAACTCGAGGTTTCAATAAAAAATTGATAGGCTTTAATATCAATAGCCCCCTCGTCAGAATCAATTGTCGAAGTCAGGGTAACATTGAAATATTTATTGTGTTGAACTTTCCGATTTGCGCTGACAATTCGCGTTTTGATTTTCTATTGCAGCGCGAGTTTTGGCACTCCGTATTGTGAGCACGGCAGAAGGACCACAGTCTGCACACACTATCACAGCAGCATGCGTATACGCCATTCAAACTGAGGCATTTATCATAACGATACACAAGCTTTTCACTTCCATCTATGAAGAAATTTGTTGCCTTACACCGGCTAGGCCGACCACTGCGGTGTCCTCTTGGTGAACATTGGTGCTCCGCCCATTTTCAAGCTGAATGCAACACTGCCTCACTCCATCTTCACTCACTCCGTCATTCCGCACACACTTCACTCAGAGTTGCCACTTGAACTTCAAATTGGCTTGCGTGTTAGTTTTTTGCCAGTGAAAACATAATCACAGATTGTAGCACTCGACAACTTGCGTTGTGATTTTATATTACATTGCATTACATTTTGACAGTTCGCAAAGGGTGCAAGGTGTAGAAGAACCACACACTACCACAGCAGGATGCGAAGGGACACCAAGATGGTGTCTCTAGCTCCAACCACCGCCACGCTAGACCGAGAAGTAAGGTACCTGCTGGTCATTCCTCGTACTTTTTGACGAAGGAACATCAAGAATTGGAAGTTCATTTCGTTTATAAAATTTAGGGGATCTGGAATTCCGGTTTTTTACAGCGGTTTCCAACCCAGAGAGCCAGGGTAGAATCCCGGTGGTGACAATTTTTCACGACGTGTCCCGATTCTTGTTACTTCGCGTACAGGACTTAAAATAGGATTCGCCGTCCGTCGAATTGGACGCTGAACTGTCACGTGACGTTGGAACCTTCACTTATTGGTATCTTGGGATATCATTGTTGCCGCTAGGGCGTGTGGCGGGGGGTATTAGGTCACTAACCATTCATGCACAGTCACAATTATTACACTTCTACACAGAAAAGAAAAGAATATTCAATTGAGTGGGATAATGCCGACACCAGATCTCCATATGATCATTCTTGCACTACTACTTGAAAAATACCCCAATAGCAATTTACTTCCATTTACCCCTATCTATGATTTTTCGGTAGATATTAGTACAATAGAGATGACTTATCTCAGACCAGTAAAACCTGCGAAATGGCAAAAGAGGCATGGGAAGGATTTAGAAACTGGAATGAGGTCAAATCAACGAGATTTGTAGGAATAACAAACTTTAGTTAGTCAGCCAATTACTTTGGTATGATCCCGTTGTCATGGAGACAATTAGCCCTTCTGAGTTTTGTGCTTCATAAAGCTTCCATTTCTTTGGGCGTAATCAGTTTATTCGGATGCGTTTTATAATAATCAAACCTACTTCAAGCGGTTTATTTATTTTCCTTAACCATGTACCCGACGAACAACATTTTTACATCATTCACGGCCTAGGAAAACAATGGGCAAGCTAACAAAAAAGTAGGATTTATTGGAAGAATACTAAGTAACTCGGACGAAAAAATCAAATAGAGATGTTATCTTTCGCTGATTAGGCCTCATTTAGAATATGGTGCAAGTACTGTGTGTGATACTCAATAAGTTGGATTAATTGCCGAATTGGATTGCGTGCAGCGTAGATGAGCTAGATTTGAAACACGTTGTCTTGATAAACTTTGTAGCGTATCAAAATTGTTCGAGGAGCTAGACTGGGGGTAAAGGTCACTGCTTAAATCTCTTCGATAATTTGAACGCAGTTCTCCTTATGAGTTCTGTTGGAATTGTACTATTTGCTGCATCGCACTGATAAATTAATATATAGTCGTCTTTATTTTGGGACAAGATTGAGACTATAGGGTCTCTTATACAACCTAAACCCTCTTCACACATTTCCAAGATTAAACTTGCAGATAAATTTCACAAATTTTACGTAAATATCAATTAATACATGCATTATCTTATGGCTTAAATGCAGCAACATAATGCACTAGTTGCCTAGTTCAATTGCTAACTATAGCACAATATATACAACATGCAACCTACAATATATGCACATACCAATACATTAAACAAACATAAAAAATAATTTTGCTGATTGAAAAAACTTAGGCCAACGCAAAGTACGTATGGTGCTCCTGCGAAATCTGTTTGCAGCCGGATGATTTTTTACGAACTGGTTGTTTTGCTGGGAAATTGGTGATTTATGAAGTGCCGCTTGAATGATTGGAGAGTAGGTTTGAGGATTCGTTACAATGGAATGATAGCCCATGCCGTGACTGCAAATGGCTATGTTCTGTGATGAGGGAGAACGAGTTTATGATCACCGCTGGTATTTAGTTTATGTACATTCTCTCAAGGCTATTGAAGTAATTGGGAATGTACTGAGTCATACTGAGGGTGTTTATAATTTAGTAATTGATAAAATCAAAATAAAAAATAAGTAAATGGGCAGCACGTGGTGGTTACTGCGAGATTTCAAAAAATACCAGTTGAGTTTGTAAAAATATTCTGTAATGTGAACTGCAATTTTAAAATTGTAAATGAAGGGTAGGCATGAGTTAAATGCCCTTTGTAGTTTGTAGTAGCCCTTTGTAGTTGTAGTTTTACCGGCAGCACGTTTGAAAGGTCTACGGATGCGCTACGTCACCATAGTCAAAGTAAGGAATAATGACAGAAGAAACCATCTGCTTTTTTATTGTGATGGGTATAAGGAGAGAGTCAATGTGGAGATCATGTCAATGAAATTTGAGAGATTAAGTAGAGAATAGGTAGACTTTTGATATTTTGATTTATTTTAATATATAATTTTGCCCACGAACGATAAGTGATCAGAATAACATTGTCCTACCCCGGTGGAAGAGGAAAAGAATTTAGGGTAAAAAATAGTGTACATCTACATAATACCCCGCAAGACCCAGCAAGGGCGTGTGGCGGGGGGTGTTAGGTCACCACCCAAAAACAGGAAAACAGAAAAACCGCATTCAAAACTAATACATACATGCAAACCCAAATCCACAGTAGTGCATACATTAATAGAAACATCCTATCATTAATGTGTAATGAACCCCTGCCATACACCCTGGTGGTGACTTACAGGGTACTATGTAATGTGATGTCAAACCCCGTTGCAATCTCTCAGAAAATCTCCTCCGCGAGCACATCGCTTTAATTCCGTCCACTTTGATCCACGTTATTGCTTCATTTTCCCCCGAACCCCCAAAGTGCCCCTCCCCCACCCTCGTCTCTCCCCCTTTCCCCACAGAATCCGAAACCCCGAGCCGCATCCTCGCCATGGCAAAGAAATGAAACGCCGACTCTTTTTCTTGTTTTCTCTTTCGGGGCGTCTACGCCATCTTCCGAGGAAATAATAAGAAAAAACAACAGCATATCGTGTTTCCGCACACACACACTCACACGCGCGCGCGCTTTCGACGCTGAGCTCGCTCCTCTAATATCTCCGTCATTTATCACGTTCCTGCCTCAGATAATCACCTAAAAGACGTTGTCTTTTCCCAACCATTTCCCCATCCTTTTTTGTCTGGGTTTGGTGGGTAGGGGATGAACGAAGTGCCAAGTTCCGGCTGCACTTAGGATTTGTAGGTAACGTTTTTCGTAGGATGAGGTGTGTGAAAAGAAGCAGTAAAGATAGAAAAACAGGTAAATGCAGTTGACGTAAATGGTAATATTTAATTATATTAGAGCTGTACGTACATGTATGTGGATCTTTACGTATAGCTATGTACGTGGTGTAATATTGTCAGTGGGTATTCAATTTTAAATTTCACGCTTTTTACGGTTTTAAAATAGGAACTATCTACTCTAAATGGAGGTTGTGGCTTAAGTGAATCATAAAAAGGCTTCTAGTGATGTGAGGTTTCTTTTTGTCTTTCTTTACTGAAGTCATACATTACCTTATGTATTTGTGTACATGCGAGTGTTTATACTGTGTATATATATATATATATATATATATATATATATATATATATATATATAAATGTTTTCATATATAGAATCATTTGTTGTTTTATTACTTGGTGTCAAATATGATGGGATAGATATATGAGGAAAGATAAAGATATCCTGGTGACTCTCGTCTCTGTGATAGAGTGCCTTTTGAGCCAATTTCCTGTTTGGTTTTTCGGCGCCTTTCCGTCCCAGTATCGAATCAGGGGAACAGTTTTTTTTCTCTCCCCGTTCCCTCGTGTAAAATACGCGATTCGATGTGAGCTCGTCCAAAAAGAAAGGAAGAAAGATTCGTCCCACGATCCAAATACGCGCAGGCGGTAGTTCGTGGAAAAATTGTTTATTTTGTGGGGATATATGAAAGCATGGTTCATTTTAGGTATCCTCTGAATACATAGTTCCTCGAGCAAATAATTGAATATCTTTGTCAGTTGAACCTGAAATTGAAGTCATGTTTCAGTACTACCAAGTCAGTTTTCGTCTGGCCTAATGGTTATGAGTGGCTATGTGTTAATCAAATTTGCCCGTAAGTTAACAGAAGGACTTCCATGGAAAGATGATGCTGCTTTAATGATAACACATTTTCCAGGTCGGTTGAAAGAGTTGCTGGAAAGGCAAAGGGCATGATCTCCTATCCTCACATTTAGGAAGACCCTGACGTCATAGGGGGAAATAGTTATGGTAGAAAAATGATTTTCTCTATACATATATATATATATATATATATATATATATATATATATATATATATATATATACATATATATATATTCTTTCGATTTGACAGGTACTGTTTTTTAGTATGGTATGATATCTTAAGATAATTATTTCATATTATTTGGAGAAATGCCTTTATACTTTTGTTTTCTCCGGCGTATCTTAGTGGAATTTGCATAACATATTGAAATGAAGTGGGTCGCGGTAGTCCAGGGGCTAGAGCGTTGGACTACTGACCGGAGGGTCCCGGGAAAGGCACTCTGGGCACATGCAGCTCCACCCCAGGCTATGTGATTTTCCGGGTACCAAATCTTCCTGGGAAACCATAACCGGCGCAGGGAAAGGAACTGGCCCCCTTTTTACCCTGATGTTTGAATTTCCCACATCGTATACGGGCTTAGTACTGGGTGAACTCTACCATCACCAACCAAACCGGCCTTCGAGTTGTTTACTGTGTTTATGGTTTTTATTGAAATGCAATTACTGACTTTGTATTTCCATACTATTTAGAAACACGACCCAGGTTTCAACGTTGAACGTCATCATCGTCACCTGATGATGTCATTCAAAGTCGAGACCCGGGCAATGTTTTTAAATAAAGTACGTGGAATTACAAAGCCAGTAACTTCATTTAAACATGCTGTCATACTTTTACTGGCCAAAGTGTTATTTTCTTTGATTTTTTGAAAAGATTGAATATGCTAAAGAAACTGGTGTTGTTTAATGCTACGAAAGAAATCACCATCGTACTCGTGGTGACTTTTTTTTATTTTCTCTAGGTGGAATATACGGTCTTCTGCATGTAATATTAGCATCAATTGCCCTTAGCGTTTATTTTACTAGAGGGGTCATTATTCTTTGCTTGAAGCATTCTATGCCTATCGTCCTATATCTGTTCTCTAGGATGGCGATGGATGAGGCGAAGTGGGAAACGACCGGAAGTTCTTTTTCTGGCCTGTAAGGATTCGAAGGCGAATCCGTTTGCCCTTGATCTTTCTCGCTGGCAGCCCAATAAAACGTCTTCTGGGATTTCCTCCAGATGTCACTCTTTTTCTCCAGACCTTCAAATGCCGATATGTGAGTGGGCGTTGAGGGGTTGGGAAAGCCTCAAACGCTCTCCCCTTACGAAAAGAAACAAAGTGCGGTCTAATTTTAAGGAGCTCCTCTCCCAACAATCTCCCATTTTTCCTCCTCTCTTTGACCTTAACAGCGCCGCGCCCCCTCCCGTCTTCTTTTTGTTAGAGAACCTCAAAGCGTGGATTGAGGCGTAATCATTTGCGGCTAAGAACAGTTTTTAAAAAGTTGAATCTATATCAATACTTTTTTCTCTCATTTCGTACGTTTTCGTTACATAAGCACCCCTCCTTCCTCTGTCCGACGAACGAAAAACGCTAGTAGCTAAAGAAACGGTGAACAAAACTGTATCTAGGTGACGTACATGCTAGTAAACCCAAACATCTGTTTAGGTTGCTGGAGTATATAAATTGATATTACGTAGGGTTTTTCCGTTACCAAAAGTATTCTTTCCGCTGATTCACCAAACTAATATAATATATTTGTAGCGGAAACTATTTTCCAATTTTGTAACACATTTTTTAAACTATAAATTCGTGTTATCTTTTATTTTTAATGCTTCGGTAGACTATATATGCACCACACTCCACACAGACGTTTGTGGAGTAATCGATTGAAATATAAATACTTAATCTAACAGACATGTCATGTCTAACTTAATTACGGAGCTCATAGTTGCATGAATTAGGATATAACATTTGTAAAACCAACTATTGCTTATGCAATTAATTAAGGGAATAAAATGCAAGTAATATTTAGTCAGTTTAAGCTTAAAAGTGATGTAATGATTATTATAGCTGAATAATGCTATCATTTCTCACGATTTTCAATAAACAATACCCGTTAACCATCACGTACACTGATGGTTACTTTAATTGGATAATGTGTAAAAATGAGTATGAATTTTTAAAATAGCAGTGAGAATATGATATAAATTAGAATAAGAATTGAAAATTGACCTTAAATACCTTCGAAAGATAACGAAAAGAGCAGCTAAACCAAGTACCTCACAAGGACACTAGTAGGATATCACAATTCGTCAGTTATAAGTAAACAAATAAACCTCACTTCCGCTATGTCATTATTACATTTCTTTGTAAATGCGTTGGAAAGTTAATGTTTGCTGATTGCGATGTTTTTCAGGCGACCTTTTGAATTAATTACGTAATTTTACTTTCCCATCTTATTTAAACATCTGCCGTACATATTAATTACTATAAGTGAAAGTTTTAAACGGCTCCAATGACGACATTGATAGGGCTTGCAATTACGTTAAGTCTCGTATCGCAAAAATTAATTGCATACTGTGCACGAAAAAAAAATGAGAAAAATCGCTTGAAGTTTTTGCATTCATGTAAAAGGTTAGCATGAAATGTAACTATTTTTCGCTGACGTGCATTGCGTGTGGTGCTGCGTTCAGACCGTGGCACAGTGGTCCAAAGTCCCCAACAGCTGACCAAAGTGATCAAAATGAAATCCATACACCCTAAAAATGAAACCACCGCTGGTAGGTATGGACTTGTCGCACCTTTCATTCTAATCAAATCGAAAGTGACTTCCGCGCAGGTAGCAAGTGCACAGCGTGTGTACTCTGCAGAAGTGAAACGTTCACTGAAAATCACTTCCAATTCCTTCCTATTAGGCGGAAAAATTATTTCGAAAAATGGAATCACTAGAGAGCGGTAAGGGTTTTTTTAATTTCTTCATTAGAATTTTAATTTTTTACCAATGTTTTTATTAAATTAACCAAAAAGTATGTTGATTTTTGAGCTATGGAAGACGTTGGACCTCGAAAACAACCAAAAAAGCGAATGATTCTAATACATAAATTATATCAAATTGTTCATAAATTCATTATTTTAGATATGGTAAAAACTAAACCCAATATTTTTTATGATAAGTTAGTTATGATTAATTTATTAAGCTCTTAATTAGTTAAATTTTGTTCCTTGAATCGAGTGCTTGCCTGTGCAAGTGGTCTCTTATCTTCTTATTTCTCTGGCCCAATCGGCAATTCTATCTTACTCTTCTAGGCTCAATAGCTGCTAATGTAGACCCTCAAACACCATATGACAATATACAGTATGTTCATTGTTTGCAATTACTGTCATCCGTGATGATATTGCCGTTTTTGGTTTGTCCAGATTGGATATGATGAAGTTTCGAGTCTTCCCATTAAAATTGAAAACTTTCAGTATGGTATGTTCCCTTTGCATGCACTAATTAGATATTATGAATGTTTGCCACGTTAATCATACGGATTACCAGCGAAGAAGTGGGAGGTCGGACAGACAGTAGCTGATTATGAGGTTGTTATCGCTAACACGCTGTCGAACCAAGATCGCCTCCAACGGGAAATGGGTTTGAGAGTCGACAAACCGGAACCCGCCAGTCCTGGAAACAGCAATGATTGGAGCACTGTTAGGCGGTTTTTCGAGGACCTTGCCAAATCATCTTCTATCAATGGGGTCTATTGCGAGGATTCCGCATAGAGGCCTTGCGTCGAGGGTTTCATATAACCACGACAATTTACGTGAATTTGCGATTGTAAGCGCGCCCAAATATACGGAACTGCCCGGCACTGCACTATGAGCCCACAGCAAGCATGCATGCAGCAAGGTGCTTATTCACGGCAGGGGCACCATACGGAACGTGCAGTGTTGCCCATCGGACATCTGACATCGGGAGAAGCGCAGGAGGCAACCAACAAGTACGTCCGATATTATCAAGAGCATTGTTCTCGAAAAATCTCTAGGGAGTGAAAAAAGAGGAAATAGGATAGAGCAACGTAATCTGGGGGTCTGAAATATGCTGTGATTTAAGCTTCCAATGGCGGAAAAAAAGCAAGAATTTATTATTTTAGAAAAATTTCCCCTAATTTTTTATGTCATCCATTATAAAAAAATTACGTTGATTAAAGGAAAGAGACTTTTTTCCGAAATTTTCACTACGGATTCATGTTCAGCAACCTCAAAAACTATACTATACTTTTCTTTAACAAAAATAAATTCGGTGTTTCTGTCAAAGTGTCAAAATAAATGCGAATAAATTGGCTAGGAATTATTTTTTTGCAATTTTCACTACGAATTCGTATTTAGCAAAAATAGTACAGAATATTTTGAAAATCATGAAATTATTTTATAATATGACCAACTTTCAGGCGATATTGACCACTGTGCGTCGGTTTAGTGTGCGCCTGGTCGCAGATCTGATCGTTGGCATTGATGAGATGACTGTGTACACCATCATTTTCACTGAAAACGTGGCGATGCGAAAGATCTGCGCTAAACTTGTTCCGAAGGCCTTTGACGGAAGACCAAAAGCAGAGTCGAGTGTCTGCCTGCGAAGACGTGCAACGTCATCACGACGATTCCCCAACATCCCTTATAGTCTCTATTTGGCACCAGTAGACTATTTCCTATTCCCAAAAATGAAATCCACTATCCATCAAAGGACACCACCACAATGGGACCTTAAGTGCCGTCAAAGAAAGTGGCCTGCACGCATACCCTTGAGGACCTTCCGCCTACCAAGGAACCTTTGAGTCGTGGAATAGCCGCTCTGGCAAAAGTGTGGGTCGACGCTCTCAAGGGATGTATACTTTGAAGAATTTTGAGAGGCATTTTATGATCAATATCTACTAACAAGTAAATCAATTTTTCCGATACTTTTCCCGATATGTTTTATTCATATCCTGTAAAATGAAAGTGAGTCTTTCTCCATGGTTTCCTCTTATCCCAAGAGAAGCTAATGAACCACTCTTCAGATCCCATCCCACCCCCCAGATATTGGAAGTAGTTAAAAAAAATCTTGACGTCCTGCAAACAATACTACAAAAAGAAGTGCAGAAAATGGACGTCAGAAGGAATTGAATCCAGCTGTAAAAAGCCGGGATAGCATTTTAAAATGGCGCCATTCATGGCCAAACAACACATAGGATGCAACACGAATAAGTAAAGAAATTACATCCGTAAAATTGTAAAAAGAAATTTGGGGTTTTCGTCATCCATAAAGTTTCGAGGAGGTAATCCGATATTGTGGACCCCGTACGCCTAATATGTGCGCTACATACCTCGAATCAAATATGGAAGAGCCGATGCATATGTAATAGGAATATCTGCTGGGGCAAATACAGCAAGCTGGAGTCAAGAGTGAGCATTAGTTTAAGCTTCAAAGCGTAAAGCACGAACTTACATTGATGACTGCCATCTGCGCTAGATCAAGAGGAACTAAAAAGGACAACAAGGCGAATTGAGGTTTGAATCGGACGGACTTCAATCTGATCGCATCCAAGTGAGAAAAGGGGTTGCATCTGGGAGAAAGTGAAATGACATTCCTTAAGGCTAACATTTTTCACCCGAAATATGCCTTTAAAGCCAAATTTTAATAATCTAAAGGCACTAATCATAGATAGAGATATTCACACACATTTCACGAGAAGTGTCTTCGTTTCATTAATACTTTTACAGCATAGATTTTCATACAGAATAACATATCTTTAAAGTCAAACTTAGGTTGCGTCCTCCAATATTTCCAAAAATTAAGTGGTTTCGTTAAACAAATGAATAAATTCCTAAGAGTGAGTACTAAGGGCGAAACAAGTTGGAAAGCAGGAGATTATGCATACACTTGGCAAAATCTTTGCAGAAACACATTGCCACCACCATCCGTAATCTGCCGAATGAGGTACGTTTTGGATGGAAGCAAGCTACGAAAGAGTAGAGCGCCGATTTCTTTGCCACTCCTAACAAAAAAACCCGAGTCAACGTCCAACATTATACTATATTTGGCCTTTCTTCAATCCCGTATACGAACTTATATTGCAGTCTTCAACATCCTACTGCCGATCAATACGCCTTTCATCCATTTTTCCTGCCTCTATAGGATTTCTCTCATCAAACACCTCTCCTCACCCACCATCACCAGTACTTCCTCATTTGTTTTCCTTCCAGTCCATTTCACCTTCTCTATTCTTCTCCACACCCACATTTCAAAACCCTCCAATCTACGTCTATCCTCCTGCTTCAGTGACCACGTATCCGCACCATACATAGCTACACTCCATATCAGTGTTTTGACGAGTCTTGTCTTGACATCCTTACTCAACATCCCTGACATAGCCACTTCGCACAATTTCATCTGACACGTCTAAGACATTTTAAAGCGTCAGAAAGCAATCTGTGTCATACCACCTCGCTCCGAATGCTGAAGAATATGTATGTTCTCTTCCTTGTGAAGACCCTCTTGAAAGATACCCCTTCCCCGATTGCCTTTCGCGTAATTCGATTGAGTTAAGAGACAGTTACTCGCTGCGCGATGCATGGCGAAAGAGAAAGATATTTACCAAAAGAAAGAGAAAGATATTTACCAATCAGGGCGAATACCCTCAGACGGGATACACTTGTCGTAACACAGGCGCCTGCTGGGAATACTCTTGAGGGAGGATTCCAATTTGGGAATAGAAAATAGTCTGCTTGTACCAAATCGGGACGGTAAGGGGCTTGGGGAATCATCGCGATGCCGCTTTTTGTTAGGTAGTTGGTTAACTTGGAGTAGGTCTTCGGAATGAAATTTAGCGCAGATCTTTCACATCATTAAATTATCAGTTCTAATTGATATTTGCATTAATTATCATCTTTTTAATACTAATAAACGATTTGCGATCATTCTCACCGACACGTTCTGAATTCAGCACTTCACGCAAACACGTTGCCGTTGTCGTCTTTTTCTTGACGTCGACGGCCATTCAGCGCGGCTCTCGTCCTCCACTCTCTCTTGGCCATCTTGGAAGAGCTTGTGCCCCCTAAAAACTGCAGTTTGTGACGTGCTTTCATCCTTAAATGCTAGGCAAGTCGTGATCAACGCCTCTTTACCTGATTTCCTCAATCCAACATGAAATTTGATGGCGTACCGCTGTTCTATAGTTCTGCGCTTACACCGAGTCACTCGACTGGGGTCCACTAAAAACACGATCTAGCCTGAACGAACTCTCGCAGACGATTGGCGCTTGGAGCATGATGAAGGTCAGACAACCTACCTGTGCGGTGCAACGTACAGTTACATCAAGAAATATTTTTTCCCGATACTCTTTCTACAAACCTTTTATGCTAAGTTTAACTTAGGTTAGATTTCCTTCTGTGATTTCATAGTTTTTATTTCGTTTACATTGATTCTTAACTTAATTCTCTCTCAATTGCCACA
Source organism: Hetaerina titia (assembly GCA_037158775.1). Taxonomy (NCBI): domain Eukaryota; kingdom Metazoa; phylum Arthropoda; class Insecta; order Odonata; family Calopterygidae; genus Hetaerina; species Hetaerina titia. Next base: position 9,761,312 of record CM073769.1, on the reverse strand, counting down.
TTTATTTTTACCGTTTCCATTGTATTTTTTCAACCTTTTGCCTATCTAAATTGCCAATTACATCCGCAAAGTAGACATCTAGAGAGAGTCGTAGTCGTAGCCACTCTTTTCCGGAAGTATCGTCGATTTAATGCATTTAATTTGGTTAATCTTCTCATTCATCGACTCAAAGCATCTTAATTATCTCGTCCCACGCTCTCTCTCTCTCTCTCTTGTATTTAACCACACCCCATTCTCAAGGCACCACTTTGAACGGACTCCCAAAAAAGGAGGGAGGACGAGGAATCAAAGGTGATACAACTTCATAATAAGTTGAGGCATTCGAAGGGATTGAGTGTGGAATTGTCAGGGTTTGAGAGAGGGGAGGGGATCCTTTCTTAAATGGGTTTAAGAGGCCTTAAAGGAATCCTCTCTGCGAGCCAAGAAAGCACACTCCGGCCTATGAGACGGAAGGGAGGGTTGAAAGATGCGGGGAACGAGACTCGAGTATGCAAGAAAGCGAGGGGGAGGGTTGGGGAATTAAAGCGGCGATAATTAATCTTACCCCTTGTGAACGTGGGGAGGGAGGGAGGTGCATTTGGGTGGGTGCAAGTGGGTGGGGGTGAAAGGAACTAAGTTAAATAATCTGCCTCAGAGTTTCGGTTTCTGCGTCTCTAGTCGTTGTTTGCTTACTTTGCGCATGCGTGCGCGCGCGCGTGTGTGGAAGAGAAAAGAGGCTTCTTTGGAGGAAGTTGAAGGGATCCCAAGGTTCAAAAGCGGAAAGATTTATTCGCGGATTCCTTCCTCCTTTCATTTTCATCCCACGCCTTCAATTCTTGTGCAATTATCTCCAGGGATTCCTCTGAGAATATCCAAATCTCTGCCAGCCCGCACTTGCTCTGAATTAGCGCGGAGTTCGGGTTAAATGCCGCTTGGGTGTTTTCAACATTGTTACCACTTAAATCACCAGAATTTCAATGCGAGTGTTACTTGACTGCATTCCTTATGTATTTCCCTAATAATCTCCCCTCCCCCCCGTTAGCTGATCCTTGTGCACATATAAACACCCCTCTTCACTTTGTTCTGTCTAATACATATTCATTCGTTCCTTGATCTTACTTGTGTGTTGTGGCTTCCATCTCCCTCCTCATATTACCCACTAATCTCAAGGTCAACTCAACTAGCGGGCATCTTTTCTTAAATTTAGTCCTCTAGCTTTCTTCTTAGTTGTTCCCCTCTTGAGCCGTTCCTCAAGGGATATAATGACACCGTTCAGCAAATAATCAAGAAATTAGGACGCCTAAAGCCTTGTTCGTGATGTGGTAACTTTTTACGGTGCTCTTCCAAATGTTACCGCCACCCATGCATGACATTTGGGCAATTGTTGCATTCATGAAAAATCTCGATCTCTCGATTTCAAAGAAATCGTAGTGTTTTGAAGTTTCCTGAACACATTTGGAGCATTTTCCAAGCGTCTGTCCTTTATTTTCTGTGCACATGTGACCACCATGGATCAAAAACTATTCTCCTTTACTGCCTAATGACTATTCAGTAGTTTAATTTTAATTTCGATCGAAATCCACTCAACTCTTTTTTTTTGACATTTACTCATGGCGCGTGGCGAACGACTACGCCCTAAAAATTAATTATCTGCAAAAAGATGGGAACAAAATAAATGTGTTTCATTGAAAATGTTACGATTTACCACGGAGTAACATTTTGTTTTTCATTAACATATAGAGAAATAGAATAACAAGCGCTGTGCTTCATCCCTTGCATAGTTAGAGGAATTAGGGTGTTGATATCCATAAATGGTCCATCATTTTCTGTATCTCCAAAGAAACCGCAATTTTGGCACCAGTCTCCTTGATGAAGAGAATACTGTACCCATTCACCCCCGGACGAATTATTTGCTGTACCAATGCGTGTTATAGATTAAGGAAGCCTTTCATTCTCTCATAAGATTCGCGATCACAACAAAAGCATAATACAATAAAACTACGGCCCATGAACCGAGGTAACCCCGGATATTTGTCCATCACGTAACTTAAGGCTACCACCCCTTGCCCCACGCCTCCTGGGTGCCTTGCGTGGTTCAAGATCCCTGTTAACGTCATCCATCCCGCCTTTCCCCGTCTTAAAGAATCCTCCGCTCTCTCCATTCCCGTCCCTCTGCATCACGAGTGGATATAAATCGCCATCTGCTTTGATTATCCCTAAGAAGGCACGGCGGGGAAAAAGAAATAGAGAGGACGCATGCGGATCTGCACACGTCTGTGAATGCGCGTTAGTCAATGCGTATTCTCCAACCCTTGGGTGGTATCCATCCTGGAATGGGATTTGAATCCTCCTGGATCCATCCTGGATGAGGAGTTGAAGGAAGAGTTGAATGTTGTCAGGGGGTCTAGGAAGATGGAAACCAATACAGAAAAGCAGAGAGAAATGGAGAGAAGGTTGCTACCCCAATTGGTGTATTTGGAAAATCCAAGTGATGACCACACGTGAACAATCTATCGCGGCTAGAGAACAACCCGCTTCAAAATTAGCGAACGAAAAAATTTAAAAAGTTATTTATATATAAAGCGAACGAAAAAATTAATTAAAAGTGAAAATATCTTCTTGATTCAGACCATAGACTTATGAATAGTATTCCAAGACTCAGGCCTAAGAATCAGACGACCAGTTCCGATGATGTGCTGGTCTATTTTGTTTTCAAATAACTTGCGATTGTTTAGCTACAGTTGTAGCTGGGTGCTATGATGACCAAGTGAAATTCATTTCTAAAGGTCATTTACAACAAAGTAAAAAAACCGACAGATACTTAGACTTCTTGTAAAATACATTTCTAAGAGATAGTTGCACGTACTGGTTGTACAAATATTTAGATGGAATGAAAACTCACTGCTTTGGAGAAAATATTGAAATGAGAATAAACGAAAGAAGATCATTTAATCGGTGAATCAAAAGCTGGTCACCATCAACCCACAAATCACATGATTCCGGAAAAAAACATTGGGACGGCATGAAAGACACTGTGTAATATGCACGAGGAACCCAATACGTAAAAAAATTTGAGTAATAGGCACACGGCATGGAAAAATTTGGAACTCGTCCATGCGACTACTCTTTCATCAAAAGTTAGCAATATTTTTGAAATTGCGTTTCTCATGGTGTCTTCATGTTTCCAATTAACCTTTGTTTTCCCCCACCTGAATTCCCTTTCTGTCTTACAATTACTTTGCAACCACCAAGCCCCAGGGTTTTTACCAAAATTCTGACGCTTTTCCGTATTTTATTTCAACTAAAGAGTCGGGCGACCAGACGAGTGGGTAATGTACCTTCTCACCATTAATCATCGTGATGCATACGAATGAAATATTGAAATAAAAATAATCAGCTGAGTTACACCGCCGAAAAATTTCATCTCAAAACCTTCAGGTAAAATTAAGTCTACGAATTCTTACTGTGCATAAACTTAGAGTTGTGAATTTGTCCCCAGTCATGCTAAAAAACAATGTATGGATGAACGTGTCAAATATTTATGAGTTTCCCGAGATACGTAAACGGTTGCACCTGCTCTAGCTTTTGAATCCTATTTCAATGTTCAGCTAAGGCATTTTCTTTCTGGAAAATCGCATGACTTTTGTCTTGTTAATATTGATTCTCATCATGTATCTATCGAACTGAATTTTCAATTCATTCAGCAATGCTTGCAACCCTTTAACCAACTGAAAAACCAAATCGTGGTCATCAGCAAACCTAACTGATTTTACGAATACCCCTCCGACTTTCATTCCTACCTTCAGTTCTTCCCATGCCTCTTTAATCATTTCCTCCACATGTACGTTGAACAGCACCGGTGACAATGGGCAACCCTGCCTTACACCTCTTCCTAACACTACCCATCCGGACTCTCCGTTCACCCACTCGCACCTGACCAGTCTGAGACAAGGATAAGTTGAGGATCAGTCTCCTGTCCATCCAATATATTCCTATTTCCTGCATTACACGCATTAATTTTTCCCAATTCACTCTATCAAACGCTTTTTCGAAATCTACAAAACAGGCAATAACGTCCTGATTGTATTCTATATTCCTCTCTACTAGTGATCTCATTACTGCAATGGCATCACGCGTACCTCTTCCTTTCCTGAACCCAAAATGATTATCCCCTAAGTAATCATTTGCCTATCCTTTTGTTGATGATCATGAGAATAACTTTAGCTGCGTGGGATATGAAACGTATTGTTCTGTAATACTCACCCGATGTAGCCTTCTGCGTCATGTTCCTTTTCTATGTCTAACCTTGTTGGCCTAAGTTCTCTACCATGCAGTGTTTCTATATATTCCTTCCAACTCTCTTGGATTTTTCCTGGTTCAACTATTATCTTACCCCACTTATCTTTAACTGTTAGCACAGGTCTTGCCTTCTTACTTCCCGACAATAACAACCTTGCTGAAAAGCGCACCAATTTCACCCTTCCTCTGTAAACTTTCCATATCCTCGCATTGCGTTTTCCGCCTTTCTTCTTTTGTTTTATTTTTGGCCCCCCTCAATTTACTATTTATCTCTTTGCGCTTCAATTTTCCAAACTCCGTGTTTACATTCTTCCATTTCCATTATCTTATCCATGTTTCTGATCATCTCGTCCGTTTTTCATGTAGCCAATTTTATTGTGTTTTTACGATTCATATAATGTTGGACGACCTTTATGCCCGCGATAGCGCTTCTTTTGGCGTGTTCCGCCATGCCCTGATGACGTAGCTGTTATGTCGCAGTCGAGGACGCTTTGTATTTTATTGAATTTAATATCTCTTTAGAGTAAAGCTTTGGTCGTAAACAAGATTTTCAATCTACACTTTTAATGCGCTAATTCATTTTAAACTCGAATTGATTTTTTAAAATAGTTCATATTTTGAAATCTAATTTTATGGTAATTAACTTAACGGAACTTGAGGAATATGATCAATTTTTCTGCTGAATGATTACTTGAGAATATTCTGTCAACCACTCTTCAACACATTTAGTGACTGCATATATTGTAGGCTATGTGTGACCTTCTATTAATAATATTTTCGTGCTTTTCTCCGTGTTCTGGAATAATCACGTTGCATTTTTTTCTGCGTAGGTAACTGTGAAACCTCCTGGTCTTAACAAGTAGGCCAATTTAGATCTGCTGCGAACTCCCGGCTAATTATTAAATTAGCGCTGTGTCGTGGCAGGTGGCATTTTGCAATTATGGTCCAACTTTATGTAGCATGACTCCTCTCCTCTTCCTATTTCCGTTTTATTTTGCTCCATCCTCCTCCCCCCCCCCACCAACCGACCTACTTCCCGTCTAATGAACGTAATTTGCTCTAGTCACGGCCGTGCAGGGGTAATAGCCTCTCGCAGCCAAATTTCGCCCGACTCGGATTCCCTTGTGATCCACACCCTCCCTTATTGCCCTCCATTCCATGCTTTCCCCCCCCTTTCCCATGATGCAACGTCCTCTCTAAATTCATAAGCCAATAGTTATGGCGCACTTTAGTCTCTTGGTCGATAAAATGAAAATGAAACTGCCCATAATTCCCTGTATTAGGTAATCCTTGTTAAGCTGGCTCGGCCATGCAGGTCAGTTGACTCGAGGTGTGCTGATAATGTCACTTAAGCTTTTACAAACATGGCTCATTTAATTGGAAATGCTCATAAAACGCTCCTAGCTTTTAAATTACCTCCCAACTAAATAATCGTCTATCTGAAGTCTTAAGGAAGATGACAATAGTTAAGGAGAAAAAACTATATCCTATCATACGTCTTATCACCGATTTTTATTTGAAAAATTCTATATTTTCATCAAAGATAAATTTATTATTTTCAATTTTCTGTTAAAATAAACACACTTTTCACGTTAACTCAGGTAATATGAGTATATATTAGTTACCATTACATTCGAATAGGTCATCTGGTGAAGGTAAAATGGCGACTAAAATGTGTTTGACGATTGTCGACGCTTTTCTCAATTTTAATTTGATTATTAGATTGTTTTCCGACAAAGGACCATTGTGTATTGTTGTCAATAAGTAGGACAAAATCGAGAAGTGTAAACACTGAAATGGTGTGCATACGCGTGAATTTGTAAATAATAATTTTATATTTGTTTTTGTGGATGATAAATAAACACTTGATGCTTCGTTAGCAACGAGGAATGAAGTGTTAAAACATGCGATCACTTTAATCGTATTTTTATGAAATATCTTTATCTTTTGTGAACACGTGCGATTAATAGTCAATCATTAATAGTATTAACACAGTCGTATATCCTCTAGCATTAGTTGGGTTCTATTTTCTTTCATATTCATTAATGCAATGAAAATACGTTTCTTTTCGCGGAGTGTGACTTTGTGAAGATAGAACGTCGTCAAGATATCGTGCTAATACAGGTATAATTACGTAATGTGTTTTTAAAGTTGAATTTGAATTCCACAGTCTGCTCATACGATAAGTAACTCCGTGGACATGCAAATGGCTTCGGTTTTTATATTGACGGAGAAAATTAGTTTAAATAAAAGGATAAAATATGTGAACGTAGGGTGACATATTGGAAATCAATACTCGCGTGGGAAAGGCGAAAGACTTATCGTTCAATAAACCACCATGTTTTTATGTTATCTATCATAAACCACCTTCATTTTATGTTATCTTCTTTTGCATTTGAATTTCCCTAATTTTTTTCCCACTAAGTAAATGTATATTTCCAATAAGCCATCAACATTTTTTTATGAGAGTTGTCATCGTGTAGTGTATCCAGCATCAATTAAAGAGAGAGAGATATAATAATTCAATAAGCCGTAGAACGTTCGAATTATTTTGCGATCATGGGAGAAAACAATAATATTGTTAGATTTATAATAACAAATGCATGAACACTATCATTTTCCAATAGCACTCGTCAATTAGTTTTCAATATCATTTATTATTCGCAGTTCACTTCATTTAAGGGAGTCTAACATTTTTTATTGGTTGCAAGCAAGAGAATTTTCCAGAGTTTCTTTTTGACTCTGATGAAAACACCAGAATTTATTATGGCAAAATATAGAGAGTCCATTTTCATTCCGTATTGATTGTGCTAAGATACAAGCTAAAAATATGCGCAAATAACATCAAATGCGATAATATTACAATTTTTAAATGTTTATTAACCTAATGGATGTAGGTTCTCGGGCCTTCCCAAGCAACTGGGATGCTCTACGTTAAACGAAAGTTTCTTTAATCTTTGACCTGCATTATTTTCTTCTTCCTGTCTTTGTAAACTGCCTTCATGCCGTCTAGAAGAACTCATTCCCTTACTTCCTCTAGCCTGATTGCACCTTATAATCTCCCAACTAATGAATGCTTCAGCCTCCATTGCGTCCTCCAAAGCGCGCAGTGATGACTTTTTGGAATTTCGGGATGCTCATTGCATCGGGAACCCCCAAATATGTAGACTTGAGATAATTAACGACCTCTCCCGGGTGGAACACATACTAGGGCGAATATTTGGATAAGCCAACAAAAGATGAGGATTTATTGGAATAGTACTGGGTGTAAATGCGATGAAAAGGTCAAATAGAGAAATGTTATATTTCGCTGGTTGGGCCTCATTTATAGAATATGCTGCTAGTTCGATATATGGGATCATCCTCCCGAAGTTGGATTGATTGCCGAATTGGATCGCGAAAAGCGTGGATGATCTAAATATGTGTAAAACATTGTTGTGTTAAATTAAGTAACGTATCCATGATATTAGAAGTTAATTTAATCTCTTGCATATGAATAGGAAGGACGTTTCTTTAGCAGCGACGTTTAAAATGTACTATTTACCCCATCTCACTCTGGTAGGAGAGATCATGTCAATAATATTAAAGATATTTAAAAGTAGGACAGATGCGAGATTTAGGATGTCTTTTTTTACACGAACGAAAGGGGATAACTGAATAATATTTTCCGACCGCGATAAGGGTAAATATATTCGAGTCAAAATTAGTCTGGTGTGTATTCACTCCCTGCCACATACCCTAGCGGTGGCTTGCAGGGGCATTAACTTTGCAGTTTGGGTTAAGGGAGACGAGGAGTTCATTCTGAGAAAGAGGAAGACTGGTAGTCCACCAAATCTCTCTCCTTTTTTTCATCAGCAACAATGAAGCTTGCCCGTTGCCATTTTTTAAAGGCAATTCATCTCCCTTAAAAAAGCTGTAATAAAAATTATGAGACAAAATTTAATATATAATCCAAAGATATTCTGGTATTCGAACCTAGAACCTTCCAGTGGCAGCAGCCCACGAAATGTTCTCAAACCTTGGTCGGCTTTCACGCCTCCATTAATTTTAAATTATGCAATTTTAAGTTGAAAAGAAAACTCATTTTTTTCGATAATTTTTTTGCACTAAATTTGTTTTTTTTGTCAGTAGATTGCTTTCCGTTTTTGTTTTTAATTTTCAGTTGCCGTGGACACCTAATCATTTTTTTCTTCGTTAGAATATCACGCACCAAAAGAAAACTGTCTCGCTTTGGTCCATCATCATGCTCACTCTCGTGTTAAGTGATGGGGATTGCCGCGAGTGCATTATCGATGGAAATGGATAATTGCAATGTGATACATTGGTCCGCCATCCAATTGTATTCGTTTCATAATTACTGCCCGTGGCTGTTGGGGCTGCATCAATAATTTGCGACACATTACTTTGATTCCTGCGGAAGCACGTACTCTCGAAGTACGAAGAATCCTCCCTGGCGAATTTCACGGAGGCGGGTGGAATGCCCTCCGAAATTTCCATTAATTGTCCTTTCACTGGTTGACAGTCGACTGACATCAAACATGGCGAGCGGGAATGTGCTTGCGAAATTTCTGAGATATTTGACTCTTAATATCTGCGTGATCGCCCCCCCCCCTCGCTCATCCCTGACGACCATTTTGCTGATTAATTCCCGACTTTTTGCTAAATTTTATCTGCGGGATCTTCCGATAATGCGGGAGAGATTGTTTCAGGGGGTCACGGAAAGATGGCGCGAACAGCTGGCCATTTTCTCGTAATCACCACCAGAGTTTCCTTTACCTCTTCTTCCCTCCCGCATGCCATCATTGGCCGTCCTGCCATCTGGTGTTCGTTGTCGCTCATCAGGGAGCGATTTATTTCCCCGAAATTACGGCAATATTTCGCCAAAACTGCAGTTATTCCCCGCGGAACATATAGAAATCTTGATATTAGTTTGTAAACGTTACCCCCCGCCCCACCATAGAAGTTACCAAAGTTCCACTTCGTTTTAATTTTAAATTTGTAAGGAATTTAAAAAAATCGAAAAAAACTCAAATGGCCGGTAAGGAAAACGAGAGTTGAAATTCTAGGCAAGATGTACGAGAAGAGGAGAGACGGCTGTTGGGAGAAATACGTGAAAGGCATGGCGAATTCATGCTGAAGATAGTGAGACGAAACGGATGCTGTGGATATTGTGAGGATCCTTCACGAGCAAGGTAGAAAGAGGAAATTGATTGAACTCAGGAAGGTATGAATAATGCATTGCTAAACAAAGAGTTATTACTGTATGTAGAATGAGTTATAAGGATATTTTATGCGATGTGAGTTAGATAGCTAGAGTTCTTCATTTGCACAAAATTGAGACCAAATGGTCCCTTCTCAGGTAGTGCGTAAACGGACCATCACAGTACACACTCTAGTGTGTACTGTGATGGTCCGTCAAAAACATACCCTTAGCTGGCAGAACACCACTAATAATAATAATATTATCATTCCCATCCTCTACTTCGGTATCTATTACTTAAGTTGAAGCGTTCAACATAAATATCTCCTTCTGCAACAATTGAGACAATCTTCAGACAAGTAGCTCCAACAGACTGACGACACTACTAACATCTTAACAGTAGTAGTAGTTATCCATCTGTATAAACGATTGAAAAATCTAAGAACGGCCTTTTCTTACTAAAATAAGATGTAAACTTAATAAATTAATATTATCTTTGCTTTCTATGGAAATGTCTGTAGAAAGCAAAGATAATATTTATTTCTTAAGTTAAACATGGATTTCTACAAAGTTAAGGCCTCAACCATTCAGTTCACAAAATAAGATGTCATATTGCCATAGGAAACCACGTTATTGGAATTTCTCGAGATTATTTTGTCGTTAAAACCTTTTGAATAAAGTGTTATTCGGTGCATACATTCTGTACCAAAAGTTAATGAGTGAGAGAGAATTTCCTTTATTTGTTTATCTATATATACCCTACAGCGAAAGAAGCGAGGTGGAAAACGCAATGCGAGGATATGAAAAGTTTACAGAGGAAGGATGAAATTGGTGCGCTCTACAGCAAGGTTAAGTTATTATCTGAAAATAAGAAGGAACTATATGTGCTAACAGTTAAAGATAAGTGGGGTAAGATAATAGTTGACACGGAAAAGATCCAAGAGTGATGGAAGGAATATATAGAAACACTGTATGGTAAAGAACTTAGGCCGATAAGGTTAGACATAGAAAAGGAACATGACGTAGAAGAAGATAGCTTAGGTCCAGGCAAACTCGACGATGAAATAGAAAGGGCATTAAAGGTGATGAAAGCAAATAAGACCGTGGGGGTGGACAACATACCTGTAGAACTGTTGAAATGTTTAAGGAAATGTGGGAGGAAGACTCTATATGAACTTATTCGTAGTATACATGTAGAACTCCATTTATCCGGATCGCCAGTTATCCGAATCGTTTTAGGCACTGTCTCATGTTGTAATTTTAAAAACGGAAAAGGCCCAGCGAAGGGGTGAGTGTGGCTACGGGCGATCTGCCACTGTTTGTTTTTATTGCTTGTTGAATATGTGGGGTTTTTTATGCGCTGATTTTTTGTTTTCTTTGAGAGTGCGTTTTATGTTCACGAAGAGAAAACGTGTTGAGTTATCTTAAGCGGACAAACTCAAAATCATTGAGCAATCGGATAATAAGGGAGTTACGGGCGAAAAGCAGTACGGGGTTGGACAATCAACGATTTCGGGCATTAATGAAGAACAAACTTACAATTGTGATTTGGTGTCAGTCCTTGAAAATGAAGATGGAAGTTCTCTGGGGAGATCAATGAAAACGGCAACAAACAAAGTTTTAGAAGATGCCGTTTTCAAGTGGGTCTTAAAATGAAGAATCAAGCTTCAATCAGGATCAATCAAGACCTTTTCAGGCTGGCTAAGGAATTTCAAGGCTCGACACGGGGTCCGTGAATTAGATCTGAGTGGAGAGAAATTATCAGCAGACTCTAGAGCTGCAGAAAATTTTATTAAAAAATTTGAAGTTATGACAGACACCTGTAATCCAGAATTTTTGTAAAACACCGTTGAAACTGGCCTTGTATGGAAAACCTTGCCTCAAACCACTAATTTTATTCACTTTTTTATCATAGTTTTTTTTAATAGACCCTTCCTCCAGAAAAAACTCCAATTACCCGATTTTTGGATTATCCGAACGGGGTCCCGTCCCGATTGATTCAGATAATTGGAGTTCTACTGTAGTATCTGTGAGGAAGGAATCTGACCGGAAGACTTGGTGAGATCAGTGTTAGTTCCTAATTTGAAAAAGGTAAAGTCTACATCTTGTGAGGACTACAGAGCAATAAGTTTGATATCCCACGCAGCTAAAGTTGTTCTATGGATCATCAACAAAAGGCCAGAGAGAAGGGCAAATGATTACTTAGAGGATGATAGGTTTGGGTTTAGGAAAGGAAGAGGTACGCGTGATGCCATTGCAGTAATGAGATCACTAATCGAGAGGAATATAGAATACAATCAGGACGTTTTTGCCTGTTTTGTAGATTTCGAAAAAGCATTTGATAGAGTGAATTGGGAAAAATTAATGCGTGTATTGCAGAAAATAAGAATGGATTGGAGGGACAGGAGACTGATTCGCAACCTGTACATGTCTCAGACTGCTCAGGTGCGAGTGGGGAACGGAGAGTCCGGATGTGATAGGCATAAACGGTGTACGCGTTAATATCAGGTGTAAAAGGAATATTATACCATATACAGAACGACATTAACGACGCAAGATGTTACAACGGACACAACCAGAAATGGCCATTAACCTATGGTTATGCTGTCCGCGTCTTTTAGCTGTATTGTTTTTGCCTTTGTTTCAGGACTGCATTGAGATTGTAAAGTAATTAACCTATCGGGAGACCTAAACCCACCGAGATCTCTCAAATGCTTGCATACATACACACAAAGTTCTACATATTCTGAACGAAGGATTGCCAAAGGGATAGGAAAGGACAGTTAGGAAGGTGGAAGGGCATTCACGAAGTGTTTAGTAGATTTTGAAAAAGTGTTTGATAGAGTGATTTTGGAAAAACTAATGAGTGTACTGCGGAAAATAGGAATAGATTGGAGGTACAGGAGACTTATCCTCAACCTGTACATGTCTCATACTGCTCCGATGTGGAGGTTGGGGATCGGAGAGTCCTGATGGGTAGTGTTGCGAAGAGGTGTAAGGCAGGGTTGCCCATTGTCACCGGTGCTGTTCAACGTATATGTGGAGGAAATTTTTAAAGAAGCATGGGAAGAACTGGAGGTAGGAATGAAAGTCGGAGGGGAATTCGTAAAATCGGTTAGGTTTGCTGATGACCAGGATTTGGTTTTTCAGTTGGTTAAAGGGTTGCAAGCATTGCTGAATGAATTGAAAATTCAGTTCGATAGATACATGATGAGAATCAATATTAACAAGACAAAAGTCATGCGATTTTCCAGAAAGAAAATGGCTTAGCTGAACATTGAAATAAGATTCAAAAGCTAGAGCAGGTGCAACCGTTTACGTATCTCGGGAAACTCATAAATATAATAAAGCTAACTAACTAACTAAGTTAGCTTTCATCTGGCTCTTGGATTCCTGGAATCGCCCAGGTATTAATATTAGACATTAATTGCCCCCTTTATGCATATAATTTCATCCCCCTCCGCCCCCAACAACTTCCATATCATCCCCACCTTTTTTAAAATTCCCGCGCCATACACTACCCCTCCAAACTCCTCACCTCGAATGCCTTCCCCCCCTTTTTCCCCCCTTTTCCTTTCTTTTCCCTTCTTTTCCCCTCTTTTCCCCCATTTCCCCTTCTCCTTCCTACCACTGCTTTCGGGCCCTCCTCTGCCTCAGTTCTGTTCCTAATTCCTCTTGAGAAAGGTGGTGGGACCACCGAAAATTCGAGAACCAGTGAGTTTTTCCTCTTTTGTGTTTTGGTTTCTGTGTTTGTTATGACTTATCAGTGAATTTACATTACACGTTTGTGGGTTTTCCAAAAAAGTGTATATATATATATATATATATATATATATATATATATATATATATATATATATATATATATATAGATGATGCGGAAGTACTCACGAGAGCAATATAACTTTTGGACGGCACAATATAACACATAATAAAACAGATAACACGTAAAAGGACACTCACACTGTAAATGATTTAAGCTTTCGGCCTACTCCGAGGCCTTCTTCAGGTCAGTCTGACCTGAAGAAGGCCTCGGAGTAGGCCGGAAGCTTAAATCATCTACAGTGTGAGTGTCCTTTTACGTGTTATCTGTTTTATTCTGTGTTCTATTGTGCCGTCCAAAAGTTATATATATATATATATATATATATATATATATATATATATATATATATATATATATATATATATATATATATATATATATATATATTTTTTTTTAGGTAATCTACCGGTTAAGGTAGGTTTTTGGATGGACACAACTATCAAATAAACATTTTTGTGACTCCCCACCTAGCAAACTAATCTATATCAGGTCCCTCTTCATCTCGGTGTACTTCTTTCCTCCCTTCATTCCGTCCAACAACCCTATCCTGTTCCTACCCTTACCTCGCTTGCCCAACATTCACCCCTCTATTACCCTCTTCAACATTCCACTACCGCTCAATACGCCTTTCATCCATTTTTCCTGGTTCCATAGGATTTCTCTCAACAAACCCCTCTCCTCCCCCACCATTTCTAATACTTCCTCATTTGTTTTCCTTTCGGTCCATTTCACCTTCTCCATTCTCCTCCACACCCACATTTCAAAAGCCTCCAATCTACGTCTATCCTCCTGCTTCAGCGACCACGATTCCGCGCCGTACATAGCTACGCTCCATATCAGAGTTTTTACGAGTCTTTTCTTAACATCCCTACTCAACGTCCCCGTCATCAACTCCCTCCTCCTTGAGAAAGCCTCCTTGCCTAGCGCAATTCTTCTCCTTACGTCCCTACCACTTTGACCGTGTTGGTCCAAAACACTTCCGAGATATGTAAACTGTTCTACCTGCTCTATTTTTTCCCCGCCTATTTTAATATTTAGCTTAGCCTTTTTCTTTCTGGAAAATCGCATAACCTTTGTTTTATTAATATTGATTCTCATCCCATATTTATCGCACTGAACCTCCAATTCACTCAACAATGCTTGCAACCCCTTGGCTGACTGAGCAACTAATGCTTGGTCATCAGCAAACCTAACCGATTTTACGAATTCCCCTCCGACTTTCATTCCTACTTCCAGTTCTTCCCATGCCTCTTTAATCATTTCCTCTACATTTACGTTGAACAGTACCGGTGATAATGGGCAACCTGCCTTACACCTCTCCCTAGCACTGCCCATCCGGACTCTCCGTCCTCCACTCGCACCTGAGCAGTCTGAGACATGTACAGGTTATATATATATATATATATATATATATATATATATATATATATATATATATATATATATATATATATATAATGCTAACTCATTGTCTGACTGAGCAAGTAATGCCTCTTCATTAGCAAATCTAACCGATTTTACGAATTCCCCTCCGACTTTTATTCCTACCTTCAGTTCTTTCCATGTCTCTTTAATAATATCCTCCATGTATACGTTTGAAGAGCATATTAGTAGCGTAGAAGAGTATATATATATATGTATAATTTAGAATAGAATCGAGAATTCCGCTCGTGCATAATCTTACAGAACTCAGGCCGACTGCCAAGGTGTAGCATGCACTGAACGACATGAACGACGTGAGAATGGACACAACCAGATATGGCCACATCGTTATAGTTATGTTGTACGCGTTGCTTAACAGTTTTGTTTTTGCCTAAAATCCAGGACTGCTTTGAGACTGTAATGTAATTGACATTCCGGGAGACCAAAACCCACCGAATTTTCTCAAATGCTTGCATGCATACACTCAAGCAAACCGTTCAACATATTCTGAACAAAGGATAACCTAAGGGATAGGAAAAGCCAGTTAGGAAGGCAGAAGGGCGTTCACATGTAACATGTAACTGTCTAACCCATTTAGAGGGATCTGCATTTGAATGATAGATTAATTTTCCCACTTTTACATGGCATAATATTCCTTTTCCTATTTCTTTCAGTGTTAGGAAGAGGTAAGGAAGGGTTTCCCATTATCACCGGTTCTCTTCAATGTATATGTGGAGGAATTGATTAAAGAGGCATGGGAAGAACTGGAGGTAGGAGTGAAAGTCGGAGGGGAATTCGTAAAATCAGTTAGGTTTGCTGATGACCAAGCATTAGTTGCTCAGTCAGCCAAAGGGTTGCAAGCATTGCTGAGTGAATTGGAGGTTCAGTGCGATAAATATGGGATGAGAATCAATATAAATGAAAGGAATATTATGTGGTTTTCCAGGAAGGGAAAGACTAAGCTAAACATTAAAATAGGAGGGGAAAAAATAGAGCAGGTTTATCAGTTTATGTATCTCGGAAGTGTTTTGGAACAACGCGGTCAAAGTAGTAGAGACGTAAGGAGAAGAATTGCGCTAGGCAAGGAGGCTTTCTCAAGGATGATGGAGTTGATGACGTGGACGTTGAGTAGGGAGGTTAAGAAAAGACTCGTAAAAACTCAAATATGGAGCGTAGCGTACGACGCGGAAACGTGGTCGCTGAAGCAGGAGGATAGACGTAGATTAGAGGCTTTTGAAATATGGGTGTGGAGAACAATGGAGAAGGTGAAATGGACCGAATGGAAAACAAATGAGGAAGTACTGGAGTTGGTGGGTGAAGAGAGGGGTTTGTTGAGAGAAATCCTATGGAGGCAGGAAAAATGGATGAAAGGCGTATTGAGCGGTAGTGGAATGTCGAAGAAGGTAATAGAGGGGAGAATGTTGGGCAAGCAAGGAAAGGGCAGGTACAGGATAGGGATGTTGGATGGGATGAAGGGAGGAAAGAAGTACAGAGAGATGAAGAGGGACCTGATGTAGATGAGGTTGCTGGATTGGGTTTTGTTTGGAGTCACAAAATGTTTATTTGATAGTTGTGTCCATGTAAAAACCTACCTCATCCGGTAGATTACCATTTAATAATATACACTTCAAATCACCGCTAGGGTGAGTGGCAGGAGGTGAATACACCCGAGATTAATTTTACTCGAACATGACCCTATCGCGGTTGAACAATGCTATTATAACCCCTATTTTTCGTAGAAAAAATTACATCTTAATCTGTCTGCTCTACGCTGACCATGTCTAATTTTATTAACCTGATCCTTTCTACCTTGGTATGATTGGGGTAATAACACATTTTCAATATTTTTTTTAAATTCCCCGTGTATGTGTTTCACCCAGGAGAGGTCGTGAGTGATGGTAACGCACGTAAGTATTTAATCGAGTCTGCACATTCAATTTCTGTGTTCCCAGTGGTCGTTCGGGTGGGAATTACTCTTTTTTCCGAAAAGGTTCTACTACGCACTTCATTAAGTTTAATCCTAATTATGTTCAGGTGTCGCCCCAGCGTCGTATATTATTAAGGTCACCTGACAAAGCTGCTGTGTCCTCTGGATCACGGATATCACGGTAAATCACTGCATCGTCGGCAAATAAATGTATTTGACTAGTGACTACGGAGTCAATGTCGTTAACGTAAAAAGTAGGAATAAAAGAGGTCCGATGACACTTCCCTGGGGAACACCTGAGGTAACTTGTTCTGCATTTGAGCTAACTCCATCTATCACTACTCTTCGAACTCGACCAATCAAAAAGTCTTTAATCCAACTCCGGATATTTTTATCCATGCCATTTGCTTCTAGCTTTGCAAAATATGAGGTACTAAGTCGGAGGTTTTTTTAAATCTAAAAAAAATCGCGTCCACTGGAACTTTGCTCTCTCCCGAAGTAAGAATATTTTGAAAATTGGAATTGGCATTGCGGTACAAAACGAGGTGGTGTCTTTCTACCACGGCAATGCAAATGAACTTGTCGAACTGATACACGTTTAACAATTGAATTTAAAGTCATTATGGACTATATGGAGGTTTTTATAGGGCAAACAGAGTGGAAGAGTGACTCTTTGCAATATTTCACTTTAAATTAAAGAATATTATGGGTAATGTTAGCTAGCACTTACGATTAGAGGTGTGTTATGGTAAGATACATGAAATGTCGACAGATTTATGCCGTTATGGAAACCATTTATGCGAACGTTAATGTTTCCGAAGATCCCTGTATGGTTTAAGTAACCTTATTGCTGTTTATCGGGTATATTTGAAGAAATATCATATGGATTTATTATTACCAATCTAACGGTTAATATAGATTTTAGACGAACACCGGCTACAAAAAAATAATACGATAATTGTCTTGTGTCTCCTAACGAAACACACACCTCAACATCCCACTCTACAACATGCCCTTCTTCAATTCCGTATACCTTTGTCCTTCTTTTTTTCCGTCCATGGTACCCATCCTATTCGTACCTTCAACCTCCCTTGCCTGACACTCTTCCCTCTGTCATTCTTCAACATCCCACTCGCGATCATAAACGCGCTATCATTCATTTTTCTTCTTCCTTATGATTTTTGCAAATACCAACACAAAGTAAGTCCCTCTTCATCTTCTTGTTCTTCCCTCCTCCTTTCATCCTGTCCAAAATCCCTTTCTTTCCTGTTCCTGTTCTTTCCTCGTTTTCCTAACTTTCTCCCCACTGCTGATCAATACGCCTTTCATCCATTTTTCCTGCCTCCATAGGATTTCTCTCAACAAAACCCCTCTCCTCACCCACCATCTCCAGTACTTCCTCATTTGTTTTCCTTCCGGTCCATTTCTCCTCCTTCATCCTTCTCCACACCCACATTTCAAAAACCTCCCATCTGCGTCTGTCTTCCTGCTTCAGTGACCATGTTTCTGTAGAAATAATATATAAATGCACTCTCGAGGCAGGTCTCAATTCACATACCAAATTCCAGGCAATCGTTAATTCCTGTTTGAAATGTAACGTTCAGGGGTTCTCGTATAAGAAGTTGGGAAAAAATACCCGGGATATGCTTTTTTATTCACGCTATATCTTTAATATAAGAAGGTATCTTTCTCATATTATTTCTCGACATACCTATACAATTAATGTTCTCACAAAATTAGGTCTTCCCGTTGTTTCGCTACTCCTCCTTGTTCAGGTGAAGAAGTTAGCAGCGGACGACGCAAATTGTATTGAAATACTACCCTGGTCCGGCCCTCAAAACTTGTCTCCAGGGATATTAATACACAGCTCATGGTCTATTTTTTATTATCAATGAGTAATCTACCTGTTCCGGGTGGGTTTTTACTGCGTCCGCATCACGTCCACTGATCCATGCCAACAGTTCAAAGCCCCTCCTAAAACGGCTCTAATCAAATCCTGGAAAACCTGCATTAAGATAAGCCATTCCTTAATTGGATTTATCTTTTGCTTCCCTTGCTTCTGTCCGTCATTTCTATTACCCATTCCTCCCTCGGCCTCACTCTTCCAAGATTCTCCCAACACCATGATATTCTTCATGTACAAATTGCGTGTTTATCAGTACCTCCTGAATCTAATTATTTATTCATTTATTCTTGGCCCGAAAACAGTCTTTTTTAGCCTTTCAATCGGACTATTAACAGTGACAACAATACGATTACAAACACCCAAGCCCTAGGAGGAGGAAAACCCACCCAGGCGGGAATCGAACCCGCGATTGGCAGACGAGGACGTTACCCCGCCGCCATCGGGACTGGCAAATTTTCCTGACCTGATATATTTATTCCAACAGTCGTCTATCCCCAATCCTGCATTAGATTCATATTTTAATTACAGATATCTAATCACATCACAAACCTACATCAATAAACCTTCTTGGTTAAAACTTAGTGACAGTTCTCAACATCGTACACTCTCTCTACTCTATCAAATGCTAAAACACAAATACTCCCTATTACTTGTTGGAATATTTTAAAACACAAGATCAGATTCTTAACACAAATACATGAGGGTATTAAAAACTGGTCATAACACATCATCGAATGGTCATCTGCAATAAATGATTAACTGTTACTTCTTGCCATGAGTGGAACAAACTCAGTCCAACATTGAGGAAGGCTCCTTCAATATGCATCATTTAAAAGATCCTTACATAAGACCCTCTTAAAACTACAGCAGAATTGCAAATAAAATATTTCAGGAGCTCACGGTCATATCATATTCACACAACTATTTGTCAGAAATATCCTTTTCACAAATTAATGTTTCTGTTACAATATCACCTCTGGTGACGGGTTATAGTTGGAAAAAAATGTTTAATTGCATTTAAATTGTATTTTAGTACTGACTTTTAATAATCAAACCACTTTACTTTTCCACATAAACTTTTTAATGTTTACAACCCAAGTTTCGTTATAGCATAACATCATCAGGTAAAAATACAAGTCAAGCACCGTATATATACATATCTCTGGGCGGAGGGGAAGAGGAGGCAGGAAAGAAAGGATTGGTTGAGCTAGGAAGAGGGGGGCTAAAAGTCTATGGTTTGAGGCGGAGAAGGAGGATTGGTAATATTGACAAATTAGCAATAATTGGATAATTAGATTAGATAAAAACCAATTAGATAATTAGTAGGCTGGAAGGATAAGGTCAATGCAATTTTGCAAAAATCCCACCTGACATCGGATTAGTTGGCAGAGGATTAGGGGAATGATTATTGTGAGCGGGGAGAACGGCACTTAGTAATTAGTTAGGTGACTCAGTGGCGGGCTGGGAGGAGTCACTACATTGTAGAAAAAGTCTCACTTGGCTTCAGGTGAGCTGGCAGGGGGTGAGGGAAAAAACAACAACGGGGAATGTGAAGGGTAAAGAAAATCGTCGGTCAAAACATCTTCCCCGTAATTTGTGTGTTGAAGGATTTCCAACTGCTCCAGCGCATCAAGACGGTACCCTTTCTTCTCAAAATATAAAAATTCGGGAGTGAAATCGCTTGTTTTTTCATGTATTTATTTTTCTCCACATTTATATGTGGATATCAGTTCTCCTTTTGTTTGTTCTCTTATTATTTATGCATTGCTTCATTTTTTTTGATTATGTATATTTAAAAAATTTATCATAAATATCTGTAGATTCTTGCATGTTTTTTTCTTCAACTCCCCTTCATGCGTGGGGGTGTTTTCCTGTAGTGGGTTGTTTTTCGTCAAAAGCCTTACCCTTTACGTTTTTTCCCACAATTGTGCATATCCTTCTACACCCTTTGTACTCATGCACATACATTGTAAAGTTCTTTTTTAATATCATTTAGCACTCAAGTATGATTATTTTCATTCATTAATATGGGTTTGAGGGAAAAATGGACTTCCACCGTCTCCATCTCGCCCGAAATGAAGCCGAACTTACATCATTATTATCTTTTCCGGGAATTTATTCGTTTGTTTATGTTTCTTGCCCTACTTATTGACATATTTTTTCCATTTTTCTCCACACCTACCTATCAAAAGTTTCCAATCCACGCTTATATTCCTTCATTCCCTAAACGACGAAGTTTCCGCTTGCCGTATTAGTCTATGCTCCATACGAAAGTTTCCACGCCTCCATTCTTCATATCTGTAGCTCAGGTCCCTGACGTTAATTCCCCCTTTCCCTTCTAGAATGTTTTCCTCAATATTCCTACTACTTTGGCCACCTGTTCCGTAAGTACTTAAGAAATCTGATACTTGGTCTTTGTGGTCAAGTTTACGTGTACCCCAAAAAGTTTACGAATATACAGGCCTTGTTTATGTTATTTGGATTTTTTTATATAGAATCTTATAAAGTAGTTGAATCAATATTTGAAGTTAAGGTAAGATCCCCATTGTATTACTGACTAGCGATTGTAGTTTTGTTGATGAGTGATGATTGTCCGACCGCGGTGAGGGAGAAAAATAATTTAGGTCAAAATAAGTCTGGTGTGTATTCACTCCCTGCCACAAACCCTAGTGGTGGCTGGCAGGGTGCTAAAAGTAAAACAAATACTGCGAGACTCGACCTACTGTGGTCTTGCTACGGTAAGTTAATTATTTCCCATGAAGGAACGCAGTATTCTTTAGAAGATCGTATCGATTCTAAATGATATTTTGTATAAGATATTTCGTACGTCATATAAGCATTGCTACGTTCCAATAACCTCATAGAAAAGAGAAAAAGAGAAAATAGTTCTTTGGGAACCAAGTGCTCACTCGTTTTTTCAAATGAGATTTTGTCAACGAATGCTGAAAGTATTTGAGTCAATATTTCAATACCGCGATCATTCAGATTAATTCAAACATGTTCTTATTTCATGGACAAATAACTTATTTGGGAATAATTGATTCGGGGAGATGAAAACATTTCTTTAATGGCAAGTATATGGATTATACCTAACATAGTAAAACTGAGTTAATTGAAAAAACACAAATTGCGGGAATTGATACATCACTCAAGAGCCTTCGAAGTAGATTCGTCCTCACACACCGCTGCCGAAGGGTTTTACATGCCTTGTACGCCTTCTGGAAAGCGGCGGCGCCCGGAATGCTGCTGAAAGCACTCGTCACGGCCTGATGTAACGCTTCCATCAAGCCGTGGTGACGACCTTTCACCGCGCATTTGAGGCGGGAAGAGGAGCAAGTATCATCTAAAAAATTTGGATCCTCCCTCGTTACATGGCCGATAAGCTCTTGGCAGAGATCCACGTGCGAGTTTTCTTTTGCTCTTCCTCCGAGAGCACTCGCGGCACCAACTCCGCACACACATCTTTCTCATGTCCACGTCTTCGGTCACAAGTCGATGCACATCACATTTAGCAATTTCAAGTTCAGCAGATATCAAGGGAACACTTAATCTGCGATCCCTGTCCACACTTGCAAGCCTTCACTCTCGCAAGATTTTTGTCAGTTGGTGAGATGGAAGGGCGTCTTGAACCTACGGTGTCTTCAACTTCTTCTCTTTCCTTCTCTGAAACAACTCGTGCCACTCAAAAACAACCTACCGATTTACCCATGGCGTTATCTCACCATAAGATCCCTTTAAAATGCTGCTTGAGTCTCTTTCTTAAGTTTTGCCCAGTTTTACGCAAAAGTTGATGGCGTAGCACTGTTCCAACAACCGGTTAGTAATGGATCGCAACGAGGTAACGTTATAGAGGATTCGCAAATGGACTATCTGGACTCTGCAAAGGTTGGTAGCCACTGGCATCCAGCTTTCCCGGAGACTCCCCTCCATCGAGCACAGCTAGAGAATCCGCCACCCGTGCGTCCGAATTTTGGAAGAGACCTTGTATTATTTATGGGGAATTACTTAACATTTTGCATATAAATATTTTCTGAAATGTAACTTCTTCTGTGTTAAGTAAGGACCTAGCGCACTTTAAGCAGAAATTCTGGGAAAACCAACGTCTAAAACGAAACTTTTAAAGCTCCCTCCCTAAAGGATGAAACGCTATTTGAAGAGATACTCTTGGGGAATTTTGAGAAGGTACCTGTAATCAATCGACCTGATGGAAGATCTTCATTAAGAAGCTAATTTATTCAGCTCGGATGGGCCTTGCCTGAGGTAGAGCGTGCAGTTACGATCTTAAGAGCCTTAGTTTCAACGGAAAGAGATTAATGATAATTTCGCATGGCGAAGTCTTGGCTTTTAGATAAACTGTTTTATAAATCCGTTTCGTTCCCTGTCTAACATTAGTGCATATGATTGCCACGCACGTTATTGTAATAATTATACATGTATGATATACATATATTAAAGGCTCTGAAGTGGTGACGCTTTTTTTGCAAGCATAAACATATTGCTGTGGAAAGAAAGACGTAATAAGTTAATTTCATTCGCATTTCATTAAATGATTCAATACCTGTTTGGAAACTATGATAAGTTCACTTCAAGTGATATAAGGGATTTTTGTTAAGATCTAAGGACGAAAAAT
The DNA here is from genome assembly GCA_037158775.1 of Hetaerina titia. Taxonomy (NCBI): domain Eukaryota; kingdom Metazoa; phylum Arthropoda; class Insecta; order Odonata; family Calopterygidae; genus Hetaerina; species Hetaerina titia. The sequence continues at coordinate 9,738,123 of CM073769.1, read as the reverse complement.
CATCTTCATTTAAAGCCATTTAAAATTCACCATTCCTATTAAAGAACGGGTAAATATGTCGTCAACAACAGTCACTTAGCAATGAGTACCGTTCATAAAATTCCATAAAATTTTCCAAATATCACGTTTAAAGTTTATTTATTCAAATGCTACACAGATATAAGGAAATGAACGAATAGTATTAGAAAATGGATTTTTTGTGACAATTTAATCTTTACTCCGATTATCATAGGATTTATATATATATATATATATATATATATATATATATATATATACATACACACACACACACACACACACATTCAAACACGAAATCCCGCCATACGGTGAACAAATATTCTTTCACATAGAAATAGATATAAGGAAAGGGGAAAGAAACAGACTTAAAGGACGAACTCAGGAAAGATTCATATTTATATATGTACATATATATTATTTCACTGCGTTTGACGACACCCAAGTCGCGTGTGTATGAATATATTTTCAATCCGCGCCTGCACTCCAGAGTCATTTGAAAGAACTAGAAGTGGAAGTTCGTCATTTGATAAAGTAGATGATGTTAGGTGATGGAGTCTTTTAGACAGCGCAGTAGGTTTCGATTCCTTCAACTATTGGAAAATGGACGAATTGCGCCTGAATTATCTTACATTATTTAAATCATTAGGATATTTCGTAAGGTCGTCTTAATTAGTGACCGGATATAAGTTCAGAAGATTCAATCTACAGCTTTGATTCGTCCCTTATAAGCTGCCAGATTTCTGAAAACCACTGCCACATCCTCAGTAACACTTAGAACTTACTTGAAAGATGAGTTCGACCTGTAGGAAGTAGACTGAGGTGGATCATTGCAGATGAACTATTGCTTTACCGTCACCCTGTTTACAGCGTCCGTCTTATTCTGAGGCCTTTATTTCTAAATGCCCTCGGTACATTTTGAAAATAAAAGAAATATTTCCATATCTCCTTTTCTCCATCCCTTTTGCAGTCAATTGACGTGGAAATCAATCGGAAATGATAGCTTATTTTTTTATCCAAATACTTAGCATCTCTCTCCAACTGCTCTAAAAAGCATTTTAATGTTCGATTTCTTCCAACTCCTCCTCCGTCCCGCCCCCTCGTCCTTACGTCGTCATTGGCGACGAAATGTTCTGGAACATCGGACGCACTGCACGGTTCATTTGTCATTCCTATTGATTTCCGTTACTCCTCTCATGAGAACCTTAGTAATTCAACACCTAAGGGGACCTGCTTGTTTTTTACTTGTCTTTTTTTTATCAGTTGGTTCATTTTCTTTCACCGAAAAAGTATTTATTCCCATACCTTCCACTGTATTTCGAATAATATAATCATTATGTTCTGATGATGCACAAGTGATTTTTTTAAAGTTAGACTATATTTAGGTTATATATCATGTAAAATAGTATATTTAAAGACAAATGATATTTGGCTTGCAAAGGTCATCATGGAGAACAGTAGTATACATTTAGAGAAGCACACATTCAAATGAAATACAGATTTGAATTATACTCCTTCTGGTTCCTCTTGGGCAGTCAATTTTGGCTAAAAGTGAAAAAGATATCGGAATGCGTTGCAAGTTACATCTATTTTCTATGTCCTTCTCCAAAGCCTTTCCCATTTAACAGTAGATCTTTTATTTTCCTTTTCACTTCAAATATTGTACTTCAATTGTGTTACATCCTTTGGAAATACAGGAATCTTTTTTTTTCTACCTTGATTTATCCCTCCTTTAAGGCTCTCTCCTTAGTGTAATTCTTACGTCCCTACTACTTTGACCGTTTTGGTCCAAGACACTTCCGAGATACGTAAACTGTTCCACTTGCTCCATTTTTTGCTCTTCTATTTTAATATTTAAATTAGCCTTTCTCTTTCTGGAAAATCGCATAACCTTTGTTTTATTAATATTGATTCTCATCCCATGTCTATCGCACTGAACCTCCAATTCGCTCAGCGATGCTTGCAATCCCTTGGCCGAGTGACACACCAAAGCCTGATCATCAGCAAACCTAACCGATTTTGCGAATTCCCCTCCGACTTTCATCCTCACCTCCAATTCTTCCCATGCCTCCTTGATCATTTCCTCCACATATACGTTGAACAGCACCGGTGACAATGGGAAACCCTGCCTTACACTTCTTCCTAACACTGCCCATCCGGACTCTTCGTTCCCCTCTCGAAACTGAGCAGTCTGAGACATGTACAGGTTGCGGATCAGTCTCCTGTCCCTTTAATCTATTCCTGTTTTCTGCAATGCACGCATTAATTTTTCCCAATTCACTCTATCAAACGCTTCTTCGAAATCTACGAAACTGGCAAATACGTCCTGAAACTGATCGGTCAAAATCCTTGGGCCAATTTTTCAATTCCACTAATTAGTGAATGAAATCTTTGCCCCCCATCAGTATAATAGGAAAAAATAATGATTTCAGTGTAGCATCAAAGTTTTCCGGTGGTGCTTGTGAATTTTGGATTTTGTTTTCTATTTGTATGAACTTCATGGAAGTGATTCAAATATGTTTTTACATGCTACATACATATATATATATATATATATATATATATATGTATGTATGTATATATATTATATATATGTATGTATGCGAGCCCTGTGTCTAATGTGGAGGATACGAGTCCTATTATTCGCTGCAATGCATAGGCAAACCTACTTCCTCTAGATGTATTGTTTAATCGGTTATGCGTTTGCCTCTCCAGCGATGTTTTTATTTGCACCAGAGTAGACGGCGGATAATCTCCATGGGCATTTAAATGCAGAGTAACTGGACTTCGACCAATGCCCATCAGTTTACTCAATGAGCTAATCATAAATAGATTTAACGAAGGCTTCTGGAAAAATCGAATATTTTTGGAAAATTGGAGACTGAGTAATAGATATAGCCTGGAAAATATTTTTTAATTTCGCCTCGGCGTATTATTTTCAAGGAGTGTAAATATTAAGTGAGAAATCTTCATGAGTAATATCATTAGAGGATTCGGAGTAATCAATGGGCAGCATAAGAAAACCGTGATGATTTTTTTTTAGTTTCCCATTGATTTTAAAATATTCAAAGTGAAATATATAAGAATTTAATTCAAATTATCATTCTAATATCACGATTTTATTCAACTAAACACAAATAAAATAGTTTAAAAAATATTCATAGCACAATAAAGAAATGTATATTATTTCTATCCCTAGAAATGATTCCCAGTGTGGTGCCCAACGATGAGACAGATGCATGTTTATTTGTTTAACAAATACGAAACGCAACGATTCCATTAAGGAATCCAAATGCCTTCCCCCTCCCCTTCTTATGGGTTCTCCTTGAGCCGAGAACTATCCCAAAACTTCGACCAATTAGACCCAAACACACTCCCCGCCGCTTGAACCCATAAAATGGGTTATCTGGGAGGAGAAAATTTTGCTTTCATGCTTTTTTTTTACCTAGGAACGCACTGCACAACTGATCGAAATAAATGTTGGCAATCCTCTTCTTTCAATTCTACGGGATTCTAAATATTTCTCGTAAAATAATGTCGTATTTTTAAATACGATCTCGATATGTGCAAATAGGATAGAGATTTGAGTTGGTAGTCCATGAATCCGTAAAGTGTTATCACCAACTCCTTTTTGAGTGTTTAGAACCTTTTAAAAATCTTCATTTCCTCCCCTTCAATGTAAAATTCACTGTTCAAGAGCACCAAATGGGCTACCTCAAAATGATACTTTACAAACTCATGTCATTCATCTTAGATGGAAGAATGATTCAAATGTTTTTCCATCTATATTTACCTCAATCCTCGTAGCGCCACAGCAAGGGCGTTTGGCGGGGGTGTTAGGAATCCAACCGTACTTGCAGATATATCAGTGCATGCCTGAATTTCACGGTGTTATATTTACATTTTTTATATTATTTTTTATCCTACTAGTCTCCTCTAGGTGTGTCGCATGGGGTAATTGTACACCAGAACACTTTTGGCTCAAAGTACTTTGTGTGGTCAGACAAAGTTTATTCGGATCCCTTATCGTTTGTGGAAAAGTAACAACCTACATCCTTTTGTTCTACAATAAATCTCTCTAATTATATTACTATGATCCATCCTACCCTAGTACAATGGGGGTTATGATACATTTTTATCATATGACTGCTAAAGAGACCTCCTTCCAATTAATGCGAGAGCTTCAATCTGTAATTTAACTTTTGCTCCATTGATTGATTCCCAGCCATGCTGCTCTAGTGTTTTGCATACGCTACTAAGATTATCATAACAATGTTTTACAAAAATACGAGCTCGTAGCTCCTCTACGCTGCACGTGATCCGTACTGAACGTACTGTTCCTTTCCTGTTCTCTATGATGCTGTATGCTTCCTAACCTACTGTCCTTTCTTCTTGTGTGTATTGTCTATTTCTCCTTTGGTGGGTGAAACAGCTCCCTAACGCCATCCCTGGGCCAAGCAAACGGAGCACCTGGGCGCTTTAGAACGTCGCAGACCTCAGTGTAAATTAGGTTTCATTAATAGCTTAACTGGTAGAGTATCCGCCCGGCAAGTGGAAGGTCCGGTGTTCAAGTCCCGATTAAGGAACTATTATTACGTTTGTGATCTGCTCAAATCCTCCTTCCCCACCTATCCTGTGTTCGTCTTTTATGTGTTTTCCTATTATGTATTTCTGTGTGAAGAAATATATATATATATATATATACATATATATATATATATTTATTACATTGAGATATATATATGTGTGTGTGTGTGTGTGTAATCTACCGGTTAAGGTAGGTTTACGGATGGACACAAATATCAAATAAATATTTTGCGACTCCAAAAAAAACACAATCCAGCAACCTAAACTACATCAGGTTCCTCTTCATCTCCGTGTACTTCTTTCCTCCCTTCATCCCGTCCAACATCCCTATCCTGCTCCTGCCCTTTCCTCGCTTGCCTAACATTCTCCCCTCCATTACCTTCTTCAACATCACACTGCCGCTCAATATGCCTTTCGTGCTTGTAGATAAAAACGAAATGTGATTGAATGTATTGGGAGTAGCATAACCACCATTCATCACAACGACTTTTAAAAATTACGAAAGTTTATCTTTAAAAACCTTTCCTACCAACCCATTGGCTGAACCAATGACTGGTGCCCCCCCCTCTTTCCTCCTGTGCGTCTTGTCCCGTCGTGCAGTGTTTGATGTAGGTGCGTTGAACATTCCCATCAGGTTTTCCAAGTCAGGGTGAACGGGCGATGGTATTGCCATTGGCCGTTCTCTCCATTCCGCTCGTTTGGTGGCGCCCCCCCCCCCCAAAGACCAACACCCCGTCAAATATGGCGCAGTCCATCCCTCGCGATACCTGGCCTAACCGTCGGCGAAATGTGCTCCCGGGGCCGTTATCTCCAAACACGAGCGTGTTTAAACGCGCGTGGGGTTCGCGATTAAGTCGTGTGCATGCGGACGGACTGTTGACCTCCGCGTCCGCCCATAATCACGACCGGGGGGCACTGCTGACATTAATAAATCCAGTCACGCCCCCAGCGGAATTCCTCATCAATCTACCATTTCCCACACCCCTTCCATTCACACCCCCCCACCCACCCAAGCACCGCATAACCCCATGCTCTCCTCCTCCGTACGACTCCATTGTTTCCACTTCTGTAATATTTTTCGTTCGATTTCTCCATCATACGATATACATGTACACATTTACGTACGCACGCTCACACACTCAGATATGCATATTATTTTATTATTATTATTAAGTAATCTACCAGTTAAGGTAGTTTTTTTGGATGAAATATTACATAAATATTTTGTGACTCCAAATAAAACCCAATCCAGCAACCTAATCAACATCAGGTCCCTCTTCATCTCTGTGTACTTCTTTCCTCCCTTCATCCCGTCTAACATCCCTATCCTCTTCCTGCCCTTTCCTCGTTTTCCCAACATTCTCCCCTCTATTACCTTCTTCAACATTCCACTACCGCTCAATACGTCTTTCATCCATTTTTCCTGCTTCCATAGGATTTCTCTCAACAAAACCCCTCTCTTCACCCTCCATCTCCAGTACTTCCTTATATGTTTTCCTTTCGGTCGATTTCACCTTCTTCATTCTTCTCCACACACACGTTTCAAAAGCCACTAATCTACGTATACTAGTATCCTCCACGGTATATCCTACTTCAGCGACTGCTACTACGGAGCATGCACCGTGCATGCTCCGTATCAGAGTTTTTACAGGTCTTTTCATAACTTCCCTACTCAACTCAACCTATTTTCTCAACCTCCCTAAGCCGGGCCCGGTGGCGGCGGGGTAACGTCCTCATATGCCCATCTAAGGGTCGCGGGTTCGATTCCCGGCAGGGTGGAATTTTCTCCAACTAGGGATTGGGTGTTTGTATTGTTATTACTGTTGTGTTGTCATTGTTGTCCGATGTAAGGGCCAAAAAGGGCTTATAACAAAAATTAAAAAATAAATGTCCCCGTCATCAATTCCGTCCTCCTAGTGAAAATCTCTTTTCCTAGCGCAATCCTTCGCCTTACGTCTCTACTGCTTTGACCGCGTCGGTCAAAAAACTTCCGAGATACACAACTCATCTACCTGATCTGTTTTTTCCCCTTCTATTTTAATGCTTAGCTTAGCCTTTTTCTTTCTAGAAAATCGCATAACCTTTGTTTTATTAATATTAACACTTCCGAGATACGTAAACTGTTCCACTTGCTCCATTTTTTGCTCTTCTATTTTAATATTTAAATTAGCCTTTCTCTTTCTGGAAAATCGCATAACCTTTGTTTTATAAATATTGATTCTTATCCCATATCTATCGCACTGAACTTCCAATTCACTCAGCAATGCTTGCAACCCCTTGGCTGACTGACCCACCAAAGCCTGGTCATCAGCAAACCTAACCGATTTTAGGAATTCTCCCCGAATTTCATTCCTACCTCCAATTTTTCCCATGCCTCTTTAATCATTTCCTCCACATATACGTTGAACAGCACCGGTGACAATGGGCAACCCTGCCTTACCTTTCGGATCAGTTTCCTGTCCCTCCAATTTATTCCTATTTTCTGCAATACACGCATTAATTTTCCGAATTCACTCTATCTAACGCTTTTTCTATATCTACGAAACAGGCAAATACGCCCTGAAATCACGAGCGTATAAATATTTCCTTGAGCGGGGCTTGAATACCGAATCTTTTCACTTGCGGGGCGGATGCTACCTGTGTTCGTTTATGTGAATTATTTCTATCGTTATTTCTATGTGAATGAATATTTGTTCGCCATATAGCGGGATTTCGTGTTTGAATTTGAATTTGGCCTATGTGGATCTTCTCTTTCTTCTGGCTATGCGTGCGCACTCGAAGAAGGCACCCTGTGGAACTCTGCCGAATTCCCTCTCTTCGTGGAGACCATGGCTGGATCTTTCTCTCCGGGCGAGGTCAGAGGGATGCGGCGACAACTCCCGACCTCGATCGTCGACGCATCGCTCGTCGCATCGGACGAAGGATTCTGGGAAGCGGCGAAGCACTCGTCGCCCGGGTTCGAGCAGCGACCTGATCGACGTAAGCCACGACCAGAACCCTGGTAAGTGATGTCTGGTGTCCTATCCTTTCACCTATTAATATTATTTCGTCTAATTTTACCGATATAAATAGTGCCTTAATATTTCCAGTCCTCCAACATGTTCTCTGCTATCTCAGGCTGATGTAATCCCCCTTCAAGAGGTATAGGACGACATACCCGAGCACCTTTTAGGCTATCGGCAATTTCGCCGACTGTCATTCTGGCACCGCTACCCCAGTCCAAAATGGCAATCCGTTCTCTGATATTCGCCGCGACGCCTCGGACCGAATAACGTCCGTTATCGTGAATGGCATTCACATCAATAATTTTTACGCTCCCTACGGTGAGCGCGCGAGGGCAGTTTGCGAAACTTATTTTAATTAACTTCTCCTTCCCTAACTGTATTCATTCTCGGGAAAGGCCATCTTGGGTTGAGATTTCAATTCCATCTACCGCCGAGAGGATTGTGCCTGGAACGCACATGCTATCCAAAACGGGTACTCTCATAGATGCTCAACTCCATTGGAGCCACTGACGCAGTGCGTTCTTTCTGCGCCGGTCCCGCCCCCTTCACGCGGTCAGGATACAAATATTGGACCCGATTTTTGCCGGAATCTCCGATGAAAGGTATTTTTGAATTCCGAGCCATTAGCCCGGCAAATATCCGGATCCATTCATAACGTCCTACGTGAATTCAAGCCTTGTTTCTGCCCAAGATTTCAATCCTCTCCCTTCAAATCATCCAGTGGAAATTTTGATAAACCTTCTCCTGTTCAGAATTTCCAGCTCGTCTTTTCTCTAGTCCCTAAATCCTCAACCCCACCTGTCTCCCACCGAATCCTCAGAATTAAGAAGATTAAGTTATAATTAAAATATTATCATTGCCTCCGCGGACAAAGGTTCAATGGTTGGAGTTTGAAATAGAACCGATTATGGAATTGAGGTTAACACACAAATCTCTGATACCTCTGCCTGCTGGCGAATACCCGAAGATCCGAGTCCCGCACCTCAGGAGAAACTCATTGTATTTCTCGCTTCCAACGGTCCCAATGGAGGTGTAATCTCCTTCAGACATGGCCCTCCTCTCACCTCCCCACCCACGCACCTCTCATCCTTCTGCATCCTTCCGAAGATCTATAAAACTGGCAATCCTGGACGTCCGATATTTTCCTCGCGTAACTTCCCAAAGGAAAGTCTCTGCATTTGTAAACCACGACCTGCATCAGAAGTCCATTCCCTACCGGCATTCACTAGAGGTTCATACCATTTCCTGGAAAGGCTAAAATCAACATCCTTCCCTCCAAATATCGAGATTAACATGACCACCATTGATCCCACATCCCTGTATACATCTATTCCCCACTCAAAAGGTCTCTCGGCCCTCCAACACTATCTCTCCCAACGCCATGAGCCAAGCATACCTACCACTGATTTCCTCCGAAGCCTTTCCGAGTTCATCCTCGCCCGTAATTCCTTCTCCTTTTCAACAATAAATTCTCCTCGTAGATCTAGGGTTGTACCATGGGCGGCAGGTTCAGCCTTTCCAATGCAAACTTCTCTCTTAGTCTCGCATAGAAAAACATTACTGATAAAACAGCTCCTGAAACCTCTGTTGTAGCTTCGATACATCGGTAATATTTTCCTTCTCTGGCCACAGTGTCCTGATTCCCTGAAAGGTCTGAGGGAGTTGTTTCACCCACCAAAGGAAAAATAGGCGACACACAAGAAGAAACGACAGTAGGTTAGCAAGCGTACAGCATCATAGAGAATAGGAACAGAACGGTACGTTTCATGGCACGCATAGCCAGAAGAAGAGACGAGCCACATTGGCCAAACACACATTCAAACACGAAATTCCGCCATACGGCGAACAAATATTACTCCACACATAGAAATTGACACAAGGAAAGGGGATAGGAAAACACATAAAAAATATATGTATTTATGTAAATATAGTATGTATGTGTGTATAGAAATATCTATATTTCTATTTTTTTTCACTGCAATGTGTTTGTAAAACATACCAATATTTTACATTGATTCTGTTGAAATTCCGTGTAGTAGTCGTGACGTCAATGACCTTCCTAATTCTTATACACAAGATATTAACTACGGCCCGGTAACAGGGGTCTCTTACAACAATCTGAAGTGTAAGTTTTGAATGCCTCTAGCAGGAGTTGTCGTTTTTATGGGAGGCGACCGACAGCTGAGGTCATTTGCGCCATTAGGGATGGTACGGAAAGGGTGAAGGGTGGAGGGAAACCCGGCGTCTGCATTAACCTCAACGAAAGGAGCCAAGGGGCCCACAGTTTAACGTCCCATCCGACGGACGTCGTGCTCAATCAAAGTGCTCTCCGAAAAGCACCTCAAGTAGGGATCGGGATATCACGGAAAAAATATTGTTGTATCCAGGATTGAAACCCGGGCTATCTGGGTGGGAAGCCTGTACGTTAGCCACCGCACCATCCCGATCCCCAACCCCGAGCATTGACTTAACTCACATCACCATGGAGACGACAGGTGAGTTATGCGAAGCGGGCGTGTCGAGAGAGTCTTTTGTTTGGCCGGACGAGGGATGAATACGAAGACTTTTGGGAAGGGGATATTCACCGGCGTGATTCCTCCGACGGCGAATCAGTGTCGCCATTTTGTGTGCGGGGGAGGAAAGGGGGAGGGGGATGGAGGACTTGGTGTTGTTTACGGCACGCGCTAAACGAGATATATGGACCACACCTTCGTCTCTTCTGTTGAACTCCTGCTGAATCCCTCTTTCTTCTTCCCTACGGCCCTTTAATCCGTTCCAACCCTTGAGTTGCCATTAAAGGGGGCAGGAAATGGGGGGGAGGGTGACCCTTGACCCCCTCTAAGACCCCCGAGCTTGACCCCTCAGCCTATGAACCTTACTCACTTCTCGATCCCTCTGATGCCCCATTCTCTCGAAAACCCCTTTCCACAACACCCTCTAGGGAAAGCCCCTCGTCTCCAACTCGTGTCTATTATGTCGACCCCGCCCCTCCACCCCCGGATGTGTTTGGATAGTTGTCATTTAGACGTATTTCTTTCTCCGCACCTCTCTCGACATTCCTCGAGTGAGAGAGAGAGAGAAAGGGGGAGGCGATGTGAAGAATGCGACGGAAAGAGGAGGAAAGGGCGAGGGGAGCTTCGTATGTTCTTTCTTCTCCTTCAGGGTGACCACTCTCCTTGGAGACATCGGAAAAAGTTGGGAATTGCTCCAAAACAAAAACGGAATAAAATGTGAGAAAGGGTCTTTTTTTAGAAAAATAGTTCTGAACGTGATATATGCGAACCAGGAATTAATTTTTTATGAGAAATGTGTATATTTTAACTCTGAGATCTCATCTACATCTACATAATGCCCTGCAAAATTCCAAAAGGGTGTGTGGTGTTCAGTGTTAGGTCACCACCCGAAAAAAAGAATAACAGCTCCCTGACGCCATCTCTTGGCCAAAGCATTGGGGCACTTGGTTGCTATAAGACCAGGAAATCTCAGTGTAAAATTGCGTTTCCTCGATAGCTCAAAAGGTTAGAGCATCCGCTCGGCAAGTGAAAAGCTCTGGTGTTCAACTCCTGGCCAAGGAAATGTGTTTAAGCTTGTGATCTGCTCGAATCAAATTCCCCACCTCTCCTGTGAATGAATATTTGTTCGACATACGGCGGGATATTTTGTTTGAAGGTATGCATGTGTATATATATTAATAATCAATGTAATTTATATATATATATATATATATATATATTCAGTCACATAGAAATATATATATATATATAAACACTAACACAAAAAACACTACACACATAGAAACATAAAAGAAGGACACTTACATTGGATATTTACGTTTCGACGGCACGGCCGTCGTCATCAGATTCTGATGACGACGGCCGTGCCGTCGAAACGTAAATATCCAATGTAAGTGTCCTTCTTTTATGTTTCTATGTGTGTAGTGTTTTTTGTGTTAGTGTTTGTGTGTTTGTGCGTCGCCGGAGAGCGTCTTTTCCAAGTTTATATGTATATATATATATATATATATATATATATATATATATATATATATATATATATATATATATATATATATATATATATATCCCCTCCCATGGACTACAACCTTGTCGTGGTGGAAGGGCTTGTGTGTTCCGATGACCCCTAGAGCTGTGCTGGCCGGAGTAATAATAATTACTCCTGGAAGGGTCACCCATGCCAGATAGGTCGAAGGTTAGGAGCCAGACGAAAGGTAGTCCACGCAGCGTCTGTTCCTCAGTGAGGCGGCTGCAATGGCGTCTGACCCCAGTGGGGCGGCCATTAAGTGATGGTGTCACGTTAAAAACACTATTGAGGAAGGCAACGGGAAACCACCTCAATTATGATTCCCAAGAATATTATGATGGGCACTATGGACCGAGAGGAAAACAAATGAGGAAGTGCTGGAAATGGTGGGTGAGGAGAGGGGTTTGTTGAGAGAAATCCTATGGAGGCAGGAAAAATGGATGAAAGGCGTATTGAGCGGTAGTGGAATGTTGAAGAGGGTAATAGAGGGGAGAATGTTGGGCAAGCGAGGTAAGGGTAGGAACAGGATAGGGATGTTGGACGGGATGAAGGGAGGAAAGAAGTACACCGAGATGAAGAGGGACCTGATATAGATTAGTTTGCTAGGTGGGGAGTCAAAATGTTTATTTGATAGTTGTGTCCATCCAAAAACCTACCTTAACCGGTAGATTACCTAATAGTAATATATATATATATATATATATATATATATATATATATATATAAGGAAGTGGGATAGGGATACACATAAAGGACGAACACAGGAGAGGTGGGGCAGACGGAATCAAACAGACCTCCAATATAAAAATATTTCCTCGACCGGGAGTTGAACACCGGATCTTTCCACTTGCCGGGCGGATGCTCTAACCACCTGAGCTATAGAGAAAATCTAATTTACACTGAGATCTGCGATCTTAAAAACGCCCTAGCTCTTCGATTCCGGTGGGAATTTTAAAGGATCGGAAATATAGGATGTATGCGGATTCGCGAGTTCTCACCTCTATGTTGGTGGCTGAATCGGGTAGGAATTCTAGGATGCTTAGGGAGAAACATTCGTCGAATATCAAGTTGTGTGAAGTTGCGTGTTAAGGAATAGGAAGAGAAGAGAGTGAAGCAGAATTACATGAGTAGCGGCGATTGTTCATTCGGATGGATAAGGGGGTAATGCATTCGCCTATGTAGAATGAGGTGCATTGTTTGCACGACAAAAGATAGATAATATTTTTCGAGAGGCAATTAGCGTGGGAACGGGGTGAAGGGACAATGAGGGGATGTGGGGAGAGGGGAGCAGATCTGATCAGCAGACATGTTTTACATCGGGGGCGGTTGCAGTTGGGGAAATATGAGGAAATTTGTCAGGGCGGGGCACCAAAGGGTTGGTGGATCTCAGGTTTCTGAGAATTGCTGGTCGTCTGTAAGCAACAGAGGGGCATTGGGGCAGTAAGGTTGAGGTCGCGTCATTGTCGTATAAAATAGGAAAAGGTTTTTTAAGAAAGGATTTCAGTCTGTGGGATCCGGGGAAATAGGTTGTGCAAAGGTTGAGTCCTGCGTCAGATGTGGTGTCGTAATTCTGTGGTGTGTGGTCGGGTGGAGCGGTGGATTGGGTGAAATTATTGCGTGTATTGCAGAAAATAGGAGTGGATTGGAGGGACAGGAGACTGATCCGCAACATCTAGATGCCTCAGACTGCTCAGGTGTGAGTGGGGGACGGAGAGTCCGGATGGGCAGTGCTAGGGAGAGGTGTAAGGCAGGTTGCCCATTATCACTGGTGCTGTTCAACGTATATGTGGAGGAAATTATTAAAGAGGCATGGGAAGAACTGTAGGTAGGAATGAAAGTCGGAGGGGAATTGGTAAAATCGGTTAGGTTTGCTGATGACCAAGCATTAGTTGCTCAGTCAGCCAAGGGGTTGCAAGCATTGTTGAGTGAATTGGAGGTTCAGTGCGATAAATATGGGATGAGAATCAATATTAATAAAACAAAGGTTATGCGATTTTCCAGAAAGAAAAAGGCTAAGCTAAACATTAAAATAGGATGGGAAAAATAGAGCAGGTACAACAGTTTACATATCTCGGAAGTTTTTTGGACCAACACGGTCAAAGTAGTAGGGACGTAAGGAGAAGAATTGCGCTAGGCAAGGAGGCTTTCTCAAGGAGGAGGGAGTTGATGACGGGGACGTTGAGTAGGGAGGTTAAGAAAAGACTCCAAAAAACTTTGAAATTGAGCGTAGCTATATACGGCGGGGCAACGTGGTTGCTGAAGCAGGAGGATAGACGTAGATTGGAGGCTTTTGAAATGAGGGTGTGGAGAAGGTGAAATGGACAAAAAGGAAAACAAATGAAGAAGTACTAGGGATGGTGGGTAAGGAGAGGGGTTTTTTGAGGAAAATTTCATGGAGGCAGTAAAAAGGAAGAAATGCTTTATTCAATGCTCAGAAACATAAAGAAAGGACGCTCACAGTATATATTTGATGTGTCCACGGCATGACCGTCATCCCGACGGTCCCGATGCATCCCGATGACCCGACGATCATCAGAATGGCGTTCTTGGGGAAGAGCGGAGAATACATGTGCAGGGGAAGGGTTAGGGGAGGAGAGATAAGGGACCAATAGGAAGCGGACAAGGTGGGGGAGGGGAAATGTAGGTAGCATTGGATGAAATCATCGGTCTTGGTTCAGTCCGGGGGGTTTAAAAGACTGGAGCACCCAGATATGCGCCATCTCGCGGGTTCTCACCTCAATGCTGCTAGCGGAATTAGGAAGGGTTTTAATCACCGAAACAGAGAAGCTGCCATCAAAAGATTGGTTGTGGGAAGCAGTGCGAGTAGGGATGGGATAATTAAGGAAGGTGGGAGATTTGGTGGAATAGCGGTGGTTATTTGTACGGAGGGAAAGGGTGGTCGTGCATTCACCCTGCCCTGGTTTCTACGTGGGTCGGAGGGCAGTGCAGAATAAATCGTGAACTTCGAATTCGTTAGATCTAGTATTATTCGAGTGTACGTTTGTGTTTGAGCGTATGCTTTCTTTTACATCCGAGTATTTGCTCGTTTTTACGTTGTAGACGTCGCTTTATTTCTTAAATATACTCGAAGCATTCCGCAGAATGCTTGGCTCTACCATTACGCTCTGTTCTCTATTCTTTTATTCGACGCTTTTCCTCGCCGCCGAGTCTTTCCGTCTCTTCTCTCATAATCCGATTCCCAATTCCGTTTTATCCTAAACGATCAACGCTCCATCACCTTATCTTACTTATGATTATCTGTTGATTGTGTTCCTCACACATGCGTCAATAGTGGGAATTTAACGTTTATGCGACTAAAATATTACACGGCAAACCAAGTTTGAATGGGTATATCTAATGGGTTATTTTACATGCGCATGTTACGGTGACGTTTACCGGATTTGTTGGTGCTTCTACTTAATACAAACAAATTATTACCTCGTCGAGGATACTGTATTAGAAATTTGTAACTGCAAAATCATTATACGAAGTATTTGGCCGATTTTACGTTATTTTAAATAATTTTTGTATATCTCCACTTGAACTCCCATTTTCCTAGTGTTTGATTTCTGAAGTCCATGTTTTTAATTAAAAAAACTTATTTTTCCGTTGTAGTCGTCACTGTACTTTGATTTGTCCTAACTTTGACGCAAATAATAATTCAGTTAATACAACTACAGCTAATGTGATTACTAATTTATGTTTCGCCTAAAACAGTTGGATAGACTAGTAGTACATCCAGGAAGGCCGTTTACTTATTGGAATTCTCAAGAGTATTCGACTCAACTCTAAAAAGACGAGTGCAGTTAAGTTGCCACCTTCCTCGTGCCATCGGAAATCGAAGGAATTTCAAATCCCTACGAGTGAGACATTTTAATAGGTCAAAGCAATGCTTCTCTATCTAGAAAGACTTTTCATACAAGTATTCCCTGCCAATGTTGCCATCTGTTCCTGCATCTATTAAATACAAATCACAGTTATCGCAATATTCCAGAGTTTACGATAAAAGCCAGTAAAATTAAAACCATATTCATATGTGGGCACCAGTCTTTCTATTATTAGTTCACACGCATTACCACATGTTATATTTACATGTATGGGACACTCTATGGTAAAGAACTTTGGCCAACGAGGTTAGTCATAGAAAAGGAACATGACGTACAGGAAGATAGCTTGGGTCCAGGCATACTCGACGATGAGATAGAAAGGGCATTAATGGAGATGAAAGCAAATAAGGCCGTGGGGGTGGACAACATTCCTGCGGAACTACTTAAAGGTTTAGGAAAATGTGAGAAGAAGAACCTATATTGACTGTTTCCTGGTATCTATGAGGAAGGAATCTGGCCGAATGATTTTTGAGATGATTGTTAGTTCCTATTCCATAACAGGTAAAGGCTACGTAATGTGAGGACTACAGAAAAATAAATTTGATATCCCACGCTGCTAAAGTTGTTCTCAGGATCATCAACAAAAGGATAGAGAGTAAGGCAAATGATTACTTATGGGATGATGAGTATGGGTTCAGGAAAGGAAGAGGTACGCGTGATGCCATTGCAGTAATGAGATCACTACTTGAGAGGAACATATACTAGACTAGATAGGGATACTGGATGGAATAAAGGGAGGAACTATGTATGCGCAATGAAGGAGCAATTTTGTGCAGATTGTGATTTCAGTGAGTATCTTGATAGGCCAAGATAAGAAAAGTGGTGATGTTCGGCCTGCGTCCATCCTAAACCTAGCTTACGTGGTGGAATACCGACACCAATAATTTCTTCAGTGCTGAGTAGTTTTGGATATTAGATCTGTAGATAAAAAGATCTTGAAATAGCTAAATTCTTAAACAATTCACCTCTAGATCTTCATACACCCTCTATTTGTGTTTCAAGTCTGTGCAATAACGGGTGATGCTGAGAATATTCTTGTTACGTATTGTTTGGAATCGACGGGAAATGGCAGTCGTCCTTCGAGCATTAAATCGTAAATGAGTCGTTCAAATTAAACCCTTAGCCTTATTTCTGTTTTTCTTTTATTAAATTTCTGTCCCCTTGGGCACATATATGTATAAGATCTGTCCCAACAGCAGTGTGACCCTATTTTTCCCAGATAGACATACTAGTGGTGATAATGGGAGGGGTTAACCCCAGCCGTACTCTTACCATAAGAGTACGGCTGGGGTTAACTCTTCCCATTATACGGCCGTAGTAACCGTTCGCCTTATACACTAGTGGCGGTTCCTCTGGCTGGCTGAGTTCGATGGAGGGGAGTCTCAGAAAAGGCTGGGGGCCGGTGGCAGTTGGGTCCCAGATTTTGCGAAGTGCGGATCGTTCGTTTGCGAAACCTCTTTAACGTGACCTCTTCACGCTCCGTCATGAACCTGCTAATTGGAACAGTGCTACGCCATCAAATATCGCGTGAAACCGGAAAAAATCGCGAAGGAGCGGTTGCAGATGCTCAAGGCATCTTATGTTAAACGCTATTGGCAATTTGGTAGTGTGTTTTTGAGTGGCGCGAGTAGTTTCGGAGGGAAGATAAGATGTTGAAGACGCCGAACGTTCAGGACGTCCTTCGACCTCAAAAAGTGAAGAAAATCGTGGAAGAGTTAAGGCTTTGTTGGATACGGATCGCAGATTAAGTGTTCGCATGGTTTCTGATGGATTCCTCAACTATGCTTCGACTTGTGGCCAAAAACATGGGCTTGACAAAAGGTGTGTGCGAATTTGGTGCCGCGAGTGCTCTCGGACGGACAAAAGGAAACTTGGATCTCTGCCAAGAGCTTTTTGGCCATGTAACGAGGGAGGATCCAAATATTTTGGATAATACTTCTTCCTCTTCACCCCCCGCCTCAAATCCGTGCAGAAAGGACGTCAACACGGCTCGGTGGAGGCGTTATAACGACGGAGCTTTTAGCATTTCGGGCGCCGTTTACCAAAAGGCTTACGAGGCGCGGAAAACCCGCTGGCAGCGGTGTGTGGACGCACAAGGGAGCCACTTGGAAGACTCTTGAGTGAATGCAGTTGATCCCCTTGAAGCCTGCCACTGCAAGTCTTTTCCTTCCCTCTCAACATCCTTGCTCCCCCCCCCCAATTTCTCCTTTCGGATTCCAGTTCCCTCCCCCTTCTGCTCCAATAATGACTAACCTCCCCCCAGCCAATGAGGGAACTGCGGTTGTTGGGAGCGCAAACAATTTATTATTGCCGCAATCGAAAATGTTGCGGTACCATTACTGAATGAGGGAATCCATCACCATAACGGCACCGAGGGCGTCTCCATGAGATACGGACGCCCACCTAAACACAAAGGACATTCCGAGGGGATGTCCTTCGTGAAAGTGACGGTAAATTTCCGTCCCCTTTGCAAAACATTTGACTCTTAAAAAAAGAAGTCTGAGCTGAGGCGATATAGGAAAGCGGCTATTTTGCACTTTGGACGAAATGATGACGTCGTGACGCCGTCTACAAATATATCATGCCAACGACCGTAATGGGATAGTAAGATATACGACGGAGGAAGTTAACCCATAAATGTCGAACTTGGATTCTCTAATGTATCAACTGGGGTTGGGGTGGGGGAGGGAGGAAATATATTTGCGCGAGACATCAGATAGATTTGTGTGCCTTGTTCGCTTTTTTCTGTGATACGTCTTCGATTATTCGTCTACAGATCATTCTGGAGGTGCTTCTATCCTGATAAAACTCGCCTCCTCCTTCATTTGTTTTCCCTCAGAATGTAGTTTTACCCTAAACGACTAAATTGTCTTCCATGGTGTACTTGTTTTGCAATTTAATCTTCTTTGTTTGAGATTATCCATTTGACAGTTTAATACTCGAAGCGGAATTACGCAGTGGACATCAACTGGACCTCACGAAGGTGGATTAATTGCCGAATTGGATCGCGTGCAGCTTAGAGATTAGAATGTTTTGTAAAACATTGTAATGATAAACTTAGTAGCGTAACCAAAATACTAGAGCAGCTAGACTGAGAATCATTTAATGGAGCGAAGGGTGAATTGCAGATTATGTCTTGCATGAATTGGAAGGGCGTCTCTTTAGCAGTTATGTTGAAAATGCATTTATAACTCCACCGCACTACGGTGGGAGAGACCATTCTTGTAAAATTAGAGAGAATAAGTGTAGAACAGATATATTTAAAATGTTATCTATTCCACGAAATAAGGGTTCAGAATAGCATTTCCCGATCTTGGTAGGGGTAATTATATTATGGTCTAAAAATTAGTTTTTGACCCGAATTTAATTTCATCCCCTGCCACACACATTTAAGGTGGCTTGCAGGGTACTACAAAGCATATATTGCTTTACGAATCGTAAATTTTTATTCCCTTTTCTGATTGCCACCCGTTTAAAACATTATTAAAGTCACGATTGGGGTCCCTTAAGTACCAGGCCTTACCTAGAGATGGCGGTAGTTGTTGGAAAAATATCACTGTAATAAGAATAATGCAATCAATAAAGCATGTTTCAAATTTGAAGACGTTATTTAGTATTTGTTTGTCAGCCATCAATAGTGAACATTTTCAGTGAATTTGTGAAAATGGGGAAAATTGGTCATCGTTATGTCATATAATACTTTTATTTGAAAGCCCTAAACCCTCCCAATATCAAAGCTGAACTGGGATCTACCCTGCGTGAGTCTGCTTTTAAAAGTGTACAACAGTAAAATATTGGGTAGCAGAGTTTAGCGGAGGTCGTGCGAGCTGTCAAGACGAGCAATGCATTGGTCGACCAAATGAGGTGACGACTCCAGAAATGGTTAAGAGAATCCACAAAGTGATACTGGATGATCATCGACTGACGGAAAGTACGCGAGCTAGTAGACATAGTAGTCATTTCAAGAAGTGCGGTACATCGGATATTAACTGAAAATTTGGACATAAGATAGGAAGGTGTTTGCAAGATGCGTGCCGCGTTTGCTCACTCACGAGAAAAACCAGTGTCGTTAATAAGTTTCAATTGAGTGTTTAGCAAAGTTTCACAGCAACAAAGCAGAATTTTTTTGCCGTTTCATAACATGGATGATAAATGGTTCCATTACTTCAAACCCGAGACGAGAGGACCATCAAAAGAATGGATTCAAAAGGGAGAACCGGCTCCAAAGAAGACGAAGACCGTTTCATCTGCAGGCAAGGTCATGGCGTCGGCTTTTTGGGATTCATGTGGGATAATTTTCATTGACTGTCTTGAAAAATGGAAAACTATCAACGGCGAGTAATATGCGAACGTATTTCAACGTTTGAGTGAAGAAATAAAGCAAAAGCGGTGATTGATGTCGGTATTTAATGGCTATTTTGAGGAGCAAGACAGTTCTGACTATGAAAAGGGAATCGAACTTATTGAGCATCTCTGGGAAAAGTAGAGCTGAAAGGAGATTTCAGTTGAAAAATGATTATATTTTTTTTCCAAAGCGTTTCCGTTTTCTTTGTTTGGTCGGGTACTTCTGGGACCGGCCTTGTAGGTTAGGGCTCGTAGGCTTCTGGGCACTCCCCTTACCTTTCCACAAAGTGCGAGTCACAGTACTAACGTCGGAAGAGTTTCCAGCGGTAGCCCTGTGAGTGAGTTTTGCAAGGGTTAAGGCGTCTTCGCATACCCAAGCAAGTGAGTGACTGTCGGACCACTGGCGTAGAGAGAAACCTCTCGTAAGTCCTGATGGAATGTGAGCGCTTGAGACTAGAAAGGATCAAGGCTGCATGGGACATCCAAGCTAGAGAGTGCGTGATTATTTTTCATTTATTAGTAGTATAATTTTTAATTTTATTACGTGTGATTGGTTGGCACCCTAGGGAAACCCCTCGAAAGCCATGATAGAGTTTGAGTACTTGAGACTAGCAAAGACCAATGCTGTATAGTATATCCGAGATAGAGAGTGCGTGATTAATTTGCTTTTTTCCATTTCATTACGTGTGACCGGCGGACAGCTGACCCAGAGATAATTCTCTCGTTAGCCCCTGGCTGTTGAGTGTTTCACAAGGGCGAGGGTCAATGCTATCTTTTAAACCTTAGCCGGGCATACTTTGGTTCTAACCGTTGTCTATTATTTTCAATTATTTTTAGTATTTGTATTATATGTATTTTTTATTATTTTTATTTTATTTTGAATAATTTTATTGATTTACTGCATATATATTCTCTAATTTCCCTCACCCATCCTTTGCCCATTTATAAGAGTACGCCTGGGGTTGACTATTCCCATCATATTCATACGGCCGTAGTTACCGTTCGCTTTATACATTACTTTATTATTGTTATAAGGTACTAAGATAGGGTTTTGGATAGACACATCTGATTTATTAATCGTTCGTGGGGAAAATGACATATTAAATCTATCTGTTCTACACTTAATCTCTCTCTAATTTTATTGACATGATCTCTCCTACCGTAGTACGATGGGAGTAATGGCACATTTTCAGCATCACTACTAAACGGACATCCTTCCAATTTATGCAAGAGCTTCCATCTGTAATTTAACCTTCGCTGTATTGAGTGGTGGGTCGCGGTAGTCCATGGGGCGTTGGAATACTGCCCGGAGGTTCCCGGATTCGATTCCCGGGTAACGCACTCTGGGCACCTGCAGCTCCACCCAAGCTAGGTGATTTTTCGGGAAGTAGATCTTCCTGGGAATCCATAACCGGCACAGAGAAAGGAACTCCTACCCTGATGTGTGAATGTTCACGCTTAGTACTGGGTGAACTCTGCCATCACCTACTAAACCGACCTTAGGGTTGTGTACTGTGCTTATGGTGCTTTTTTCTATTGAGTGATTCCCATCCTAGCTGCTCTAGCTTTATTGTGCTTCGTGAAGTTTTGTAGAGAATATTTCTTCCTAGGTCCTTCTAATAGCATTTGAGTGCCATTAAATTTAAGAAGATAACGAAAGTTAATTTTCACTTTTGAAGTACTACACGCTCATGTTTTCAACCCGTTTCGAGTAATGTAATGTTGGAGTTGATACTACATTGATGGTATTTACACATTGTTGATAATCACTCGTTTTAATGCTTATACAATGGCTGACCAGAGCGTTACTTACATTTTGGGAAAGGTGGCGGTGGGTAATAGGGCTAGAGCCACCTCTATTTTGGTGTCTGAACCTCCCTACACTCAGTCCACGCATCCTGCTGTGTTAGTGTGTGCAGACTGCTGCGGCTCCTTCTACTTTCCTCACATTGCGAA
The DNA here is from genome assembly GCA_037158775.1 of Hetaerina titia. NCBI lineage: Eukaryota > Metazoa > Arthropoda > Insecta > Odonata > Calopterygidae > Hetaerina > Hetaerina titia. The sequence continues at coordinate 9,716,285 of CM073769.1, read as the reverse complement.
CACAACCCCATCGTACTACGGTAGAAGAGATCATGTCAATAAAATTACCGAGGTAAGTTTGAACAGAGATTGAAGATATAATTTTTCCCTTCGAACGTAAGAGATGTGAACGCGATCTCAATAACTGAATACAGTCGCACTAGGAATAAAAAAGTATTTTTTTTTCATTCTATGATAGAACCTTGAATGCTGTGAAAAAACAGCATTCTAGGTTTCATAGAATGTCATTTAATCATAGGCCATTGTCCTACGTTTTTAATATCAGCTGGTCTCTTTGAGTACTGCAGTGCATATGTAGCTGTTGTTATCTTTTTGTACAATATTTGAATATATTCGCGTTTTGTTTGGCAATCAACATCTAATCAATACCTAATATTGTTGCCCCGAAAATGGTGTGGAATCATCCCCTGCCACACACCCTGGGGGTGGCTTTGATGGTGACTAGACGGAAAGAGATGTTGTTGAATGCGCGGGCGGGGGTTTTCAACTAAGCGTGGTTTTCCAAAATTTCGTGCCCTTGTGAGCGGAAGTTAGAACTGTAGCAGTTTTTCATTTAATAGTCCCTTTAAATATCGCGTCTGAACAATGTTCACCACTGTTAATGATAGTTTGTTCACATGATAGCTGTTTAGCATCAAGTTTTGTGACGAGCGAGAGACGTTTCAGGATTTTCTCTCTCTTGATTTTTGCACAGTGGGCTCTTTCTGATTTGTCGCAGTAGTGTCGCCCAAGGAGGTGCATAATCGATGATTGTGCGAGTGGGGGAATCTGCGGGTGGTTAAAATGCGATTCGGGAAACCGCTTCCTCGAGGGTGACTGCCGTGATGGAGGCGTCTGAGGGGAGGCTTGTGGGCCTTTTTTGTATCGTTATTTCCAACCTCCCTTTTATTCTCTCATTCGTATTGCTTCCATCCCCCTCGAAAGGGTCGTGATTCACATCGAGCCGCCTGGGCTGAGCGGCGGGGGAGAGATGAATTTACGGTCCAACTTCCTCCCTCACTTCGATGAATTCCTTCCAACTGGGAAAAGGGGAGCTCGTTTTGCGGTCGGAATGCGTTCCTTTTTTTTCGGAAGGGTCGTAAATATGTGTCGGGTCGTGAGTTTTTAACAAGTTGCCCACCCGTCGCTAGGGTATTATTCCTCGGAGTATTTCCGAGTTTCCTACCGAGAAACTGTGTAATGATCACCGATGTGGACTCACGACACCGTGAAAGATCACGAGAGTTTTCGCATGAGAGTTGTCGTGTGCCGGGAATAGATCGTAAGGTATGTGTATAGATCTAAGGGTTGATTCATTTTAGTTTAGTCCGTGGAAGCCAGTAAAAGCGAACGGTGGGCAATGGAATATTATGTGAACTTGAAGACGGAGAGAGATTTGAAGGAAGAAAGTAGTTTGAGCATTGAATGTTCTGGACTAGACTGAACAAAGAGTTACTGCGCCGACCTTATTCAAGGCCTATTTTCTAAATATCTGACTACCAAGACATTCTTAGGATTCAATATCTTAGAAAAGTTACCTCTACCCTTGAATTTGTATCCCAGTACCAGTCACTGAAATCTTAATTTTTATTCTCAATGCATAGAAGATGTTTGTGGCGGTTCACAGGTACCTAAAATTACTTAGCGTCCTTTTCCTAGGTTCTGAGGTGCCAGAGCATAGTTCAATTGTGATAGGTGCCAACCCCTAGTCTTACACTCGACAGTCACGTGAACAAAAGTCGTCGACAATTCAAACCCTCTTTTGTAATGAACTTTTACTCCCAACCCTGCCATAACTTATCACTCAACGTGGAGGAATATTGTGAGAGATTCTTTAAGAGTAGAACAATACCGACAAAAGGCTTCTATTCGCCTTTTCCGGTCGTTCAAAACACATTCAATGTCTATTCAATCACTCATGAGATGGCGCTTCCGCAGTTAGTCTAATGCCTTCCTAACTACTGCTAATAATTATGAAGAATAGAAATTTGAAGTCGAATTTCCTGATAGGTGTTTATTCTACAGAATACTCAAAAGGAGTGAATTCGTTGGGGAAAGGTTGATGTAATAGATTCCGGTGCCCTTCCGAAGGTTATCTAAATTGAGGTAGATATGTATTTATTGCATACCTTTAAAATGATAGGATTTCTGCATGAATGTATGCACCACTATGGGTATGGGTTTTCGTGTATGTGTTGGTTTTGAATGCGGTCTTTTTCTCCCTTTTACGGGTGATGACCTAACACCCCTCGCCACACACCCTTGCGGCGGCTTGCGGGGTATTATGTAGATGTAGAACTGTGACCTGTAGGCTACTTGTAACATAGCATACTTGGATATTGAACATATATGGACATAAGTCAACAAACCCTGATATACGTGTATGTGAGGTTTTCCGACGGTTTCGCGGACGAAAAGTTTGTCACCATCTACAGATTATGCATCTTGTGTGCCTCTTTCATGAGCACTCTACTCATACTGAAGGCAAAGACGAAATTTGTTCAGCTGACAATAGATATTTTTGTAAACGGAGATTTGAATTGATATTTAAATCGGGACTCATAACACTTTTGGACTCCCATTTAACATCTCAGGTCCTGCGTTTGACATTTTTTTAAACTGAAATTCGACAGTTCTCAACAAATGACTCTTCTGGACTTCCAGTTGGCTTTTGGAAACTGAAGATCGACAATTTCAGAACTAACATTTGACGCATATGGTCGATCTGTAATTATCGTATGGAGTGCGTGACAAGGATTGACGAGAAGGCTGAAGAGTCTGCAGTGAAGATACTGTCAACGAACACGTATCCTCGGGTCGACCAGGCACTTTTTATCACCCCGGCGTGAGATCGTAGTCGAATATAGTGCATAGATCGTCGTAAAGCCCTTTGGAGTCCTGAATGCACCCTTCAGCAGGGTAAAGGCACCAGTTCAATTCCTTCTGCCTTCATTTGATATCTCACGGTGTTCTGATATTCAGAATATCGCACTGCTTATTTTTTTTAAGATTTGGTTGACCGAAGTGATAATTCGGGTTTTAGGCCAGGGATCACCTGGTCAGTATTACTGCGCTCTATATTCTGAGCTACCATGACCCTCCCGTTGTGGGGCCCAAATAGATGCTATCCTAATCTGCTGATTGAACAGTCATTTTGAAGGATTACTTCGGGATTATGCGCTTGGCCAGCATTCGAGTACCAGGTCTGTCCCATAATTAGCCGGAATGAGTCTATTAAAAAACATTAATTGCCAGAATTGATATATTCCCTCAAGAGTCTTCGAAGTAGTACCTTTTTGCGTCCCTACACCCCTGTCAGCGAGTTTCCCACGCCTCGTACGTCTCCTGGAAGTTGGCGCCCGAAATTCTGATACTCTGCCTCATCACGGCCTATTGTAACGCTTCCACCGAGTCGTGGTCGTCCTTTCAGCACTGATTGGAGGCGGGGGAAGAGGAAGAAGTCTGGAGGGGAATTCTCTACAATATTTACATCCTAACTCCTTATATGATCTAGAAGTTCTTGGCTGAGATCCGCGGGCGAGTTTCCTTTTGTTCGTCCGAGTGCACTCGTGACACCAACTTCGCACACACCTTTCCCAAAACCCTTTTTTCTGTCACAAGTCGATGCACATCACTTTTGGCAATGTCAAGTTCCTCATAAGTCATGCGAACACTTAATCTGCGATCCCTGTCCGACAAAACCTTCACTCTCGCAAGATTTTCTTCACTTTTTGAGTTCGAAGGGCGTCTTGAACGTCCGGCGTTTTCAACATCTTCTCTTCCCTCCCGAAAAGCGCTAAATAACTCGCGCCACTCAAAAGCACACTACCGATCTACCCATGGTATGAAATCACCTTAATCTTCCTCGAGCATGCTGCTTGAGTCTCTTTCCCGGTTTTTCCCAGTGGCACGAGAAATTTGATGGCGTAGCACTGTTCCAATAACCTGTTCATGACGGAGCGTAACGAGGTGACTTTATAGACGTTTAGAAAACGAACGATCTGCACTCTGCAAAGGTTTGAAGCCAACAGCCACCGGCCTTCAGCCTTTCCTGAGACTTCCCTCCCTCGAACATAGCAAGGAAGACCGCAATCCGTCCGTCAGTCTGTCCGGGAAAAAATAAGTCACACTACTTTCGGAACATTTTACTTTTCGTCCATTTTTCCTTAGTTAGGCCATTAAAGTGCTTTTACCAAGTGGGAAGGTTATCCATCAAAATACTTACGTATCAGTTTTTTGAATGTGCAGTTTAAAGAATATTCCTTCATTCCGCTGCAAGAAAATATTTAACCGAAAATAACTCATCGTTTTATTGGGCAGATTAAAATCAAGTATTCATTTAAAAACGCGCCAGAAAATTCATCGCAATATCTAACAAATTTGACATGTCGAATTCCAATCGGTTGAGGTAATTATTTTTAAATATTTTCTTAAGTGAGATGTTTAGTTAACATATTTTTTGCCATGTAGAATTTGCCTTTATAAAAACAGATCATTTATTAATGATAAACAACTTTAATCTCCCGGGCGACACAGTTTGCAGTTTCTTCTGCAGTTTGCCAGTAAAAAAGCGCGATTGTGATAACGATGTTTGTTTGTCTTTGTAATAAACGGTCACTTTGAGATATCCTACTGTCCTTGTCCGACAACTTTCCGTGTGTACCTGCTCCATGCATAAGAAGGAGCATTAAACAATAATTTCCCCCTGGAGTTAAAGGTATTTTCATTTTTTTGAACTAATTCGACCTCGGGATATTCTAGGAAAGGCATGTATTGAGGAGGTCCCTTGGGAGCGTTTTGATAATAATCCAGGTGTAATCTTGGCGTATGTTTTCCCTTGCGTTTATGTTTCCAAGCGCATTTTAAGGGTTATTTGCGAATACGGCAGCTCGATAGCTATTAACCCAAGCAGCCTCAAATTTAATATTTTAATATGTCTTTTCTATTATGAGTCGATGAACTCCTCAACTTTATGGTAGGGTCAAAACAATCCACCAGATGGAACCGTTTACGTGGTTATGCAACGTCAGTCATCAGTGGCTCTTCTCAAACTGGCCACTCAAGTGCAACTTGTGAGATCGGTGAACTCTCTTTTTTTTAACCTGTTCGTATTTTCGGGAGAAACTGTTTTGTTATACCTTTTAAAACAAAGGGAACTAATGTAAACAAAAAACATACCGGGACCGTAAACTCGAATGGCACTAGGTAATAATAATAATAATGAAAATACACCACACACACACAGACACACATTGAAAATAATAATAATAATAAATTAATAACAACAATAAAATAAATAAATAAATAATAATAAAACAAACTCACAACCCCTCGATCACTAGGGTGAGTTACGAAATAACTTTCACTCTCGTGAATCACATTCACACACACACTCAGGGTTTGCAAGGATTCCTCCTATGTCAGTGACCCGTCAATCACACAAATAAACTATATGGATGTCACAAAAATAATAAAAGGATGTAAAGAAACAAAACAACTTACGTGAATACACAGTCACTCAATCACTCAGGTGTGCTCGAAAACTTTAATAATTTTCATTTATTTGTGTGATTGATGGGTCAATGGCATAGGAGGAATCCTTGCAAACCCTGAGTGTGGGTGTGAATGTGATTCACGAGAGTGAAAGTTATTTCGTAACTCACCCTAGTGATCGAGTGGTTGTCAGTTTGTTTTATTATTTATTTATTTATTTTATTATTATTATTTTTTTTTGTGTGTGTGTGGTGTGTTATTATTATTATTACCTAGTGACATTCAAGTTTACGGTCCCGGTATATTTTTTGTTTACATAGATTCACGACCGTAGACCTTGTATATTTAAAAAACAAGGAATTAAGTCATTACCGTTGAAATTGAACCATTAATCAGATTAGCAACGGATATTCTTATCATTTATCCTTTTATAGCACCGTTTCTCGTATTTACTTCATAACTACTTATTTATTTTATTATTAGATGTAATAATACTTTTAATATTCCATTCCATTATCCTTTTATGGTCCCGTTTATCGTATCTCATCCGACGTATGCATGAAAAACTTCCTTTTCGGTATTTAACCTGTACTGTTTTCCTATAAACCCATAGTCCGTATTTTGTTTGTTGTTTAAATTCGGTCAAATAGAAACAGTGTCTACCCCCGTGCGCCATTTTATTTGACAGAGCGAATACGGGATCCGTTCCAAATCGCAAGGAAGCGGAATTTCAATGACTACGTCTTCAAGAACAAAAATAAAATTGAGGAAGGAATGTTTACCATACTATTTCGTCACTGAGGGGCATGAGGGAAAATTTTCAATAAACTTGAGAAATGCCATTTCTATCATTTTGTTTTAATGATGTTTCATATCTCTGATTATGAACAAAAATAATTTGTAGAAAATAAAATGTTCGCCTCGTTAGATTAATGTATATGCTCGTTCTGTGAACAATAACCTTTTTATCGTCATACTTATTTCTTTTGAGCAATTCAAATGTCCTAAAACTGACGTAAATATTACATCAACCATTGTATGATATGAATCTTGTTCGTTTTTGGACCATTTTTGAAAAAAACGAAAATATTAAAAACTATTTTTGATGCTTGATCATGAAACATTGCAATCCCTTGCAGAAAGCAACTGGTATTGAAATGGAATTCATTTAGAATAATGTCAAACTGAATTATCTCTTCTCTCATCTTCCCATTGTCTTTGTATGAGGTCTCTTGTGTAAAGTGGAAAAAAAAGATTATTCACGTCTGCTGTTGTCTGATATTTTTAGAGCCGAAAGCAAATATTACTCGAATCATATTTTTTTTAATTCTTCTGTTATCACGCATTGAAATAATATTTCATGCTTACTCTAAGGAATTTGAACTGGAACTTTTTATGGCAAATATCACTTCAGGTTTTTGGGCCGCGACAATTTCCTTTGGGTTCGTTTGGCCTTTTTTGTTTTTTTTGCGAACGATCTTCAATATTATTACGATCTTTCTCAATGCGAGTATTTATTGCGAAATGATTTTTTCCACCGTAATTTCATGGCTGAGGAAATCCACGTTCTGTTTATTTACAGACAGTAAAGTGCAAAGATAACGAAAAACGACGGTAATGTACAAAAAATATACAAGGTAGGAAAAATTGTAATATATTTTTAGATAATAATTTATTCAAACTTGAAAAATGTTGTAGAGGAACGATATTAAATAAATTGATCTTGAAACATAGTCTTTGTGAAATTTCTTTAATGCATACCATTCTTTAGAGAAGTAAATGATTTCCGTAGTAAATGATAAAAGTAATGTGATTTCGTAACCACGGTTACCCACTACTTAAAGCAAGGAAAACATTTACCAAATGACTCACGGAATGGATTTAAGTAGTTTTTCGAATATAAAACGCCAAATGGATCGACAGATTCTTCACTACGAGCCATCAATCCACGGAATGACTCTCTTCAACGCGGACACTCCAATTTACATATATCATGTCCCCTGCCAATCTCTTCATTCTCTTTAACTTACATTTTAGTACTTTATTGCCATAGTTCACTCCAGGGTCTCCTCTGAAGTTCTTCCCGAATGAAAGAAATCAGCACGAACGATTAAGTCTTTATCTTGGCTCGTAAACACGTTCAAAGAATTTCACTCAAATGCATCTTTTGTAAAAAATCCAAAAAGGAAACCTCTGAAATTAAATTCGATGATTTTCGTATGGAGCTGAACAATTACCAATCCGGGAGGAAGGGAATACAAGGTCTATTAATAGAGAATTGACACTGTTTGGATAATGATTTGATTTTATTAGTTACCCTGTTAGCTATTAGTTAATCATGCTTATCGCCTTAAAAATGTATTCCGTGGCTCGGAAAAGAAAATACTATTGTTCTTCCCCCATTTTTTCTTTCTTATTATGCACAACCTAGGTTTCGACTTACAAGGTCATCGTCATATGAAGTACAGAGGACACACAGCTTTAAATTCTAGACAGAGAAGAGGAGGAGGGAGGTGCTGGTAAAGTGGGAGGAGGGGAAAGAGGATGGGAACTGGTGTTTGTGTGAGGGGGGGAGGGGCTGAGGAACAGTTGTAAGTCCAGCAAAGGGGGGGGGGGCGCCGGGAGGAATAAATCAGGTCATTACTATTGTAATGATTGTTTTTGGAAATTTTCAAACACTCCAAGGCATCTAATCTTAAACCTTTCTTCTCGAAATGTGGAATCTCAGGAACAAAGTCACTTGTGTGGTTATTGTCCATTAGGTGTTTGGAAAAATGGGAAGAAGGATTTCTGTTTCCGAAACAGGCGCAGTGTTCTTTCAAATGTGCATGGAATGTCCTCCCGGTTTGTCCAATGTAAATAGCAGAGCACTCACAACGCAATTTATGCACTCCGCTCTTTTCCGTGATGGTAATTTTGTCCTTGCTGTTTGATAAAAGGTTCCATAAATTGCCTTTGGTGTATAAGGCCGGTTTTAGTCTGTTCTGCAAAATATATCGTCTACGTAGCGGTGCCAACAGACTATGTTTTTCACTAAGTTGTTTGAAGAGGAGAACAGAACACTTTGCCCCTGGTCCATATAGATGTCCTCTAGTGGAGGAGATACGGGGGATCCCATGGCCAGACCATGGGTTTGTAAGAAGTATTTGTCGTTGAACTTGAAGTAATTCTGGTATATGCATGTTTTTAGGACCAACCACAACTCATTAATCCATGGAAACGGGGCCCATTTTCGGAAAAGAATTTCCTCGGCTAACTGGAGGCCTTCCTGGTTGGGGACACTCGGAAAAAGGCTGCAGACGCCAAAGAGACGAGAATACCCTTGGGAGGGAGGGGTAACTCTGCAAGGCGGCTGGCTAGATCGGAGGTGTTTTCGACGTACAATTTTGGGGCGAACATGGTGTGCACCCTGAAGATGATGTTTTACTCTTCTTGCTAGATGATGGTCAGGAGCCGAAACCACTGGTCGTGCAGAATACAATATATGTATAAGAACAAAGTATTATCTTATTCGATTTGAATCGCTTCCACAAAGTGACGCCTCAAATCATTCTTGGCTGCCAATGCAACGTCCTCATCGTTTCTTCCAGCTTTGGAATTTCGCCTTTCGAACGCTTCTTCCGGGATAGGCTTTCAAGTCTGCAGAGCAATTTTGTTGGATTTCTGCAATCAAAAAGTTTCAAATCGCCGTCCTTTCAATGTGAATTTCAACAAAGGCCGCCGGAGTAAGATCTAGAGAGTGGGGTGGCTAAGGGATCACCGGTGTGCTGTTGTGCATGCATGATACCTGCGCCGGTGAGTTGTCGTGATGAAAGCACCAAGATTTGTTTTTTCACATTTGTGGTCTCTTCCGTAACATGGCGTATTTTCACCATCTTATATATATCTTATATATACATCCTATATATATCTATATATATGTATATATATACATATAGTGTTGCCCATTTACTGTTTGTCTTTTGGGGATACATTCATAATGAATAATTCCTTCCCAATCGAAGAAAACGACCACGTCTCCTTCACGATCGATCGCATCATCTGAGCTTTTTTTGGGTCGTGGGGAAGATGGCCTTCCTTCCGGACCCCCTTCTCTCTTCCCCAACACTCTGCTCGATTCAATGGTTCACTGCTGAATGCTTTGTGAATTATTACATAAGTTTCATTTGCACTTTTCCGGAGGTCAACACAAACTTCAATGCACGCACGGAACAATTTCATTTTCACCGACGCAAGAATTTGTACAAGCGTGTTTGCAAACTCAAACAAGAATCGCTGTTGTGCGGAGATAAGTCGAGATAGGACCACAAACAAAGCGGTGTTTACTTGTCACAGACACCGCTAAAAGGCGATATCTCCTGATTCGTTGTCACAAGTCAAGCAATTCGCGCATTGAAAGACCAGTCTCATCTTTTTTTGTCTTATCAACATATCTTGCATAGTCCTTTTTGCATAGTACTTTTCTTTCCCATGCGATTTAAAAAATGAATCTACTCACGCCGCAAATTTCAATTTCCTAGATTTACTCCACGTTCGATGTCCGCATCTAAAATATTCCAAATTTTCTCATTGATCGTTCTAATTTCATCTTCACACGTAACACTTTTTCTTTTAATAACAACTTTTACCTCCAAATCAAGGGCTGTACCATGGGAAGTAGATTCAGCCCGTCATACGATAACCTCCACCTCGGTGTCCTGGAAGAGAAGCTCTTTTCCAGTTACCCTCTAAAACCCCTTCTGTGGCTCCATTATATTGATGACATTTTTCTACTCTGGCTACATAACATAGACTCCCTCAATTCCTTCATCTCCCAACTCAATGATTCCTCATCTCTTTCTTTTAACTTTCGCAGTTTACCTTCCTCGACGTCAGTACTTCCCTAATCAATAACAAATTTCTGACCTCGATACATACTAAACGTACTAATAAACAACATTACCTTCATGTCAACAGCTGCCACCCCTACCACACCAAACGCTCCCTCCCTTATTCACTCTCTATCTGCGGGCACCGCATTTGCAACCATCCCGAAACCCTCAACAACCTTCACCGCTTCCTCCTCCAACGGGGATACCCAAATTTTCTCCTTAACAGAAAAATCCTAAAACATCCCTACATCCCCAAGCCTCTCTCAACCACAGACTCCCACCATCTCTCATTGTGTACCACCTACTTTCCTGGCATCCAGTCCCATAAATTTATCCTCAAAGACCTGTACCCCATCCTCAAAAATCACAACGTTTCGTCCAACCTTCTTCCTAAATGCCCTTCTGTTACCTTCAAACGGCCCGCCAACCTATCAGATCTCCTCAAATCCACCAAGCCTCTTTCCAAATCCCCTCCCTCCCCCAGAATCACACCCACTCCGTGCTTGCGAGCAAGATGCAAAACTTGTCCTATTTTCACCACTCCACCTCTCTCCATCCCACCTTTTAACTCTCTCCCGCCCTTCCCCCACTCCTCATGCACATCTCAGAATGTAATCTATCTTTTGACTTGCAAACTCTGCCCGG
>CM073769.1:9607215-9705197 GCA_037158775.1 Hetaerina titia | reverse complement strand
CTATAGCTCAATGTATACAACATACAACCTACAATGTATGCAAATACCAATACATACAAACAATCATATAAAATAATATTGCTGATTGTATTTACTTAGAGCAAAGTTCAAAGTATAAGGCTCCTGCGGAAGGAAAAGGAAGAATCTACAATTCTGTTTGCGGCAATATGATTTTGATGTATTCGTTGGTTTGCTGGGAAATTAGTGTTTTTTGAAGTGCCGCTTGAATGATGGGCGAGAAGGTTTGAGCGTCTTCCAATGACTCCGATGGCGGGGGTGGGATTTCCCGGTTTATTGACGGTGCCGCAAATCGAACGGGAAGGAGCAGGGAATAGGGTCTTAAGCGAAGAGCTGCGAAGCAGGAGACTTTGCCAAGGGGGGAAGGGACCCTTCCCCCGGAGCAATACGTTTCGCCCTCGGGGTGGGAAATTCCGGGGAGTACTCATTGCCCGGGACTCTTCTCATTTCCCAGAATTCCATGCTCGGGTGTGCGAGGATATTTCGCGGAATGCGGGGTCTTGTAATTGAGCCTTTAGGGGTGAACTCGGGAACTTTTTAAAGAAAAAGACGACTAATTGATCTCGACGTCCTAAACGAAGCTACAGTCGTTTCACCTCCGTCTCTGCAGTATCTATAAATTATGCATATGTGGTACAGCAACACACAATATGAGAACACATAATAGGAACACTCACACGTTATATTTTTTATTCAATCACGAGGATACAGATATAAGGAAAAGGGATGGGAATATATATAAAAGACGATTACGCATGTAATCTGTTTGATTTCGCCTTCCCCACCTCTCCTGTGTTCGTCAATTATGTGTGTTCCTATCCCTTTTCCTTTTATCTGCAGGCATAACTTCCTGTATTTGCATGTAAATTGGTTCGCAATTTGGCGATTTTTCGTGTTTAAATGTTCCTAATCACCTTGCTAAATGTAAACGTATCATTAATAGACGAAATGTTTCACGCATGTGTACAAATAAAACCCACCAACAAACAACCAAAATATCTGCATCACAACAGTTACCGCCCATGTCACACCACGCGCTCCACTCCTTATTCCATAAGAGGACACCGAATTTGCAATCACCGCGACTCCCTCAATAATTTCCTCTCAAATTTACACCATTCCCTCCTCAAACGAGATTATCCTGGATCCCTCCTCAATCCTTTATTAATCCTAAAAGACCTCTACCCTATCCTCAGACACAAACACACATAGAAATATATAAATATATATATATATATATATATATATATATATATATATATATATATATATATATATATATATATATACATAGCCGATAGAGAGCCATTTTCCTTCACATCCTTGACGAAGGTGACTTGACTACCGAACATTCGAAAACATGTGAGTTTATTTTCTTTTTTGTGTGTTTCTGTGTTTTTGCTACCTTAATATAATATTTATATCCTAAGGTAGCACTAACGAACAAAAACGCACCAAAAAAAACAAAAAATAACTCTCGTACGTATCCTTTGGAAATATGTTTCTTTTCTTTTTTTGCCACTATTGAATTAATAGAGCGTAGTCTCTTGTTTCAACAATATGGCCGTCGTGCGCTTTTTGTAGATCAAATCATTTCCTGGCCTTCCTAGTACATATTTGATAATGTATTTCAAGGGCTGGATTTCATTGTTTGCATTTATCTTTAATTATCATTGTGGAAATATTACCTTTTCAAATAATGAATCAAAAGATCAAAACCACGATGCACGAATGTTAATCGATAAACTACGTTTGTTTTTGTTAAAAAGCTGAAATTTAATTTTGTCGTAAATAAATTACAATTTGTACTTTAAAAGTCTTAAGCAGTCATTCAATCTGAGCAATCACTCGTTCTCAAGTTCTTCATTGGCTGTGCTGATCCAGAAAGCCATTTTTAAAGCATATCTGGTGTAAGTTCTCCAATTAATAAAAAAATCTCATTGCCTTATTTATTTTCACCCGATGGTGCACGTCCGATCTCAGCATATATCTCATCGTCCTGTAAGGAAATATCGATAACGGCTTCCTTCCGTCGGTCGAAAGACAGATTAACAGCCTCGTCCACTCAACAGCACATCGAATTGACTTGATTGGTTTCCCGCCTTCTCCTTTTCTTCCACTTCATCCAGGCCTTCCCCTAATTCTCTAACGATTTCTCAAGACGTAAGTTTAAATGCACTTGTGATGCCGACCAAGCCTCTCTTGCTTCCTTTCCTATTCTGCATCAACGTAATAACCCGCAAACCGCTGCAATGGTGTGTGGTGAGGGGGTGTTAAGTCACCACCCGTAAAAAAAGAGTAAAACCACATGCAAACCCAACAAATCCGTGCCAATATACCCCCATGCAGGCGTATATATTCATTCGAAACATTTATAACTTACATGCATGCACTTAATGTCAACTAACATACACATGATTATACGAATATACCTTTCGTCTAACGCGACGTTTAATCTTGTCGCAACTTGTAAATTAAATCTATTTAATACTTCTTTAGCGATTTTCGTTTCCTGCCAATAAGACTCCTGATTGTTCGGGGAGAGAATTGGTATTTTCATCTACATGTACTGGGGTCTGTCTCTATTATCTTATTATCGATATGGTCTGACTCATACAAGTAGTGTGGGTACATGATAATTCCTTCAGTGTCATCGGTAAACTCGTTTGTCCTATATACCTTTCTAAAAGTCTAACTCTGGCTTGTTCTCTTCGCATCTCAATTGGTTCCCATCCTAATTCCCCTCGAAAGCCTGTCACACTCGTGTCTTCTTATGAGCACAATTTTCCCTTACCTAATCCTTGTGGTCTGATCTACCTTCATAAAGTGGGGTTATAATAATGCCTTAATTGTCCATAATAATGCCTTTAGTATCGTTGTTATCCTCTGTCCTCCTGAATTTAAATCACTGTCCTGCCCGATTCCTTATCCGCTCCTGGGATTGTTTTGCTTTAAGACAGATGAAAAGGGGCTCGGTAGGGGAGGAGAGAAGGTTGTTGGGGGAAATTTAAGGAAAGCAAACCAGCAAGGGGGGGGGGCGTGGCATATTGAGTGGTTATGCTGAAAACTGTAGCGTACTTAAAGGGGAGAATTATAAGAAAGCGACGTGAAGGGAGGGAAATTATGACCAGTTTTGGATGGAAGGGAGGGAGGAGGTTAATGTCATCCAGAGCATCTTAATCTACTAATGTACACTTTTAACGTACAATTTGAGATTGAAGGATATTTTGTGCCGTCCTTTTGGGGTTTAGGTGTGCACCGTTATATTGCGCTCCAGGGTCCTTTAACGACTGACCATAAACCGCTAGACTACTGTTAATAATTATTTTGAGTATGTTATTGAAGATAGTGAATTGTTGGCATCAGTGCTTGATATGGAATCAAAAAAGTGACACTTATGAAACATTAATCTCGTCGAATGATTTGACACTCTTTTCCAAATATTTGAATGGGATGATGACATAATACTTTGCGTGGGCTACACACATTCGAAAAAATATGCTGGCTACCCTTAAATATTCTGCTTTATGAGCCTGTAAAAACTGTAGAGGTAACATAAGAGTGTTTTCACTCCACTAATTCAGGAATACGAATAGCTTCAGAGAAAATCTTCCAAACCTGTATTTTAAATTGTTACGAGAGGCGAGTAAGGGTGACGCAATGGATGAAAGATTTCGGTTGGGAACCTTTCACGAAGGCAGCAGGTGAGACTTTAGAATTTACGAATGTTACAGTTCACGTGAGAGAATTCGTGTGGCGCCAAAGGAATTATTATGGTGTACATGTCTTGGTAGACATTGAACGCCGGGATGAAATGCATAAAAGCACGATCACGGATAGATTCAAGCACTGATTCCTCTATCAAACGAGAAGCAAACGTAACAAAATTAAACCAAGTACCTCGATAAAAATAACTTAACTGAAGAATAGAATTAGATGACGAACCGTATTGTGTCGCACTTAAATTTTTGAAAATGTTCCATATTGGACTGGAATGATGATTAACAATTCTGATTTACATCAAAATATTTTTATTCGCACTGACTAAAAAAAGTGAGGCGGAATTCGCAATTTTTAACTACCACTTGTCTTCAAGAATTATGTGGTTTTGTCAATGGAAACAATTATTATGTGATTTATGTAGACATATATTTGTCTGTATCGTTATATTAGCTATCACATTTTCAAGAGCCACCATCTTGGCGTCTGGGCATCTCTATACTCAGTACTACGCATCCTGTTGGGATTGTGTGTGCAGACAGTCTGTGGTTCTTCTTTACTTGGCACACATTGCAAACTCTTAAGATGTGCGTTTTAATGGATAAATCCCTTCTAGTTGTCGAGTGCTGCGATCTGTGATTGGGTTTTCACTGGCAAAAAACTAACACAAGCCAATTGAAGTTCATTGACTTTGATTTCTGAAGTACACGGACTCGGAATAATGAGTGAAGATGGAGTGAGGCAGTGGTGCATTCAGTTTAAAAATGGGCAGAGCACCAATGTTCACCAAGAGGACACCGGCCTAGCCTCATGGTTGGCAGACGAACTGACGGTGAAAATATCAACGAGATAATTTGAGGAAATCGACGATTATACGATGATCTCTCTCGCTAGACTTGCAATTGGAACTTGCAATTTCCTTAGACAATTGACGCAGAATCGCATGCTGGTGTGTAAGCAAGGGGTCAAAATGTAAGGCCATGGGAGATTTCGTCGGAGACGAAATTGAAAAGCTTGAGCATCGTTATCATATACGCCTCAAAATTGAATGGCGACCATGTAGAATAACAGTTGAAGGATATGCCCCTCAAATGTATATCATGAAACTTTGTCTTGACACTAAGTTCATATTTCATTTCAAAACGTCGGTTACTTTCTGGACACACCTTTGTGAAAACTAATATTTTTGCATGCATGATTTGTGCCTGACCACACCCTCCGCCTTACGTCTTTGTGGCGCCTTCCTCAATATTGTGCGCATAGATGTAGAATGTCTTACATTTTTTCGGGTTTCACGTGGAGTTTTGAATTAAAGCCCCAAGCCAAATAGATGTGGTCGAGCTCCTCCGCTCCTCCGTTCTTCGGAGAGCTTAAAGGGGATGTGCATCAAGGGTGGAGGGAGGAAGTCGGTCCAGCCAAACAGAGGGGTGCGCACTCACGCGATGCCTACCCCCCCCCCCCCCGTCTCTCAGACCTCTCCTAAAACCCGGCCTCAACCCCCGCACACCCTCCCCAAATCCTCCTTCATCAAATTCTTCGGGACATTAAAACACCCTTTTCTCAAGCCTTTTCCACCAAACCCTTAATTGGCTCCCCCTCCCACCCCAATACCCACACCACCGTCCTGTTATTCCAATTCCAACGTCACTTCCTGTCCTCCCACTTCACTTCCTTCCTTTAATTTCACCATCCTCGTCCCTCCCACCCCCACCTCTTCTCACTTCACCCCGACCCTTTCATTTACGCATTTTCATTTCGTTACCGTCCATCCTTTTTAATGACCTCTTCTGACCCAACGCCTGTGCGTACCTCAGGTCATAAATCTAATTTCATCTAGGACGGATTTCCCTCCGTGATACCTAGATATTGTTCCTCTGAATTCTTACTTAAAATGTGATAAATGTTGAGCTGCCAACTCGATTCAGGAATTCCAAAGCTGCCAACTCGATTTAGAGATAGTTACCGATATTTCAGTACCCTGCAAATCCACCGCTGGGGTGTGTGGCAGGGGGTGAATACTGAGCAGACTAATTTTGACTCGAACATGACCCTAACGTGTTTGGACAATGTTGTTCTGATCCCTTATCGTTCGTGGAAAAAATGACAACTTCAAACTAACTGTTCCACCCTTAATCTCTCTAATTTTATTGACGATTCAGGAATTCCAAATTGCCCTTTGGCTGTAAACAGATCTAAGTTTATGCATCCCCTGTATGAAGGATACTTTATGCTGGCACGCAATGACTATATGTTGTTTTACTTTCAGTCCCGCGTAATTACCAACCCCATTCGGTAAACTGGAAGTGCGAGTAAATACGACCTCGTACACTAAATGGAGTCGGAGTATTACCGCGGTACTACTACAGAATATCCATTTAATGGATACAATTATGCTTTATGATCTACAACCGCTCATGTTTGTTTTCCCCGCTCGGAATACTTCTATTTATTTATTCATAATATTATAAGTGCCTTTACGCTCCGCTGGTATTACATACCGTTTCTAGATCTAAGGACCCTTTCAGTTATTACTTTGTACAACAAATACCTATGACAGCGTCCAATAATGGGCAAAAAAATTCGAAATGGAGAACAGCATCCTTAAGGAGTTAACTTTTTCATTATCATCTCAGCTGTTGCTCAGCGAGGGGTTTTATGGGAAAATAAAATTTTATATGGGCTCAGGAACCTCTTAATGACGATTGTGTGCTGAGAAAATGCTTGGAAGACAAGGGAGCCAATTTTCATGGAAACACTCAATCCGTACACTTCATAGCGATGAACACGTACGTATTTAAGGATTTCTCTAGTTCTAGAAAGGCTTCCTAGATACCGAGATTATTATGGCCACTAAGATGGGATTGAAAGTCGGAGGGGAATTCGTAAAATCGGTTAGGTTTGCTGATGACCAAGCATTAGTTGCTCAGTCAGCCAAGGGGTTGCAAGCATTGTTGAGTGAATTGGAGGTTCAGTGCGATAAACATGGGATGAGAATCAATATTATTAAAACAAATGTTCTTCGATTTTCCAAAAAGAAAAAGGCTATGGTAAATATTAAAATAGGAGGAGAAAAATTATAGCAGGTAGAACAGTTTACGTATCTCGGAAGTGTTTTGGACCAATACGGTCAAAGTAGTAGGGATGTAAGGAGTAGAATTGCGCAAGGCAAGGAGGTTTTCTCAAGGAGGAGGGAGTTGGATGACGGGGACGTTGAGTAGGGAGGTAAACAAAAGACTAGTAAATTCTTTTATATGGAGCGTAGCTATGTACGGCGCGGAAACGTGGTCGCTGAAGCAGGAGGATAGACGTAGATTGGAGGCTTTTGAAGTGTGTGTGGGGGGAAGAATGGAGAAGGTGAAATGGACCGAAAGGAAAACAAATGAGGAAGTACTGGAGATGGTGGGTGAGGAGAGGGGTTCGTTGAGAGAAATCCTATGGAGGCAGGAAAAATGGATGAAAGGCGTATTGAGTGGCAGTGGAATGTTGAAGAAGGTAATAGAGGGGAGAATGTTGGGCAAGCAAGGAAAGGGCAGGAACAGGATAGGATTGTTGGACGGGATGAAGGGAGGAAGGAAGTACACAGAGATGAAGAGGGACCTGGTGTAGAGTAGGTTGCTGGATTGGGTTTTGTTTGGAGTCTCAAGATATTTATGTAATAGTTATGTCCATCCAAAAACCTACCTTAACAGATAGATTACGTAATAATAATGTATATGTTTATATTAATTAATTTATTTATTTTTACGCCGTACTTGTGCTTGTCGTCTTACTTACATTTTTACGACGTCCGTTAAAAACTCGAAGGCATAGATATAAAAGGAGGATCTGTGCACTGTTTAATTATATCGATTGTAAAATGCATCGAATTTTCGATTTTTGTCACCCACGTCCCATGCCTGTCATTTGTTCGACCCTGTCTTTCCTGTAGCTTCATCGGAATCACTTTCATTAATCGCCCTTCATTACTAGGGCAGCGATTTGATTTCTTTATGGAAGTATCTAATGGCCAAATACCGTATTATGTTTTTTTCAAAATCAAACTTTCTTCTTGTGTCATTTCTTGTATGTATATTGATAGCTAAGAATAGTATTTCCCAAAGAGTTTACCACATTCGGGAGCATAAACAGACTTGAATTTCCGCTTTAAAAATATTTAGCCGATGTCTGACATTAAATTTTTAGTAGCGCTCCATTATATTTTCAGGGAACTTTTCTGAAGAAGAATAAAAGCATAGGGGTAATTATGCGTACATCCATACGTACGTATAATATTAGGTAATCTACCGGTTAAGGTAGGTATTTGGATGGACACAACTATCAAATACATATTTTGTAAGTCCAAACAAAGCCCAATCCAGCAACCTACTCTACACCAGGTCCCTCTTCATCTCCGGGTACTTCCTTCCTCCCTTCATTCCATCCAACATCCCTATCCTGTTCCTGCCCTTTCCTCGCTTACCGAACATTCTCCCCTCTATTACCTTCTTCAACATTCCATTACCGCTCAAGACGCCTTTCATCCATTTTTCCTGCCTCCATAGGATTTCTCTCAACAAACCCCTCTCCTCACCCACCATCATATATATATATATATACACTTTTTTGGAAAACCCACAAACGTGTAATGTAAATTCACTGATAGTCATGACAAACACAGAAACCAAAATACACAAAAGAGGGAAAACTCACTGGTTCTCGAATTTTCGGTGGTCCAACCACCTTTCTCAAGAGGAATTAGGAACAGAACTTTCATTTAAGTTCTGTTCCTAATTCCTGTTTCTGTTAAAGTTCTGTTCCTAATTCCTCTTGAGAAAGGTGGTTGGACCACCGAAAATTCGAGAACCAGTGAGTCTCTCTTTTGTGTATTTTGGTTTCTGTGTTTGTTATGACTATTAGTGAATTTACATTATTGTACACGTTCGTGGGTTTTCCAAGAAAGTGACTATATATATATATATATATATATATATATATATAACTTATAATATATATATATATAACACAGCACGAGAACACCTAAAAAGAACACTCACAATAATATCTTGATAATTTCGACGGACTCGAAAACTTCCGAAGAAGACGAACTCCGTCTTCTTCGGAAGATAAGATATGACTGATTTCATATCTTGAGTCTTCAGGTCAGACTCTGACCTGAAGAAGGCCTCGGAGTAGGCCGAAAGCTCAAATCATCTACAGTGTGAGTGTTCTTTTACGTGTCATCTGTTTTATTCTGTGTTATATTGTGCCGTCCAAAAGTTATATATATATATATATAATATATGAATGGAATTCACACTGGTAGACAAAAACACAGAAACAGAAACACATTAAAGAGAAACTGACTGGGTCTCGAATTTTCGGTGGTACAATCACCTTTCTCCTGGGGTAGCGTTAGACGCGCGATTTTTAAAAAAGGTGCGGATGACATGGAAGGTGTTGGGGGCGGAGGGGCATGAAATTATGTGTATAAAAGGGGCAATTAGTGTCTAATATTAATAACCTAGGCGATTCCGGGAATCCAGGAGCCAGATGAAAGCTTTCTCTAGTGTTTTGAGTTTCAATGGAAGGTAAGAGAGTAGGAGGGAAGCTAAAATGGATACACTATGGCATATGTCAAAGGGAGTGTTGTCCTCGGAGGCGTGTTTGGGGCTTGGGAGCATACCAATCAGGGAGGCATTGTTACATGAGGCTCGATGGTTAATGATTCTAATATTAAGGGGTGTGGTACACTGTCCAATATAAAAGTCGGGGCAAAGTTGGCACTTGTGTAGGTATACAACATTGCTGGAGGTACACGAGGAGAAGGGAATTGGTGGGAGAGAGTTAAAGAGCGGGTGGGAGAGGGATGGGATTCTGGTTTGGAATATAGGACATGTTTTGCATCTAGGTTTTTGCAGGTCCTGGGAGTGGTTTGGGTACGGGGCTAGGATTTTAGAAGTGGATTGGTTGATTTTAGAAGATCTGATAGATTGGTAGGGCGTTTCAATATGTTATATTAAAATATATATATTCTAATATATATAATGAAGAACACTCATTTTGTTTTTTTCAACAATAAGTATTTAAAAACAATAAAAAGGATAAAAAATACATGTTGACAAACTTTTACGAATTAAACTATAGCCCTGAACAATTAAAAAATATATCCCGGCATTTATTTTTCATGAAAAAATAACTTCAATATTAAATGATTAAACATTGATATGGCGTAGCCATGGTTACTCTCACCAGGAAGACGCCGAAGGCATTAAGAAATCAAATACAGTATTGATTTCTTTTTAGATTTTTGATTAAAATGTATGCAATCTCGAAGAAAATTTGAACATTTTAATTTTGAGCCGTTTTTTGGTCAATATTCAAGAATTCATGTCAATCGCGAGATATTTAAGATACAAAAAATGACTCCTTGACTTTTGAAATGAATTTATTTGATAAACGACGCATATATCTCAGATCTCTCTTTATTATTGGCATAGTTCGTAATACATATTCGTTCACATAGTTCGTAATTCATAGGCATTTTTCGTAAACACATTGATTAAATTTTACTGATGATTTTGCAACTTTTAATTTGATATGCGTGACTTTGATGAGTTCGCGAGGCCGTCCCCTTGGCTTCCCGGTAACTAAGGCATCCCGGGGGCTTATCTCATTTTTAAGGTGTAATTAGATATCGCGCGGAATGAGCTTCAAGGTCAGTGGGTATCCATCCGTCGGGATTAAATGCCAAGGGGTATTCCTCGCCGACTTGGTCGACCCCTCCCCCTACAACCTCTCTCATAATTAGTCCTCCGAGGCCTGATTATTGGAGCTATGCAACCGAAGTCTCCAGTGGTACTTGATGGGTGTATATTCAGGCTCCTACGCATTTTCGCGATTGCTTAGAAATTGAATTCGCCTCTTTGAATTTTTGTTTCATTCCGATATCTTTCCTGTGAGTTCGAGTATGGAGTAAACGATAGACTCTTTTTAACGGGTTATATTAGCGAAATGTAATGTAATCATGAGTGTTATGTACAATTCCAACCGATAGAAATATGTTATTTAAAAAAGTCATCAAATTAAACGCGTACTCCGTAGAAATTATGTGAAACGAGAATCAATCAATGTGATTTGGGTGCGATGCTGATTTGGTTGATAATGGCTTACACTTTTTATAGCAATATAGAATGCGTAGATACCAAGAGGATTAATTTATTCACAGATGTACGATTAACTCGTATATTATTGATCATAGTACGCTTATTATAGCAATCGAAGTCTATTATGTTAGTCGCATAAATTATTCAATGCGTGGAACGGCTTACAATTAAGAGATGAATATTTTATGATGGATGTATGAAATTATGTAAGAGAGGACTAGTATGAATCACACAACTTCATGATTTAAGATGAGATCAGAGACAAAGACGAGAGATTAAAAATGTAGATGTTTTTTTATTTTTATTTATACATGCGTTTCTACTTTATCACCAGTGTGGCCAACATTGCAGGCTCGTTTTTCAAAATACGCTTCATTACGTCATGACTAATTACAGTGGCGTCTCCGCGATGACCATTTTGCCTATATATCCACCACCATTACTTTTGACTACCAATTGCATTTTCGCGTGAAAAAGAGTACGAGAGGGGAAATCAGTAAAATGGCTTACCATGTGCACAACCACGAAAAGAGAAAAACGGATTGTTTAGCATTTTATCCTTTCTTAGATTCTACTTAGATTTAGATTGTTTGAGTAAAAAAGATGAAACTAATGTCTGTCAGTTTTTAACGTGGAATTTTTTTTTATTTTATGAAAAACGACTACTGTATACAATGCAATTGAAACATAACATGCTGTTTCAAAGCAATGGCTTTTACGCGCAATCTGTGAAATCGCGAATGAGAGTGCGTGGGTCGATTAAACCTTGTGCGCTTGAATAGAAAACGGGAACACATTCAACAAATTGACGTACTCACTAAGAAATGGAATATTTTCTGCTAATAAATTTCTTTCCTTGCCAATTACTCACGTTCACTCCACTTTAGGCTTTTGGCGAGTGTTGTCGATTTTCCGTATGACTACATTTACGGGGTGCGTTCCGAAAGTAATGCAATCATTTTTTTAAAAGTAATTTATTGAACAGATTTGTACAAACACTTGGATTTCTTCAAAGTACAGTCCTTGGACCTCTGCGAAATTTTTCCAGTCCCTCTGCCGTGACCTATAATTCTCTGATGGAGCGACGTCAGGACTATAGGAGGGGGGTGGGGCAGAGTTGGCACCTGGTGTTTGGGCAGGAACTCTTGGGCTCGTAGCGCCTTGTGGCAAACAGCTTGAGTACGAGCTTGGCGCACAATTTCCTCATAGGTAAATCTCCAGTAACAATGAGACATACAACATTAGGTCAAACGTTCCGTTCATTTGCAACCATCTTGATTCTCAGTTGACGATCAGAGTCCAGGAATTGTGGAACACGATCCACATTGTTGTCGGTTTTGCAGGATGACGATCGCCCAGGGCGTTTTTTGTCGTGAACCTTTTCCCGGCCCTCCTTAAAGGCCTTTAACCACCTCGAAAGTTGTAAGTATGACAAAGAAGAGTCCCTGCAATCCTCACAAATAATTTTTTTTGAGTCTTTTGCGGCTTTCCATATCACTTTCTTGATACATTCCCATTTTTCTTGGATAGTATTGAGCTTATCACTAACATCCATGATTTTTTCTACAGGCTGCTGATACTCTTAAGTCATCGTACATCCCATCAATTTCTTCCTCTTTATAATTGCTTGGTGGCATGTATACCTGAACAATGACCAAGTTAGTCGGTTCTGCTTTAATCTCTACGAGTAAAATTCTATCCGTTGCTTGCTCTACGTTGACTACGCTTCTTCTTACCTCTTTATTTAATATTATGGCAACCCCTAGTTTGCTTTTGTCCCCTCTGCTGTATATTACTCTTTGACTATCACTCCAGTAATCCCCGCTATCCTTTCATCTCACTTCGCACTCACCTAAAATATCTATATTACCTCTTTCTATCTCTCGCTTTGTATTCTCTAATTTGCCTGTCCTCAACATTGTCCTAACGTTCCATGTTCCTATTCTAACTTCGTCTTATTAATCTGCGTCATCTGTCCTGCTGCTGTTATTTCGCTCCTGCAAGGGTTTCGTGGGATGACGACCGCGTAAGCTTTACCTCCCCCGCTGCGGGGCCGCTTCGGCCGAGTCCCGTTGTTGGCAGGACGCATTTTCTCTCTTATTTCCATCATAGAAATCTTGGGAATGATAATTAAGGTGGCTTCCCGTTGCCTCGGTCAATGGTGTTTTTAAAGTGACACAATCACTTAATGGCCGCTCCACTGGGGTCAGACGCCTTTGCAGCCGCCTCACTGAGGAACAGACGCTGCGTGGACTACCTTTCGTCTGGCTTCTAACCTTTGACCTATCTGGCATGGGCGACCCTACCAGGAGCAATTATTATTACTCCCGCCAGCATACAGGGTTCGTCCGGAAAATAAGTGTCTTGACAAATAGGTCTTTTTTGACAAAAGGGGAGTCGTCCCCTACGAATTTGTACCTGAACGACAAACTGTAAATGCTGCATTTTACGTCCAAGTGCTCGACAGGCTTCGAAAACGAGTCGCCCGCGTCCGGCCAGCGACCAAAACCATCTGGCGGCTGCATCACGGCAATGCGCCGTCTCACACCGCGCTTGTCGTGTCGGACTTCTTGGCCAAGCACGGCGTGGCAACGGTGCCGCACCCGTCCTACAGCCCGGACTTGGCACCACCGGACTTCTATCTGTTCCCGAAGATAAAGAGGAGTTTGAAAGGAACGCGATACGGGACTTTGGACGCCGTCAAACAGGCCGTGACGACGTGTCTCCAAGAGGTTCCCGATGATGCCTTCGCGGGAGCGTTCCAGGAATGGGAACGCCACTGGAACAAGTGTATCGACTCACAAGGGTCCTATTTTGAGGAATATTAGCTTAAGATATGTAAAAGTGTAATAATTTTTTTTCCTGAGCTCAGTACACTTATTTTCCGGACGAACCCTGTAGCTCTAGAGGTCATCGGAACGTACAAGCCCTTCCACCAGGTGAAGGTTGTAGTCCATGGGAAGGTGTGTTAGTATAGCAAGTAATTAATTATGACTGAGCAAAACATTTCCATGATCTCTTCATCAAACCAAACCGTGCATTTGAAAGCGTTAAAAATAAGAAAGTTATTTACTATATGAACAGGATAGGGATGTTGGACGGGATGAAGGGAGGAAAGAAGTACACGGAGATGAAGCTATCGATAGAGATCTGGTTTAGCGGTACCTGATGTAGATTAGGTTGCTAGATTGGGTTTTGTTTGGAGTTACAAAATGTTTATTTGATAGTTGTGTCCATCCAAAAACCTACCTTAAACGGTAGATTACCCGATAATAAGTAATTATATAATTGATACTCATTTATTCATTAAACCAAAATCCCAATTTGTTGCAGCACCTGCGCAATTAAGTTTCATCCAAGTGTCCTATGCTGTTGAATAACTACTTTTTTAATAAATTCTTTGCTAACAAATAGCTCATGTCTTCGTAAGAGTAATAATTGTGACGCCATTCGATGCCCGGAGGAAGAAGTCACAACAGGGTACGGCTTGGCACTCCGATACTGATCCTTTTTTTACGGGTAGGTGAGGTTGCCGGGGAAGATATTTGACCAATATTATTTTATGCATTGTTGGAAGATGACAAAGGTACTATGATCGTATTTTTCTATTGGTGAAGTTTGTCTCGTAATGGAAAATAAGCCACTATTCATTCAAGGTACATGGTATGCATAAAAAGTATCAGGAAAAGTTTCTGAGAAATAGATTTTTTTGTCAGTAGATATTGCTCATACAATGCCTCTCAAAATTCTTCAAAGTACTTCTTCCTTTGAGAGTGTCGACCCACACACTTTTGCCCTTGCGACTTTTTCACGACTTCAGCGGCTCCCTGGTTGGGGGATACGGGACAGTCCTTAAGGATTCGCGCGAAAGCTTCTTTTTCACGGCCCTAAAGGTCCCATGATGGTGGTGTCCTTTTTGGAATAGGAAATAGTCTGCTGATGCCAAATCGCGATTGTAAGGGGGTTGGGGAATCGTCGTGATGTCGTTTTTCGTCAGGTAGTCGGTTACCTTGGAGTCCTAAGTGCTCAATATCTTCGGGAGGACGAGTTTAGCGCAGATCTTTTTCATCGCTAATTTTCAGTAACCAGTGTATGCACTGTCACTGTCTCATCAATGCCAATAATACGATTTGCGATCATGTGCACCCATAACTGACGACGGTCCGAGTTTAGCACTAGATAATTCAGGGCTGTCAACATTTAAGTAATCTCTTGATAACTTTTACAGCACTTTACCAAAAAACTTGATGTTGATTCGTTGCTCCGTGAATTCGTCAATTTCCATTTTCGATAAACAGTAAAAACAAGGACAACAGAAACTGACATAAGTGGCACCATACGCACAGCTCGACGATCCGCCAAGCACAGACGGCTCATTGGGTCTCAGGCATCTAGTGCCTCTAGTGGGCGCTATAGTCCGCATCATGGCCGCCAGATTGCACCAGTTCGCGCATATATTTCACAGTCCACGTATAAGTAAGTTTATAAGAGAAGACGAAGTTAGAGTTTGCATCAAATGACTTGAAATTTCGATCTTATTGATCGTTGCTAGTTTAACTGTTACAATGTTTATAGTTACCATACACCGATGATCTGCGCATTACTGTTATTCCTTATTTCACGTATCGACCGTCCTCTTCCGATCTTGGATCTCCTTGGAGTCGTTGACGACAGATGGACCACATGGTTCAGTTGAGGATAGGACAAGAGAGAGATGCATGGCTTTCATCATTCTCGGTGTTGTTGTTCCGGTCATTAATCTTCGAAAGCGTCTCCCGTCCCTGGATGACTCGCCCGGAAACCGATCTCGCTTGCGAATGGACCGATGGGGCGGGACGGAGGCGGTGGACTGGAGACCTCACTCATCGGAAAGCCGCGAGATAGGATTGAAAACTCAAACTGAAAGGCTCAAGTGGGAATAATGAGTCGCACCGGGTGTGTTGACGTTTCCCCGGGAAAAGGACTTGGGTGTTGGATTCGGTTTCCATGGATACGGAGGCGCGCTTTCCCTGGGATCAGCTCTGCGGTATTCAGACCTTCCTTTTTTCTCTCTTCTACTCCTTATTTTGTTTTTTCGAAATCCTTTCTTTCAACCTTTATTATTTCATTTTTTTAATTCAGTTGGTTGCATTTGTTGTTGTTTCTGATCCTAACCGCGACGCGACCGCTCGAGGAGAGATTTTTATTACTTCTGCCCGCCTTCTCTTTCTTTTTTTATTTATTCTCCTCTCTCTCTGGTCTCCGTGGATTTCATTGTTGGTCCGGGGTTTGGACGCGATCCCTCAAATGCTGACGTCTATAAAAAGCAAATGAATGTCGCCTCCCGCGAGGAATGACGTCACACAGGTTCGCGCAAACGTGACGCTCTTTCGTTTTTCGTCTGTTTCGCTCGAACGGAAGGACGATTTTTTTGTGTGTGCGTGTCCCCGCCTTTTTTCAATACGCTCGATAAAGCGGTTCAATTGTTATCCGAGTCGTTTATGAATGCTACCTTCTTTTTTTCTCAGGGTCGTGGGGAGGGGGGGAAGGTGAAGATATATGTTATTTTGTGTCTTTACGTCATAAAAATCAAAAAGTGGAATTGATAAAAATGTTTCATTTAATCGCCGGGCTTTGGTCTCAATGTGCCGTGCGCATATACGAGATTATTATGAATTCATGGTATGCGGATGGTTATAAATTTTAAATTTTTTAAATATTTCCCTGTTCGTTTAAAATTGATTCAGATGGGACGCCGTCCACTTCTCTGTTTAATTTATTGCCTTAGATACGTGTGGGACGATGTGCTCTGTTTTAAATGCCATCTATTGAGAATTCCACGCAAAAGCATCGTCGTGCGGCGATGATACAGGACATGATGATTTTCAAAGCATTTGTTTTATTCGACAATTTACATTTATCTCGCCCCTATCTTTACTATTCATTGAACCACGTCCCCTTCCATGCAGTCGCCGCCCATTACGTCTGGATTTTCAAGGGATATAATTTAATTAATCACCATAGAGAATTAAAGGCGTGTTTGCTTCCCTTTCCGCCATACAATTGCATAATTTAAAATCAGATTGGTTAAAATTGATTCCAGAGATCTTCTGTATTTTAGACAGATCAGAACTTGATAACAATTAGCGATTGGATATATAATCTAGGGCATTCAAATGAACGATAATTCATCCTCCCAATTCCTCGCTTCGTTCCGTCCAACATCCCCATCTATCCCGCTCCTGCCCCTTCCTCGTTTGCCTAACATTCAACCCTCTGTCTATCACAGTCTTCAACGTCCCTCTCCCGATCATTATGCTTTGGATTCATTTTTCCTCTCTCCTTATTATTCCTCCCGATAAACCTCTCTCTTCCCCCACCATGCCTAGTACTTCCTTTCGGTCCATTTCACGTTCTCCTTTCTTCCCCACACCCACATTTCAAAATCCTCCAATCTACGTCTATCACCCAGCTACAGTGACCATGTTTCCGGGTCGTACACAATACGTAATTACGCTACATATCAAGGTTTTAACCAGCCTTTTCTTAGCATCCTTGCTCAACGTCCCCGTCAGCAACTCCCTCCTCCATGTGAAAGCCTTTTTGCCTGTTGCAATTCTTCTCCTTACACCCCTACTGCTTTGACCGTGTTTCTCCAAAACACTTCCAAGATACGTAAGCTGTTCTACCTGCTCTAGTTTTTGCCCTCATAGCTTTAGCCTTATTCTTTCTGGGAAGCCGCATAACCTTGGCAAGCATAAAAAAATTGGGATTTATAAGACGCATTGTCGGCAGAAGTGACTCAAAGGTGAAGGAACGTCGTTATCACGCTCTTGTGAGGCCCCATTTGGAATATGCATGTAGCGTATGGGATCCGAGTGAAAAAAGCCTCATTCGTGAAACTGAGAAGGTCCAACGCCGGGCACCCCGTTTCGTGAAAAACTGTTAGAATAAAACGAAAAGCGTCACTGGAACGCTTACGGAGTTGGGATGGGAATCATTGGCAGAAAGAGGGCTCAAGGCTAGGTTCAACTTGCAAAATAATTTCAGATCCGCATGTTTCAGCACCGAGGTCTCGCAAATAATTCGCACACCAACATACTTTGGTCGCTTGGATCATGTGTACAAAGTTCTTGAAACAGATGCCAGAACTAGCAGACTCAAGGACTCCTCCTTCCCACGGACAATTAGGGATAGCAACGGTAAAACCTTCCCGCATGACCGCATTAGAATGCCATTAAGTAATACTTACACTATTTATTGCTCTCTTCAAGAAACTGCGGGAGATGCTTACATCATTAACTTTTAACGTAGTAATCCGCTATGTGTGCATTATAATGCAACCATTTCAGAGAGTAAAAATCATTCACCTTGAGCGGGATTCGAACCCGGAGTAAGAGGACGTCTCGGTAGCTTAATTGGTTAAAGCACTCGGCCGGATATCGAGGGATCCGGGTTCGAATCCCGGTCAAGGCGAATCATTTTTACTCTCTGAAATTGTTGCATTTATTGCTCTGCTTTTGTTTGTTTTTAAATTTCCCCTTCCATCCCTCGTCCCACTCCGTGGGGGAACCCTCCCTCTACCTGCAGCGTCGGGTAAAATTCTCTACCTGTGTCATTTCGGATGAGAGCGTTTTATGTTGCATACTCTTGTGGTATTGGAATTTCGCCTTCTTACTTTTCATATTCTGGCTTGAGCGTTGTTGGATGGATTTCACATTGCATCCTGGGGTGCATTTGTTTATTGGGAGATAGCGTATATGTTTGCGTGCGAGTGTGAAGAAGGGATTTTTGCATGAGTGTATACGCCACTGTGGATATAGTTTTGCATGTATGTGGTGATTTTGCACGTGGCTTTGTTTCTTGTTACGTGTGGTGACGCAACATCCCCCGCCGCACACTCTTGTGCTGGCTTGCGGGGTATTATGTAGATGTAGATAAACCTTTGTTTTATATATATTGATTCTCATCCCATATCCATCGCACTGAATTTCCAATTTACTCAGCAATGCTTGCAACTCCTTGGCTGACTGGCAAACTACATGACCACCATCTTCGTTTGTATTCCTTTCTCTCCATTTCACCTTCGTCGTCATTAATCGTAGTTTGATAATGATTTTTAAAATGTTTAAAAAATATGATCACACGATCCATCAGCTGATAAAAATTTTATTTGACTTTAATTCCATTCCCATATTTTCATTTACTTGATCATTCCCAGGGTGCCGCCAGAATGCTTTAAAGACTTCTTTCGAAACCCTCATTTCTTCCCATTCATGTGTGTCGTAGCCTTATCGAGAGTGCAGTGCATTGAAAAATCTCACGAGTTATTGGAAAACAAAAAAGCGCAACTTTTTTAAAGCGTTTAGACCATCCTCGCGCATGCGTGTGTTCCATTTTTTTCAGAGTACTTAAAAAAGTTCTTGCCACCAATGTAAGGGTACATTTTGTCGCATGTATTTATTTCATTTTCCAATTCCTGTACGAAAGAAGGCAGGGTACACCACCGCGCTGCAGTTGCTACTCGTGCGAGGAATATGTTAGCGTGGCTAAGGGACTTTTAGCTCCGATAGGGGTAAAATAAACGTGAGGGACCTTATTCATTTTGTTATGGAATAAAATACATGTCCGAGGGTAATTCCAGGAGTGCCCAACCAAACATAAAAAAACAAACACATACAGTAAAAGTTATATTTATTTTTCAACATAAACTCTTCTCAGCTATATACACTTTTCCCGGTGATGCTCAATATGTTCGATACCCTTTTTAAAATTACGAAATGTCTTGCTCCTCAAAATACCCATTAACTGCCGACATCACTCCTCCACGGTTGGAAAATCTTTGACCACCGAGCCATTTTTTTAGGTTTTCGAACAGAAAATAATGCGAGGGGGCTAAATTTGGCGAAAAGGGTGTATGAGGTGGCAATTCAAACTCTAATTAATAAATTTTGGCCATTGCAATAACGGATTTGTGACCTGATGCATTGTCTTGATTAAGCAACAATTTCTTCTTAGCCAACTGCTCTCGCATTAGCTTGATTTCTTCGCTCAACGGTTACAATAAATTAGCACATTACTCACTGTTGATATTTTTCTCTTTTTCAAGACGGTCAATGAAAATCATTCCACGCACATCCCAAAAAACCGACGCCATGACCTTGCCTGCGGATGAAACGGTCTCCGCCTTCTTTGGAGCCAGTTCTCCCTTTTGGATCTTTTGTTTTCATTATTCTTTAGTCCCAGATGAGACGTAATGGACCCACGTTTCATCCATGGTTATGAAACTGCGCAAAAATTCTCCTTTGTTGCTGTGAAACATTGCTAAACTCTCAATTGAAACTTATTAACGACACTGGTTTTGCTCGGGAGTGAGCAAACGCGGCATCCATCTTGCAAACACCTTCCTATCTTATGTCCAAATTTTCAGTTAATATGCAATGAACCGCACTTTTTGAAATGCCTACTAAGTCTGCTAGCTCGCGCACATTCAGCTGAAGATCATCCAGCATCACTTTGTGGATTTTCTTAACCGTTTCTGGAGTCGCCACCTCATATGGTCGACCAAAGCCATGCTCGACTTGAACCCTCGTACGGCCTCCTTTAAACTCTTTCACCCAATACTGTTGTAAAGGGAAAAGCAGACTCACGCAGGGTAGAACCCAGTTCTGCTTTTTATTAGTTGGACTGAGGCCTTTCAAATAAGAGTACGGTTCACAAAACGATGACCATTTTTCTCCATTTTAACAAATTCCCTGCAAACGATCAATATTTATGGCTGCCAAACAAATACTAAACAACGCAGCGTCTTAAAACTTGAAAAATATGCTTTATAGATTACATACCTTCTAATAGAGTGATTTTTATAACAACTACCACCATCTGTAGGTCAGTCCGGGTACTTATGGGACCACCATATTTTTTTAAGTAATCTACCAGTTAAGGTCAAGCAACCTACTTTGCATCAGGCCCCTTCATCTCTGTGTACTCCCTTCCTCCTTTCATACCGTCCAATATTCCCATCCTGTTCCTGCCCTTTCCTCGCTTACCTAACATTCTCCCCTCTATCACAGTCTTCAAATCACACTGCCGATCAATCCGCCTTTCATCCATTTTCCCTGCCTCCATAAGATTTCTCCCAACAAACCCTTCGGCTCGCCCACCATCCCTAGCACTTCCTCATTTGTTTTTCTTTCGGTCAATTTAATTTTTCCATTCTTCCCCACACCCACATTTTAAAAGCCTTCAATCTACGTCTATCCTCCTGCGTCAGTTACCACGTTTCCGAGCCGTATATAACTACACTCTTTACCAACGTTTTGACGAGACTTTACGCTCTACTCCTTGCGTTCCTATCTTAATGTTAAGCTGAGCTCTTTTCCCTGAAAAATCGCATAACGATTGTTTCATTGATTTTGATTTCCATCCCAAACCTGTCGCACTGAATTTCCATATTCACTCAGCAATACAGACAAACTGACTGACAAACATAAGCCTGGTCATCAGTGGGCCTGAGATTTTACAAATTCCCTGTCGACTTTTTTCCTACCTCCAGCTCTTTCCATACCTCCTTATACATTTTCTCCTCATATACCTTGAACAGCACCGGGGATAATTTGCACCCCTGCCTTACACCTTTTCCTAACACTGCACATCCGGACTCTCCGTTTCCCACTCGCACCTGAGCAATTTGAGACATTTACAGGTTTCAAATCAGTCTTCTGTTCCTCCAATGCATTCTTTTTTTCTGCAATGCACGCATTAGTTTTTCCCAATTCAATCTATCAAACGCTATTTCGAAATCTACGAAACAGGCAAATACGTCCTGATTGTATTCTATATTCCTCTCGATTAGCAATTTCATTACTGCAATGGCATCACGCGTACCTCTTCCTTTCCTAAACCAAAACTGATCATCATTTGCCTTACTCTCTATCCTTATGTTGATGACCCTGAGAACAACTTTATCTACGTGGGATATCAAATTTATTTTTCACTAGTTCCCTCATGATTTCGCCTTTACCTTTTTCAGAATAGAACTAACACCGATCTCACAAAGTCCCCCGGCCAGATTCCTTCCTCATTGATACTACGAATCAGTCCATATAGACTATTCCTTCCACATTTTCCTAAACATTTCAATAGTTCCGCAGGAATGTTGTCCACCCCCACGGTCTTATTTGGTTTCATCTTTCTTAATGCCCTTTTTATTTCATCGTCGAGTATGCCTGGAGCTAAGCTATCTTCCTTTGCGTCATGTTCTCCTTCTATGTATAACTTTGTGGGCCTAAGTTCTATACCATACCTTACTTCTATATATTCCTTCCATCTCTCTTGAATCTTCTACGTGTCAACTATTATACTACCCCACTTTTCTCTAACTGTTAGTACAGATCTTCCCTTCTTACTTCCCGACAGTAATTTCACCTTCCTGTCGAGCGCACCAATTTCACCCTGCCTATGTAAACTTTCTGTAACCTCGCATTGCGTTATCCACCATTCTTCTTTTGCTTTATTTGTGATCCGTCTCAACTTATTGTTTATCCCTTTGTACGTCCTTTGACCTAACCCTGAGTTTACATTCTTTCATTTTCTTTTCTCATCCATCTTTGTAAACATCCATCTTGTCCGTTTTCATTAATCCAATTTTTTTGTATTTCCTTGTCCTATTAACGGTTTGTATTGTTCTTTTGCGGTTTTTTATATCCGTTTCTTGATTAATTCATATTTTTCTTCGATATTACTTAGCTCTTTACCATCATCCATCAATTTCTATACGGTCTGATGATACTCTTTCCTCGTTCATCCATTTAATGCTTCTATATTCCATAACCCGCCGCCCCTGCCTTGTCTTTTTGAAACGAACGTTACATTTCATAACAACTAAATTGTGGCTAGAGTCCGCATCCGCCCCCGGGAAGCTGTGCGACTTTATCACACTGTTTTTAAATCTGTGCCTAACCATAAAATTATCCAACTGATACCTTTCTGAGTCACCTGGCATTTTCCTTGTATACCTACGCCATTGGTGGTGTTAAACAATGTGTTGGTGACCCCTTTCACCTGCAGAACTTAACTGCTTTCTACTCGCGTTCAATCCTTGAGCCTAAACCGTAGTCACCCACCTCATCACCATCTCCTCCTTCGCCTACCGTCGCATTCCAATTCCCTATAAATATCAAAAGTTTCTCTGCCGGAAGACCTGCGATTATATTCTCTGACTCATCAGACTTATCAACTTCTTCCTCCTTATGGCTGCTCGGTGGCATGTATACCTGAACAATGACCAAGTGCGTCGGTTCTGCTTTAATATCTACTAGTGATATTCTATCCGTTGCTTTCTCTATGTACACTACGCTTCTTCCTGCGTCTTTATTCAATATTTTCGCAACCCCTTGCTGTTTTCTCGTTGCATATTATTCTTTAAGCATCACTCCAGAATTCCCGCTATCCTTCCATTCCACCTCGCATTGACCTAAGATATCAATATTTCCTCTTTCCACCTTAGATTTTTATTCGATAACTTGTCCGTCCTAAGCATTTTCCACATTCCAAGTTCCTTTTCTAACTAATTTGGTCTTCTTTTTCTGTGTCTTTTGTCCTTCTGCTGTCGTTTTTCCTTTGCAAGTGTTTTTTGAGATTGCGACCGCGGAAGCCTCTCCTCTCCCGCTGCCGAGGACGACACACTGCCGATTTGACCGAATCCCGTAGTTTCAGGACTCAATTTCTCTCTATTGTCTATGAATGTATTATTTGGAATGATAATTGAGGTGGTTTCCCGTTTCCTTCTTCAATAGTGTTTTAACGTGTCACCTTTACGTGATCGTAATGGCCGCCCCACTGGGGAAAGACGCCTTTGAAGCCGCCTCACTGAGGAATAAACACTTCGTGGACTACCTCTCTTCTAGCTCCTAACCTTCGACCTATCTGGAATGGTTGACCCAACCAGGGGCAGTTTTCATTACTCCCGCCAGGACAGCCCTATTCGTCTTCGGAACGCAAAAGCCCAATATTTAATTAGGATGATAAAATAAGATTGGAGGCTTTTAAAATGTGGATTTGAAAGAGAATGGAGAAGGCGAAATGGACCGAAAGGAAAAAAATTGGGAAGTACTGGTGATGATTGGTGAGGAGAGGGGTTTGTTGGGAGAAATCCTATGGAGGCAGGAACAATGGATGAAAGGCGGATTGAGCGGCGGTGGGATGTTGAAGACGGTAATAGAGGGGAAAACGAGGGAACGGCAGGAACAGGATATGGATGTTCTAAAGGATGAAGGGAGGAAGGAAGTACACAGAGATGAAGAGGGACCTGATGTAGATTAGGTCGCTGGATTGTGTTTTGTCAGCAGTCGCAAAATGTTATTTTGTAGAGTTGTTCATTTTCATATCATTTAGATTTCCTCTTAACACTGACAAATATAAATATATGTATGCAACCTATCTCTTCAATCTTATGAATTACCTACCCCAATTTGACATTCTAGGATATTGCCTATACACACACCCCTCTACATAAATATCCCACGATGCACTGTGTAGGTGTTTGGCAAGAGGTGTAAGCACCAAGTGGGATGGGTAAATTATAGGGGAAGGAATGTTGGTTAAAAGGTTAAGAAAAGGAAACAAGTCACTCTTTTGAAAGGAGAAACATTACGTGCAAATCCATTTGTATTTTAGGAGAAAACCTATTTCCAAACATGTGTTAATATGACGCACGCTGATAGTTCTTTTGTTAGCGGAAAATGAAGAAATTAAAGTGAACTACTTTTAAGTACGGTGGACCTCCAATATATCTTTTAATTCTTGCCTTGGTATTACGCATATTAAAACGTTTTACACTGTCAATTTTTATGTGATTTTCTTAACAATAACTGATGTCAGTTAAGCGTCTCTCTCATAAATTACTGGTGCCACTTAAATCTCTGAGGAGAATGGTGATTGGCACTCACGTTTCAGTGCATTCGAGGAATGGACCAGCAGCGTTTCATTGGGTGTCTCTGCGTTGGCTGGCGTTGAAACGTGACCGGATCGTCCCCTCGTCTTTTCAGTTTTCTTAAGGGTTGGCTGAAAATGACATCCAAGTAAAGAATTCAATGGCGTCCCTTCTTCATTGCATGCACCCATAAACATCCACTGTCCCTCGGTGTTTTCAGAAGCTTCCTTAAACCCAAGAAGGGATTTTAATTATTTTTCCTCAAGTTTCCTATTCACTACACAACCAATGGTGTTACATCATTCCTTTGCCATCATTATACCTATCAGCTATCCTACGTTGCTCTTACTAGCTATGATTCTCCATAGATTATGTATATTTGTATGGTTCATGCTCAATGGAAGTTATCAAGTTGGTTTTCAATCCTACCCAAATTGATAATCTATAATTCAACATAAAAGTTTATATCGCTTCCCGAAGTAAACAATTTTTAATTTGATGAACTTAAGGTAGGATCATGAGAACTCTTGGAAGCCTCACCATCTATGGACCAGCGCTAGAGAGAATCCGAGAGATCTTCATGCTTAGAAGCAATGCATGCTCTTCCTATTTATTACGTATGGTGGTTGTCATTCTTAAATTCCCTCGTGTTTAGATGAATCCCCTAACTAATTCAATTAAATTGTCCAAAAACTGATTTTTTTTCTTAAGTGCTAATTCAACTAATCTGCTAAATCCTCATTTTGTCCTGAAAACAACCGCTAGTGTGTGTGGCAGGGGTTGTTTCAGCAACAGTGATATAACATTAAACATTAAGTTGTTCTTAAATGTTAGTCGGCAATAAATATTTAAAATAAATCAAATTATCGAGGCGATGTCAATGAAAGCTAAATATACGAGTGAAACTTGAAAGATTTTCAAAATGGAATAGAAATATACGACTTTCCTCAGTGCAACTTTTAATATTTTTCAACGTAGCCTCCCTGTACACTTAATGTATTTGACCCAGCGATGTTCCAGTGCCTCGGACCCATCACGAAAATTAGATTCCTTCGGGCCTGCAAAATATCCGTCTGCCTCGGCTATTAGTTCTTTGTTTGAAGAGAATATCCGTCCACCGAGGAAAATGTCAAGCTTGGGGAAGAGATGGAAATCTGATGGAGCCAAGTCAGGCGAAGGAGGCGGGTGTGGCAACAGTTCGTACCACGGTACCTAAGGGCAAAATACTTTTCTGCTCAAGCCAGATGAGCTGTTAGTAACAAGAAAAAAATAAAATGTGAAGCTAAAATGAAGGAACACCTACATTAAGCGCGTGTCGTTGGCCGATATTCTGAAACGTTATCGTTCGCGAGTAAAAATGAAACCTTATGTCTATGTGTTATACACTTAATGTTTCTAATTCTATTGACATGTTCTTTCCTACTGTAATACGATGGCGCCAGTAATACTTTTTATAATAATATGGTTTCATTTAAAACTGTGGAACGAGTGGAAGATCAATCCACATCCCAATTAAATAATAATTATACGATTACACACAGAGGTTTGATATGGTATGTGTGTGCCTATGAAAAGCTGATCTTGTAAAAGTAATCTTCAGAACGTGTTGTGGAATTGTGCTTTGAATTAATTCGTGGTCTAATATGCCCAAATTTCTTTATTAATATCTTCATTTCAATTTCAGTTACATAATAACATATATATGCTATTTGAAAATTAATCAATGTACTTGTATCTTTCCTCTGATTCGTGTGGTTTCCGAATGTTTTCCACATCCCTCTTCTCTTCGTGGATTTTTACTAGGTGAGCAATGCCACGCTCCCCCTAGTCTCTCCCAATATTTGGATGAATATCTATGTATATATTTTTTTTCGATGTGAAAATATGGGAATAGTGGATGTCTGTCTTTATGTATTTATGTATATGTATGCATGTAATTATAAATGTTATACCTTATAAAGGATGTAAACGAGGATGGTTTAAATTAAGGAAGGGACCATCAGGTCTCGATTTCGCCCAGTTAAAGACCTCTATCTATCTATCCTTGGAATCCATCGACAAATTTCAGACATTTAAAAATCCGGTCGTTATATATTTTTAATTATCATGGCACCATGTGGACCAGGGCGAGAAAAGTTTCAAAATCCCCGTGGCTTATGATGAAGGTGCATGTTCAGGAAGTTTACTCGAGTCCCTATTTGGATAGGGAGGGTATTGTAATGAGTGATCCTCCGGTCGGGAGCCGACGGTGCCCTGCTCCCTGGAGTACCTTTCCTACCCTCGAGGTCATCGACGCAGCATCTGGAGAATAGGGTCTAACGTGTTTCGAACAACTCGAGCTGGATAATCATTAAACGGTGACTGGAGTTGATTCATTGGATAACTCCTTAGTTTATTCTTCCTGATCCTGATTTATTCTTCTGAGATATTCTTCCTTTATTATCCTCAGCTTTCCCCTCCGTTTGTGAGGGAATCCGCGGCGTGCATATATCTCGCATTGATATATCAATAAAAACGTAATGAAATGGGTGCACTTTTGTGTGGCATCAGAGTAAATAAAATTCGTTCCCTTAACATCTGTAGACTGTTTCTGTCAAGTTTGAAGACGTTAAGTATCCTCCAAGAGGAAAGTGGAGCTTTCGCCTAAGCGTGGGAATTATGACGAGGTCATCGTCCAGAGGGAACATCCGAAAGAATGGACGATCTCAAGAACGTTTTCTTGCTTTTAGAAATGATAGTTAGCCTTTGAACAATTTATCAAATTACTTTCAGTCGGTGACTACAATTGAGAATGTGATGTGAATCTTTCACTTTTGATTAGAATCCGAATTGAGCTTAATGTTATTAGAGCTGCTAGAATTAAAAAAAATGATAATTGCTGAATCAGAAGTGACTCTTGTCAATGAATACTTGTTGTGCTGCCTTTTCCCCCCATCCTTGCAGCAGATGCGTATTAGACCCCTTCCTTCCTCTTCATTTCCTCTTTTACTCTAACCCCTTTCACATCCCCTCCATCGTGCCGAGCATAAAATGTACCTGCCATTTCCCATGCCTCACCTGATGATGTTGATGCAAAATCATTGAGACGAACGGGTCGTGGAACCTTTTAATTTATGTTCGGTAAACGTTACTCGACGATAAACAAGCAATATTTTAATATCAGTAAAAATGAAATGAAAGAAAAATTAAATACTTAAAAAAGTAATAATAAATTCCTTACATGATTTTGCATATTTTTACATATTCACTCCACCTCAATGATACGATGAAATAACTACACATTTTTACCACCACCACGTACTCCCAAATTCACGAAGGTAAAACTAGTATATGCAAAACAAATGATTACTAAGGGGATAATCAATTT
The DNA here is from genome assembly GCA_037158775.1 of Hetaerina titia. Classification (NCBI taxonomy): domain Eukaryota; kingdom Metazoa; phylum Arthropoda; class Insecta; order Odonata; family Calopterygidae; genus Hetaerina; species Hetaerina titia. The sequence continues at coordinate 9,677,038 of CM073769.1, read as the reverse complement.
GGGTTCACGGAATAGACCGACAAACGTAATGTATCTTATGAGGTAGTAATGGTGGGTTAATAAGGTCACTATAGAGAGGAACATAGAATCCAATCAGGACGCATTTGCTTGTTTCGTAAATTAAAAAAAAGTCGTTTTATAGAGTGAATTGGGAAAAATTAATGTGTGTATTACAGAAAATAGGAATGGATTGGAGGGACAGGAGACTGATCCGCAACCTGTACATGTCTCAGACTGCTCAGGTGCGAGTGGGGAACGGAGAGTCCGGATGGGCAGTGTTAGGAAGAGGGGTAAGGCAGGGTTGCCCATTGTCACCGGTACTGTTTAACGTATATGTAGAGGAAATGATTAAAGAGGCATGGGTAGAACTGGAGGTAGGAATGAAAGTCGGAGGGGAATTCGTAAAATCGGTTAGGTTTGCTGATGACCAAACATTAGTTGCTCAGTCACCCAAGGGGTTGCAAGCATTGCTGAGTGAATTGGAGGTTCAGTGCGATAAATATGGGATGAGAATCAATATTAATAAAACAAAAGTTATTCAATATCCCGGGAAGAAAAAAGCAAAGCTAACCATTAAAATATAAGCGCAAAGATAGTACACAGAGATAACCAGGAGCTTACCAGTAGAGGCTGATATAAGGTTTTGTTTTAAATTAGGTGATGCAAAGGCGGCAACGCTCTACTGTCTGGTAGTCTGTTGCCTTCCGTAACATGCCTTTACTGGTAGATTACCAATATTAATAATTGCATCGCTCTCTAGAAATGTGTGTGGAATTCACAGGGTGATGATGATGCGCAGCATCGAAACCATGGTGGTATTGTATTAAATGTGGGTGGAAGTGTAAAGTTTTCCTTGTTTTTTACCCTCACCATGAAGGAATTCCACAAAGTTAATTCTGAAACTGTTTGCTTTAACTCGAAAAATGTTCCTCTTTTCTCAGGTAATTGCCAAATCAGAGAAAAATTAAGGTTGATGCCATAATATTAAATTCAAATCAACTCCATGTAGAGTAAGATTAAGTGATTGGGCAACAAAATTCCTCTTGAGCGTCAAGTCAGCCTTAAGATATATGGCGATATACGGGAAGGAACGCCTATTGCTTCAGACTGCCGCTGTATCGTAGATGTAGTTGGTTTGGTTTCTTTTTGTGAATAAATGCGGAGATGTTTGGAGATGAAAATCGTTTGAAATGGAAGTAATTTATCACTTTTCACGAAGAAATCCATTTGCGTCACGATGTTGGAGAATGAAGTTATAGCGGGATATTGGAGGCGTAGAGTTTCGTTTGGTGGCGTTTTTTACGGACAGCTTCTCCTCTCTTGTAGTTTTGGTAGTGTTCTTCAATTATATTCCTAGTGTTCAGTGACGATCGGAGTGAGATCTGTTTCCAATATTTGCGCAGAAACCGCGCAGGATAGAACAAGTGAGTTCTATCCTGCGCTGATCGTCTCGTAATTCTTCGCCTTCTTTGGTTTTGTGTTTTTTAGTTCGATGTTCATCTTTGTTTTCATTCGGCATATCTCCGAACTGAAGCACTCCCTTCCAGGATACACCCTTCTTCTTTTTGTTCGCTGGAAATCCAATTTCCCTCCGCAACCGGGATTAAACAAATAAATAAATAAATGGATGGAAGAAGCTTTCTGTATCGCCACGAGTTTTTCATTTGCCGGAACTAAGGATTTTGAAATGGCAAATGAAATGCGTGGGAGCTGTTTCCCACCTTGGGAAATTTACCATTCGCATTTGTCGCTATTTTATTTTTGCTTAAATAATGAATTTAAAGCCAAATTTATGTTTTCTCTATTTATATTTAACGGTGTTTCATCGAATATTTATCAATCCAACCTTACTTCTGGTTTTTCCACTTTTCAATCACCTTTGACATACATCACTCCAGCCACATTTCCAAGCGTGTCCTTCGATAGTGTTTTTTTAGAAAGGCCAGATGAAACTCTATATTATTATTATGAGGTAATCTAGTTGGTAACCTATCTTAATCTAGAGGATTAGGGTAGGCTATTGGATGAACACAAATTCCAAATAAACATCTTCTTTCCCCTGACAAAACACAAACCAACATCCTACTCTACAACAAATCCTTCTTCATCTCTGTATACTTCCTTCCTCCCTTCGTCCCGTTCAACATCCCCATGCTATTTCTATCCCTACTTCCTCTTTTGCCTAACATTCCCCTCTCTATTAAAGTCTTCAACATCTTATCATTGCATATACCTCATACCGCACATCATATTTCATGCCGATCAATATGTCTTCATTCATTTTTCATCTGCCTCCGTAGGATTTCTCTCAACAAACCCCTCTCCTCCCCCACCATTTCTAGTACTTCCTCATTTGTTTTCCTTTCGGTTCATTTCACCTTCTCCATTCTTCTCCACATCCATATTTCAAAAACCTCCAAATCTACGTCTATCCTCCGGCTTCAATGACCACGTTTCCGAGCCGTACTCAGCCACCCTCTGTCGCTTCCAACAATACGTTGTAGCATAATTCACGTATATTTTTTCTCAGTTACAAATGTCTTACGCAGTTATTCCTGGAGAATGTTCATTATTTCACATAGTTCTAACTATACACTGCGGTTTAATATTTTTCCACAATGTCGAATAAATCGCGCACAATGATTCCTTGAAAATGTTGGCTCCGTGAGAGAAGAATAATAATGACATATGGTGTGAGTGGTTATGATTTTTCTCCCGTGTCTATTTTTAAAGTTGTGTCTGGAGAAAGAGAACGTGTTGCATGAACGGGCAAAAGAACGGTTGGTTTTTTAAATAAACACGGAAGTAAAGGGAGGCGACACACTTCATCCCCGAAAGGCAGTCGTCGTCCGCCATTCTCGACTTCCTTCGGATATGGGTTAACTGTGGAATTATTCACCCGGCAACAGGTGGGGAAATGTTTCTTCCCGTTAAAAAAAGGTCTAAAATGTACTCATATTTTTTTATGTGGGTGTGGCGACGTCCGTGAAAAAATACGGCTGTCATCACACGATTCTGTCGCATAATAGTTTTTTAAGGGAGGTGAAAATTAATTTTATTAAATAATTAAAATAATCCCTTTCGGAGTGTTCACCATTTTGATGAAATTCGCCACTAATGGTAGCGATGTCGTTCGGTCCGGGTGGATGAGGCAGCGGGTCGCCATTTTGTTAAAAGGGTGGATCACGAAATAATGGAACCCGCTGTGTATTCCATCGGAGATAAATGTATGAAAATGACCGGAACGATAATTTCAAGCCTCGGAAAAGATTAAACCCTTGGCCGGGAGCCATGTTCCACTCGTTTTTCTCCTGAACTCATAATTCATTTTAATGAGCCGGAGTAATTCAGCGCTGTTTTGAAATTTCTCCGGGATTGAGCTTGCAGTATTTTTAGTTTGTCTCAGAGGAAAGGGTTTATATTTCTGATGCGTTCAACCCGGAAATTCATCACGTACACTTCTCGGCAGCGTGAAGGTCCAACTAATTCGATATAAACGTTGCCGAATGTATGTTAAACGAATGATTCATTGCGGAATGGATTTCATTAATTAATAAAGGGAAGGTAATATCGATTTAATTATAGATCATCGGGATCGTAACACCTTTTCTATCCCCATAAAGGAGTAGGCTAGTAGGTCGATCACAAAGAGCGTCTGAATATTATAACTAGCGTCTGATTATCATAATTAGCGTCTGAAAATTGAAAATAGTAAATGAAATTTGTAAATAGCGTATGAGTACGCTAGTACTCCATCCGAATGTTATAAATAACATCCGAATATTATAAATACCATCCGAGTATTGCAAATAACATCCGAATATGATAAATAACATCCGAATATTATATATAACATCCGAATAATATAAATACAATCCGAATTTTATAAATACAATCCGAATGTTATAAATAACATATGAATATTATAAATAACGTCTGAAAATTATGATTGAATTCTCGACTTTATTTTAATATGGAACACTGCATGTATAGTTTTCTTCACTCCTTAAAATCGATTCTTCATAGCTGAAAATGACAATCATGTTCTTGCACTTCTACGTTCAATCCACGTGGAATCCTGACATTCATATTTCATGAAAAGCTGAAAGTTTTCAGTGGAAAACACGTTAACTCAGTGGTTAAATTTATTATATACTTTAATAAATCTAGAACAACTAAACAATTCCGGATATTTTATTAACTAACACTATCATACTCACTACATGAGAGTTATTTTGTAGGGAAATTTCTATTATTAATTTATTTCCTACGTCTCGGTAGACAACAAGTTAGTAGTTCTACTTGGAGATCACGTGATAGCTCAGGTCACTGTTATAAAGAATGCATAGGAAAATGTGATATATCTTAAGGGCAGTTAATGTAGTCGCAAGAGTTATTCGTGTGTCAGATGATAAAACGATCGATCAAAGCGTCTTACACCTTACCAATTAACCTGAAATTTATGTAAAATAACCATTTCAACTGGTGGCTAATCCTGCTACACACAATTTTGTTGGATGGACGGGTATTTAAATGGATTTAATTCAAACCTGGTATAAGTAGAGCGTGTAAAAAAAAGATTGCTCCATAGGTAACATAATGGGCTCACGAACTGAAATGCTTATGGAGCTTATCAAGTTTTATTTTTAACTTTATTATTTTTTGGTACATTGAAATAAAACCAATTTTTCGATAATTTGTGATTATAATCCACCGGCTTCACGTACCTTAATAAATATAAACGTATATTTATTACTGTAAATAAAACATAAATATATAGTAAATAATGAATGGTATTATGCACTACATCGTCCAGAGAATTTGACAATTTCAATAAATGCGTTGGACTGCTGTCATTTTGTATTTCCCAACATACCTCGCAATTTTATCCTTGTTTTGCATTCAATCTTCATTCAGCATGTATACAATGTTGCACGTTATTTTGGCAAAAATTGAAACGAAAATGTTTCCCTTTTCTCTTCCTCTCCAATATCCTCCCTTATCGCCTTATGCTTGCACCCCTTGCCACACACCCATTTGGTGGGTCGTTGGGAATTAATGTCGTATATTATGCAAGAATAAAAGTAGAAATTGCCCTAGAAAGGTGATAGGCAACTGCAGTCATTTTTTCCGTCAGGAATAGGTGGATAATTAGATACGGGTGGGATAATAAGGGCCCGGAGGACAGACGGAGGGAAACCCGGCGTCGGCATTAACCTACTCTAAAGAACGAAATAGGCCTAGTGTTCACAAATTTTAATATCCAATTCGACGGATGGCGTGCTTAACTTGAAGCTCTCTCTCTCCTCATAGCACCTCATGAAGGGATAGGCATACCTCTAAAAACCCTGCCACTTCCAAGTTTCGACCCTGTGTCCCCCAAGTTAGTTCCTGTTCCAAAAAAGGCTAAACCATGTGAGGACTAAAGAACAATAAGTTTGATATCCTACGCAGCTAATGTTGTTCTCAGGATCATCAACAAAAGGATAGAAAATAGGGCAAATGATTACTTAGGGGATGATCACTTTGGGTTTAGGAAGGGGAGAAGTACGCGTAAAGCCATTACAGTAATGAGATAACTAATTGAGAGGAATATAGAATACAATCAGGGAGTATTTGCCTGTTTTGTAGATTTCTAAAACGCATTTGAGAGAGTGCATCGGGAAAAACCTATGCGTGTATTGCAGAAAATAGGAATGGATTGAAGGAACAGGAGAATGATTCGCAACCTGTACATGTCTCAGACTGCTCAGGTGCGAGTGGGGAACGGAGAGTCCGGATGGGCAGTGTTAGGAAGAGGGGTAAGGCAGGGTTGCCCATTGTCACCGGTGCTGTTCAACGTATATGTGGAGGAAATGATTAAAGAAGCATGGGAAGAACTGGAGGTAGAATGAAAGTCGGAGGGGAATTCGTAAAATCGGTTAGGTTGCCTGATGACCAAGCATTAGTTGCTCAATCAGCCAAGGGGTTGCAAACATTGCTGAGTGATTTGGAGGTCAGTGCGATAGATATGGGATGAGAATCAATATTAATATAATAAAGGTTATGCGATTTTCCAGAAAGAAAAAGGCTAAGCTACACATCTAAATAGGAGGGGCAAAAATAGAGCAGGTAGAACAGTTTACATATCTCGGAAGTGTTTTGGACCAATACGATCAAAGTAGTAAGGAGAAGAATTGCGCTAGGCAAGGAGGCTTTCTCAAGGAGGAGGGAGTTGATGATGGGGACGTTGAGTATGGAGGTCAAGAAAAGACTCGTCAAGCTTTGATATGGAGCGTGGCTATGTATGGCGCGGAAAAGTGGTCACTGAACCAGGAGGATAGACATAGATTGGACGCTTTTGAAATGTGGGTGTGGAGAAGTATGGTGAAGGTAAAATGAAAACAAATGAGGAAGTACTAGGGATGGTGGGTGAGGAGAGGGGTTTGTTGAGAGAAATCCTATGGAGGCAGGAAAAATGGATGAAAGGCCTATTGACTGCGGTGGGATGTTGAAGACGGTAATAGAGGGGAGAATGTTAGGCATACGAGAATAGGGCAGGAACAGGATAGGGATGTTGGACGGGATGAAGGCAGGAAAGAAGTTCACAGATATGTAGAGGGGACTGATGTAGAGTAGGTTGCTGGATTGGGTTTTGTTTGGAGTTACAAAATGTTTATTTGATATTTGTGTCCACCCAATAACCTACTTTAACCGGTAGATTACCCAAAAAAATATACAAAAATATTATATAAGTGTGTGTGTCTGTGTGTATATATATATATAAACACACAAACACTAGGTTAATAAATATTAAATGCACAGAAACATAAAAGAAGGACACTTACAGTAGATATTTACGTTTCGACGGCACGGCCGTCGTCATCAGAATCGTCTGATGACGACGGCCGTGCCGTCGAAACGTAAATATCTACTGTAAGTGTCCTTCTTTTATGTTTCTGTGCATTTAATATTTATTAACCTAGTGTTTGTGTTTTTTTGCGTCGCCGGAGTGCGTCATTTTCAAGATTATATATATATATATATATATATATATATATATATATATATATATATATATATATATATATATATATATATGTATATATATATGTATATTATATGTCTGTGTGCGTATATACTCGTATATATGATACATTACTTTGAAATGAATAATCATTAAACTTTTAAAATCATATTTAAATTACTTCTGCACATTATCTTCTTTCATCATGTCAAGTATAGAATATAGTATATTGACGATAAAAATATAATTTCTCATGGATTTTATGTTTTGTTTATGAATAATAGATCTTTCTCCCATAGAATGTGCTGGTATACGCTCTAGAGTGCCTACATGCTATGAATAGCGTCGTCGATAAAAAATAGCTTAAATTGAAATTTCTTAATTTTAGGACTTATTGCTTTAATTAAGATTGTTACTGAACTGATGAATCACAGTTCATGAATCAGAATCATGAATCAGAATTCCTAGATATTTTTTACGTGACTGGACGGAGTTGAAAGTTATTATGAAACATAATTTTGAAAAAAAATCACCCTACCGGCCATTGAACATGAAAAAGGTATTAGAAAATTATTAAAATAACTGTTAGAAATTAAACATTGCGTGGACACTCTTGTTAGCTTATAAACTTGTCTATTCTAATTTAGTTTTTCCTTCTAAATGTCTACATTGCATCTGTGCTCATACCTTCATTCCCACCGAAACACTCTTTTTTATACCCTCCTTTCCACTCACTACCCTATTCCCCTTCCAATACGACATTTTAAATTGCCAACACACCACAGACCATATTTCCTTTACCCTTTTCTTCTGACTGACTTCTTCGGATGTATCTTAGTAACGTTTTTTTTTCTCACGTAATATATCAACTTCTCAATCCCTTTCTCCATATTATTTTCTCCATTTACTCCCATGTCTTTCATATATATATATATATATATATATATATATATATATATATATATATATATATATATATATATATATATATATATATATATATATCGTTTGATCGCTGGTTTTCCTTCCCAAAAACTCCTTTTTATATTCCTACAGCTCCATATTTTAATCTGCATAAACCTTTCCCATTCAGGGAATTTAGGCTTAGAGTCGATAAGATTTTTAAACAGGCTTATCTAAGGATTCAATTTAGAGGAGTTGACGGGCTTCTCGTGTTTTCCGAATTATATAATACTAATTAATAATAAATTATCTGTACGCTGACCTATCGCAAAGAAAGGCTTCAAAATATTATATTTTTATTTGCCATAAAACTTTTCTAATTACAGGTTAATTTCTGGAGATAAAATAACGCATTGGGCAATTGGCTTATCTTTTACTATTTTATTTGGAGGATCAGATCAATTTTTTTAAACAAAGTGTTAGAAAAAGGGAGTAATGACCTTAGTGACCCATACTGAATCCGCAATTTGATTTTTCATTGGATGTTGTACAAAGAAAATGTACGAATATAAACATACCTGAGCCTGTCTTTATTGAAATCATTATAGTTTACACACTCTTTTCAGTGTGCCTGTGCCACGTTCCAAGTGACACGATATTTCCGTATTGTTCGTAGGAAACCAACTTTTGAGATGTCGAAGAATGTTTCGTCCTGAGACGCCGGTGCAAAATGGCGCTAAGAGGCTTACAGGGAAGCCGATGAATACCAAAGGTATTCTCACGTGGCATGGAATCAAACTTGAATTGCTAATTGCCGCAGAGGAGTTGCTATAGATTTCCTGTTTACGCCCCAGAACGGTTTGATGTGGTGGCATTGGTACGACGTGTTTATCGAGGGAGCTTTCGTGGATGATGAATGCATTTCTCCACATCTCGTGAGAGCCAAGTTGGATGTGTCGCTGGCGAGTTTCCCGTCTTCCATGTGGGAATATGGGTCAGTGAACTCAGCAAACACTTTATTGCGATTCATTCCAAATTTCGATACTAACAGATCCTGAATACGCCTCCACTATACCTGCATATCATCCGGTGTATGAGTTTGACTTTTTTAGTCTCTTTAATTACATTGTTTGAAAATTGGCAAGAGAATATATGAAATGAGAACGCTTTACAGGCCAATCGGAGTGCTAAGAATGCGAATTGATTGTAACGATCACGCTTGAATACCTATACCGTCGGGAAAGATCCATCAAATGTACTTTTTCAAAAATTCAATATTAAATGTAAAATTCATAGTACAGATCTGAATTGATAACTTCCTCAAATGGGATGCGGTTTAAACTTATCGATAGTATTTTTCATCACAAACTGTGCTGAAAAAAACCGCTGCGTTTGAATTAGCACACGATATGGAATAAGACTCATAGGGGGCGATATTATTGCATTATGATGTAACGATATCACCATAGGATAACTGCGAGGTGATCACTGTCAAAGTTAGTTTCTATGTTGAACGCCTTCTTATTCGCTAGCTTGATAAATTGCTTGTGGCAATCGTTGTTTAATCATTCAAACAAAACGCGAACAAATTCAAAGTTTAAAAGTCATTAGCATTGAACGGGATATTAAGTCTTAAATTTTTTAATGAATTGTTAATTAAAATGAGAGTACTTGTTAATTTCAAAATTTAGTTTGAATTTAAATGAAATTTAGTAAAACTTAATTTCAATTTTTTTATATTAATAAACAAGTTTAATTTAAAAACTAAATAATTTTATTCATAATATAACTGGGATATTTAATTAAATATCCCAATCAAGGCGAAGGACACATGTGCTCCGAAATTGTTACATTGAAGGCAGAAAACACATAGGTTATTTTTCCAAACTGTTATTACGGTACCGACTGGTTTCGTACTTGGCTTTCACCGCCATATGGTAGGTGTGCGGTCAAAGATGCATTTGTCACGCATCACCGGGTGCGGGGAGAGAAAAGATAAGAAAAGGGATATGAGTGGGAAGAGGAGGAAGAAATTGAGTAAGAACATACTTGAGATAATTTGGTATTGACATGAAACTAACCAAGTGGATAAGGGACTTCTTCTCTGATGGTAATCAAGAATGAGTCGCATATGGGCTTAATTCTTTAAGGCAACCCGAACGTCAGGGATGCAATGAAACACAGTAGCAGGACTCCTACTCTTCATGATAGCCTTACAGGGTTCGTCCGGAAAATAAGTGTACTGAGCTCAGGAAAAAAAAATTATTGCACTATTACATTTCTTAAGCTAATATTCCTCAAAATAGGACCCTTGTGAGTCGATACACTTGTTCCAGCGGCGTTCCCATTCCTGGAACGCTCCCGCGAAGGCATCATCGGGAACCTCTCGAAGACACGTCGTCACGGCCTCTGACGGCGTCCAAAGTCCCGTATCGCGTTCCTTTCAAACTCATCTTTATCTACGGGAACAGAAAGAAGTCCGGTGATGCCAAGCCCGAGCTATAGGGCGGGTGCGGCAGCGTTGCCACGCAGTGCTTGGCCAAGAAGTCCGACACGACAAGCGCGGTGTGAGACGGCGCATTGCCGTGATGCAGCCGCCAGATGTTTTTGATCGCTGGCCGGACGCGGGCGACTCGTTTTCGAAGCCTGTCGAGCACTTGGACGTAAAATGCAGCATTTACAGTTTGTCGTTCAGGTACAAATTCGTAGTGGACGACTCCCCTTTTGTCAAAAAAGACTTATTTGCCAAGACACTTATTTTCCGGACGAACCCTGTATTCGGCGTAATACTTCCCCTTATAAACGGACCAATTATCTCTTATTTTCCGAAAACGGAGAAATCAGCAACAGGGAAATAAGGAGACCGGCAGATGGAGTGTTATTCGTAAACGATGTCTACCGGACATCTGTGTGATGTAGAACATGGGGGTTAGAATGAAATATGAGATAAAACACTCATCATTTAAGTGTTGGAATAAGGGAAAATATAGGATTTGTTAGATAAATGGGATCGAGTGAAGCATTTCTGAACCAGCCAAATAATATTAGATGTAGCACTCACATAAAACCTTCCATGAGACACATCAGAAGAGAATGCGTGCGAAACGAGTGTAGAAAACTGTAATTGATTTTATTTTATTCGTGCATGGTACCCTGCCACACACCGCTAGGGTGGTTAATGCACATCAGACTAATTTTTACCAAGCTGCCTCCCCTACAACGGTCACACAATACGAGAGTGGTGGGGGTTAATGCACATCAGACTAATGTTCACCAAGATGTTACCCCTACTGCGGTGGGACAATACGAGGGTGGTCCCAGAAGTATCCGAGCCAACAAATAAAACAAATTTTGAAAAAAGTATTTATTTTTAAACATAATCATCTCCTTCCAGCTCTCTACACTTTCCCCCAGCGATGTTCAATAAGTTCGATACCCTTTTTACAATAAGAACTGCCTTGCTCCTCAAAATAGCCATTAACTGCCGATATCACTCCTCCACGGTTGGAAAATCTTCGATCCCCGAGCCATTTTTCCAAGTTTGAGAACGTAAAATAATCCAAGAGGGCTAAATCTGGCGAATGGGGTGCATTAGGTAGCAATTAAAACTTTAATTCATGAATTTTGGCCATTGCAATAATGGATTTGTGAGCTGGTGCATTGTCATGGTGAAACGACACTTTCTTCTTAGCCAAATGCTCTCGCTTTGGCTGGATTTCTTCGCTTCAAAGTTACAATAAATTAGTATAATACACGCTTTTGATATTTTTTCTATTTTCAAGATAGTCAATGAAAATAATCCCACGCGCATCCCAAAAAACCAACGTAATGACCTTGCCTACAGATGAAACGGTCTTCGCCTTCTTTGGAGCCGGTTCTCCCTTTTGAATCCATTGTTTTGATTGTTCATTTGTCTCGGGTGTGAAGTAATGGACCCATATTTCATCCGAGGTTAAGAAAACTTCTGCTTTGTTGCTGTGAAACTTTGCTAAACACTCAATTGAAACGTATTAACGGCACTGGTTTTTCTCGGGAGTGAGCAAACGCGGCACGCATCTTGCAAACACCTAGGAATAGAAATCATGTGTCCAAATTTTCAGTTTATATGCGATGCACTGCACTTTTTGATATGCCTACTATGTCTGCTAGCTCGAGCACTTTCATTCGACGATCATCCAATATCACTTTGGTGTATTGTCTTTACCGTTTCTGGAGTCGTCACCTCATTTGGTCGACCAATGCAATGCTCGTCTTGACAGCTCGCACGACCACGTTTAAACTCTACTACCCAATATTTTACTGTTTTAAACGAATGAGCAGACTCACCCAGTGTAGAATCCAGTTCAGTGTTTTTATTGGCTGGGCTGAGGCCTTTCATATAAAAGTCTTGTATCAAAAAATTATGACCAATTTGCTCCATTTACATACATTTACTGAAAGCGTTTATGATGGTTAACATAAATAATGGCTGCCAAACAAAAACTAAACAACGTGGCGTCTTCAAACTTGAAACATCTTTTTAGGTTGCATACTTTCTAATACAGTGATATTTTTTAAACAACTGTCGCCATCTCTAGATCAGGCCGAGCACTTATGGCACCACCCTCGTATAGTTCTGATCCCTTATCGTTCATGAAAACAATGATATCTTAAATATATCTTTTCTACGCTTATTCTCTCCAATTTTATTGACATGATCTCTCCTACCTTAATACGATGGGGGTAATAATACATTTTCAAAATCACTGATAAAGAGACAACCTTCCAATTTATGGAAGAGATTTAATCTGTAATGTAACCTTCGCTCCGTGAGTGATTCCCAGTAGCATCCAATTCGGCAATCAATCCAATTTCGTGATGTAGTACTAGCGGTATATCCTAAATGAGGCCTAATTAAGACGACAATTAGCATTTCTCTCCTTGACCTTTTCATCACATTTACGTAGTCCTCTGCTAATAAATCCTTATCTTTAGTTAGCCTGTTCACATATTCCCCGAATATGTGTTTCACCGAGGGGAGATCGTGAGTGAGAGTAACGCCCTTAAATGTTCAACTGAATCTATACGAAAGTTTTGGGATACATGGGAGAAAACGTTAATTAAATAATCGTAAAAGGTGTAAAGAAATCCAGTACATTTGTAAATAAAGTTAGGAAAATAGAACAAGTATGACGGAGAATCTTGGGTGAGTCCCTCCGAAAGATAATACGTTCTTGAACTGTGGTGAGGACCTCTTGTGGTGTATACATTGAAGTGAAATCGATGTTGCTGTCTTGAATTTGGAATGTATAGCTGTTGAATTGGATATCTTGGATTTTTTTAAATTCGAAAATATGGATAAAAAAATAGGTACTTGTAAAAAGACCTACTAGAGTCACAAAACATTTAATCTGCTGCACCAATAAGCGCCATGCGTTTCCCATTGAGATAATAAATATTTTATCAGATGGTATACGTATGTAAAAGAAAAATAGAAAGACGAAAAGGGAATTTTCAAAATAAAGGCTTTAAAGAAAGAATACTAAGGTTGAAAGGGATTAACACAGTTGTCAAACAGAAAATGGGTTTGATATGAGATGGTAGAGAACACACAATACCAAACCCATGAAATGGAATATGAATGCTTAAGATTAGATGACCGTAGCTCACCATATTATGTCGAAGTATAAGATGGAATTATGCTAATGTTAAAAAGTAAATGCTTATCAGAGTATTTATTTTTTCACAGAGCATTAAACTTTACCCATGGCCCAACTGGAAGTAGATTATAAAAATGTGGGGCCTAAGCCGTTCCTTTGTGGTACCCTATTTAGGTCCCCTGAGTTCGGTATTCCCCTCCCCCTAACTCCTGCGCTTCAGTTCTGTTCACCGTCCCTCTCTCTTGTTTTTCTCTCCCTCCCTCTCCTCATCACTTCCCCTACAGCGCAGGGACTCACTCACCCCCCTTCACCAGCTCCAACTTCCACTCCCCTCGCGTTCGCCGACTTGACTCCCGGCGGTTCACTCGACCGGGGACCGCCGAGCGGGAAGGCAGGGCCGGACGACTCCTCCTCTCTCATCGCACGGGACGTTGAGCGGAACAGAACGGCGCGGGAGGAGAGGGGACCCAACCGTCACAACCATCCATCCGAGCCGCCGCCTCCACTACCGTCATAATACCTCAGCATCCGTGTAGATTCACGACCATTTTGCATCGCTCTCCCAATCGTCTTTCCCGATCATTTTTCTAATCTCTCCCTCCTCCTCCTCTTAGCCGTATCCTCATTCTTCAATCTGTTCTTCCAAGTCTATTATTTAAAAAACCTGGTGACAAAAATACAAACCCTCTGCTGCTGTTTCGATCGAGTGGTCCATTTTCCTTTCCCCAAGAAGGGAGGGGGAATGGGGGGGAGGGAAGAAGAAGTTGTTATCGTTTTTCATTCAAGAGGCTTTCCGACGTAATTTTCCTTTCCTTTGTTTTATTTAAACCGTCGTTCCCAATCGTCTACCCGAAGAAAGATTTCCAGCTTTGAAGACGGCAGTGGCACGCTCATATTATCCGCCTCCTCATTCCTCTCTCGATCCTCTCTCATTGTTTTTCCGTGCTTTATTTTTAGCGTTTCTCTCGATTGTTTTTTTTCAACTCTCCAGACTCAATCCCTTGCTTCATAGTGGACTCCGGCAAGAAGATAAAGGCCTCTCTCTATCTCGAATAGTTTTCCCTTGCACAAGTTGAATGAGTCCTCCTCATTCTACTTTTTGAACGCGAGTTATTTCCTTTGAGCATCGATGATTCAAATGTAGGACTGTATATACATTTTCTCGATTTGCGTGACCGTGAAGTTTTCAGTGATTGAACCAGCACCGTTGATTATTTCCACACCCCGATGAGTGTGTGACATAGCTTGGAGGTTTGGAACATTTACCGAGGTGAAAAGTACACGGAATTTTCAAGAAATCTTGCGAATGTATAGCCTATCTCTGTATTAATAGATATTCCAGCGACTCTCTTCATCAACGACTTTCAGTTCCTTTACGGGGCTTATGTACTCGTGTGTGTTGCTGCCCCTTACACTAGCACGAAATTTAGTTTCGAGATTGTCGCTTTAGTCCGATATTTTGTCTTATCTTTTTTAAAATTATCTTTTGTAGACTCTTCGTTCCTTTTCCGTTTTTGACCGCCCCACCCTTTTCCTCGTACGAACCTATCATTCCTCCTAGGAGGAAAAATAAAGGCCAGGGAAGATGCCTGGAAGGAGAGTCAACACCTTAAGAAAAAGAAACCCCAATTGATAGCATTGGAAGCCTGATCTCCGTCGTTACTTACCTTCGTCTCCTTGACTGCTATTTCAGATACCCATTGAGTGTGGAAGGAGTCGGAACTCTCGTCGCCCCGGAACCTGACTACGGACCTGTTGTTGCCACTCTTACGGTTGTCGAAACGTGTGTGTGCTTTTTTCCTCTCACTAAACTCGAGTGAGAAAAGTGTACCCCTCCAAGTGGAGCGGTGGGAAATTGTCTCGAGACTTTGAATGTAGGGGGCCACCCAGCCTCAACCCCCGGCCCCTGCAGCGTTTTCTCCTACCCGGGCCTCTTCTCCTCCCACAAAACCATGACCCCATTACCACGGAACGACGCTTCAGCTCTATTCCGCTCCCCCAGAGTGTCTTGAAAGTTCAGGACAGTTTTGAAGAAGAAGTGGAATTGGAGGAATATCAAGTATTAAAGAGGCGCCGACGACGCCCCTCAAGTCGCGTGTGTGTTTACTGTGTCTTTTGGAGAATTTCAAAACTGAGGGAGAAGTTTTACGAGAGTGTCCCCCGTAAGGAGTGGGGGTAGATAGATTGGTGGTGTCGACACCCTCCTCGTGTGGGAAGGCGTTGGAATCTCGTTTTGCTGGGAAGAAGGGCGGTGAGCAGAAGGAAGGCGTCCCTCAAGGACCCATTCACCCACCCATTCTCTCGACTCGACGACTCGTGACTCCCAGCGCAGCGGTTTTCTTCCTCGTCTTTCCGGTGAGTCCAATTAAATTCGACACACCTTTTCTTATACTCATGCATATTTAACAAGTTTCCTCTCCGTGGATGTTTAAAGAATTTAAGGTTTCAATGGTCGACGGTCTTAATTTGGAGGTTCAATGTGTACCTTCTCAATTCGCGCACTCCGCAGAAAGTGTTCCTATCATCCTTCACTTCATACGAAAAATGTTTGCTTATTTTTTTTAAGTGTGACCAGTAACAATTCAAATCAAGTTTGAAAATTTCAGTGCTGTATTTTTCCCATGTGATTGTTAGCCGCGTGTTCACGTATTTCTGAACCATCTGTTTTCCGTTTTCCGTTTTGGAAATATATACATAAATAAATATATATATATATATATATATATATATATATATATATATATATAAATAAAAATATATATACATGGATATATATATATATATATGTGTATGTTCGTCTTTTATGTGTGTTCCTATCCCCTTTCCTTATGTATATTTCTATGTGTGAATGAATATTTGTTCGGCGAATGGCGGGATTTCGTGTTAGAATGTGTGTATATATATTATGTGTATATATATATATATATATATATATATATATATATATATATATATATATATATATATATATGTAGAAAAGAAACATATACATATCCTTTTTCCTAAAATCTATTTCCATGTGATTGAATATTTTTTCATGTTTGAATGTGTATATGGTCAATGTAGCCTCCCTAGCAGTCTTTGTAGTTTGGCCTCCTTCTTCTAGCTATGCGTGCCACGAAACGCACAGTTCCTTTCCTTTATCACGTGGTATGATTGCTTTACCTACTGTCATTTCCTACTATGTGTCGTTCATTTCTCCTTTGGTGGATGAATAATTCCCTAACGCACTCTCTTGCCCAAAGAGTCGGGGCACATGGTTGCTTAAAACACCCGCAGATTTCCGTGTACGCTAAGTTTCCTCGGCAGCTAGGACGTGCCTACTTTTACCAGGTACCTGTTTTTCGCCGGCGACCGCGGCATCGGCCGGCACTGCCGGACTCGCTCGGAGATCGACGTTCCGATCGTCTTTGAGGCTTGAGTCACGTCTTTCTTCCGCCGGGAGGCCTTTGCCTTTCGTATTGTTTACTGGTTCAAGTTCAACAGACCTTGGAATAGATCTCAGGCTCCTAGCTATCGCCGGGTGCTTGTAGCGGGGAGGGAGTGTACACGAGTGTTTTTATTTCACTCTTTGGAGTCGTTGTTCAATTGGAGCGCTCTGCTTTTGTTTGTCCGCGCAGGCGTGCTCAATTTGATATTTTTTTCAAAATGGTGTTACTTCGCGTAAACACGCTTGCCTTGCAAGTGGACGAGAAGGCGAAGCCCCCAACTCCGTTGGAGGTCCACCTCTTCACGCTAGAGTCGCTGGGCCCAACACCGGAAGAGATAGTGGCGATTAAATTTGGATGCAATTGCCATTTGATATTCTTGAATATTGATTGACTTTAATCTTACGGCTAAAAGTATTGAATAAATGAAATGACTCCAGTAGCCGTAAACAGTTTACCTTTCAAAACAGAGTACAAATGAGGTTTGTTGGCTAACGTCAAAAGTCAGAAGATGGGGTAAGGTTAAAAAAGGAAAGGGATGAGAAAGGGGCACATCCCTTGTTTACCCTTCCCCCTTCCTCTGACTTGTGGGCTGTATACGGCTAATGGAGTCATTTCATTTATTCAGTATTCGATGTTCTTGAAGTTGGTTTACAATGAATAGGATTCTAGATAATATTCCGCGACGACTACCGATTCCATCCTTAAGTGGCCAGAGGGCCACAATCCACGAGACTTCCGGCAGCCCTTGCGATGTCAGGGTTCTTTGTCCCCCACGTGCGAGACCCCAATGGAAGACAGAGCTGGCGATCTGCAGTGTTTCGTAAAAATCCATCGCTCGTGGGAGAGCATGTGGGAGGGAGAAAAGATGGCGGCAAGTAGAAATATTAGGGAAGTTAAGGAAATATTTTTGCACTCTTGATCTGCTCGATTCCACCTTCCCCATCTCTCACGGAAAAGCGCACTTAGTTGCATTAATCCTCCGCAGTTTTCAGTGCAAATTACGTTTCCTCGATAGCTCTGGTGGTTAAAGCATCGGCCCTCTAAGTCGAAAGATCCGTGATTCAAGTCTCGGTCAAGGTTTTTAAACCTGTTATCTGCTCGATTCCGCCATCCTCACCTCTCCTGCGCTCATCTATACCTTTTCCTTATATCTATTTCCATGTGAATGAATATGAATAGATTTGGTAATCTACCGGCTAAGGTAGGTTTTTGGATGGACACAACTGCCAAATAAATATTTTGTGACTCCTAACAAAATACAATCCAGCAACCTCATCTACATCAGGTCCCTCTTCATCTCCGGGTACTTCCTTCCTCCCTTCATTCCATCCAACATCCCTATTCTGTTCCTGCCCTTTCCTCGCATACCGAACATTCTCCCCTCTATTACCGTCTTCAACATTCCACTGCCGATCCATACGCCCTTCAACCATTTCTCCTGCCTCCATAGGATTTCTCCCAACAAACCCCACGGTCACAAGGTATTAATGAATATCTCGGAAGTAATGTGATGTAACCGGGATCCAAAACTGGGCGTTTAATTGTCCGCTCGAGTGCTAATTTCAGGATCATTAAGCGTTGATTCTATTTGTTTGGAATATTGCTTCGGAATGCTTTCGCGAGAAATAAAGGATTACGGAATAATTTTTCAGTAGTTTCCTATATCCTAATGACATGGGAGCGATATATTTTAGCAGATTAATGACGATGAATAATCCTGTCTCCATTTTGAGATTGGTGCTTTCTTTCTTCGTAAGGCTCTCATCAGAATCAATTGGAGTAAGCGGATGGTTGCTTCCGTCTTCATTGATTAACCTTTGCACTCAATACAAATATCATTGTGTATGATTTATATTCAATAACGAAATATAGCGCGCGAAGGGATTTGAAGAACAGCGTGATAAGTTCGTATCATCGAAGTTACATAGATTTTTCACAAAGACTTTCGAAGTCCCTGGTTGGCACCATTGGCACCGTTTGCTGTGGCACCATTTGGCACGCTGATATTTTCCACCCCACCATTTCCACAGCACAATGCACCGTCAATCAAGGGAACTTTGAACATAGAAACGAAATCTTCAACGTTTAAAGAGACTTTTAATAATCAAACCACTTTACTTTTCCACATAAACTTTTTAATTTTTACTACCCAGGTTTCGTTATAATATAGCATCATTGTTAAAAGTCAGTATGAAGATTTTCCACCAAGTTACGCCAGAAACTGTTTTATTTGTTTAAAGAGAGTTATTGGTAACGCTATGTTATTACTGAGGAAAGACAAACATTTCTCTCTGCCTATGAAAATGCTTATTTCTGACAATTCATTTCATGTAAAAGGCGGACGTTTCGTAGTTCGCTTATATGCCTTTTTTCACTTTTTTGAAATATTGAATCATATGTGCCCTATAAAGATGGCGGATCTCATTAATAAATACATCAGTGCTAAGCAACAAGTATTTTTAATGGTTAGTATTGATATTCTTAATAAACGATAGATTATCTAAGTAAAATCTCAACAAAATTTTGCATAGTTTTGTCGGTTTCAGTTTCAGCATTCGATAATTTAGATTGAATTATGATTGGATGAATTTCATCTACATGGTACTCTGCAACCTGCTGCTAGGGTGTGTGGCAGGGGGGAGGGTAACCCAACACGAAGCATATTACACCAAATGTAGAAAACTTCTTTATTGTTAGATAGTGTGAGATAATTCAGATAATATGAATGGCGATATTTACAGGTGCGCAAAATGGTGTATAAAATCATGAAATTCGTAGGTACGCATCCAAGTCGATCCGATAGTAACATGAATGGCAATTAAATAATATTTAGATAAGATGATGACAGCATACTAGGCAACTTAGATTGAAAAAAAGAAGAATATTTCATTTCCCTAGCGCCGCGGTTCGCAATTATTTTGATCCCTTATCGTTGATAGAAAATAAAGACATCTTAAATCAATCTGTCCCACACTTTAACTCTCTAATTTTGAACATGATCTTGCCTACCGTAGTGCGATGATATATATTTTGTATAATATAGTAGGTAGAACAGTTTACGTATCTGGGAAGTGTTTTGGACCAACACGGTCAAAGTCAGGAGAAAAATTGCGCTAGGCAAAGAGGCTTTCACAAGGAGGAGGGAGGTTAAGAAAAGACTCGTAAAAAATTTGATATGGAATGTAGCAATGAACGGCGCGGAAACGTGGTCATTGAAGCTGCTGGCTATTGTGGGCGAGGAGAGGGGTTTGTTTGGGGAAATCCTAAGGAGACAGGAAAAATGGATGAAGTGCGTATTGATAGGCAGTGGGATGTTGAAGACTGTAATAGAGTGGGGATATTAGGGAAACGAGGAAAGGGCAGGAACAGATAGATATGAAGATGAAGAGGGACCTGATGTAGATGAGATTGCTCGATTGTGTTATGTTTGGTGTCTCAAGTTATTTATTTGATAGTTGTGTCCATCCAAAAACCTACCTCAACCGGTAAATTACCTTCGAATAATAATAATAATGTCGACTGTTAACTTTGCGGGCAACATTAAGAGGGATGGAAAACTAATTTATTTCCTTTAAAAAAAGAATAAAGTTAAAACTTCCTCCGCCCATTTCGAGGGTTTTCTTTTTATTTCCACCCAAAGATGGATATCCTAGGGAAAAGAAAATAAAATATCAAGCTCCTCTCAGTATTTTAATGTTCGTAATTCTCCCTAACAGATGAAATTGGCATGAGTCCCTGCGAAATTGAGATCCTTATGTCTAATCCTTTGGCGCATGCGACGGATAATGAGGGAGCAATGGCTGCAAGAAAAATCTTTTGACAACGCTGTCATCTGGGCCTCTTTGACTGCGTGTCCTTATGGCAACAGGTCGGACCGGATTTCAGCCTACGTTCAACTAGTGAATTTTGCCGATAATTTCGTGACATTGCTACCTTGTCCAAAGCAACTTTTCACAAACCTAGCTACTCCACGTTGCACTCGATCCAGTTCCAAAGTAAAGCCTACTTAATGAGGATCCCATGCTAAGGCAAACGAAATACCTTTAGTACCCTCGCAAATTTTGCGTCTATCATATAAAATTAGGGTAGTTTGAAATAAATAATTGGGGATCGGTATATTGCGATGAATAGTGCACTGGCATCCCACCCTTAGGGCCCAAGTTTGAATCAAGGTTTCAGGGATTATCGACCGATCCCTGCTTGGGGTGTCATATGGAGACCAATTCAAGTTAAGGTATGTCGGATGGGACTTGTGTGTCCTGTGTGGCCCCTGGTGGCCTCTCAGTCCTAAGGGTCGGCCAATTCAGGCGCCGGGTTTCCCTCCTCCCTTAAATAGCCAACTCTCCCAAATCATCCACATATCGCTGTTAAATGACACATGCGACTTCAGCTGTGGGTCGTCACCCGCCTCTTAATTACTGCCGCTGCGTTAAGCCAAAAAAAAGATGGCTTGGCATTTACGCTTCAGTTAGTTATCACTGTCCATATGTTAATACTTGAAATCACATAGGATACCCATGTGAATCACCACTAAGTTTTAAAGAGTGAGAGAGTATTTATTGGCTAGGCTTATTCCTTGATGTATGTTGATATGATGTAGCATCGAATTGCAATACAAGCTTTCGTTTTTTGTGTAGAAAAAAATTCTAAATGTAATGACTGTAATTTATGTATGGAGCTACGTTAATGTGTTTGGGAGCGTGATGTCGTTCAAGTTAAATAGTCAGTGACTTAAGGATGGTCATGGAGGAATTGCAACATACGAAGCAATTCATATGCTAATTATTCCTTCTTTTTCCGCCCAAGGTTTGTAAAAATATTATCGGAAAAAGTTTCGTCAAAATAATTTATTTCTATATCTGTATAACAATTGTAACAATACCTCTCAAAATTCTTCAAGTACATATATCCCTTGAGAGCGTCAACACGCACTTCTGCCCTTGGGCTTTTCCACAACTCGAAGGCTCCCTTTTTCGGTAGACGGAAGGTCTTTAAGTGTACACGTGCAGGCTACTTTCTTTGACGGCACTTAGTAGGATCCCATGATGGTATCATTAGGAGGAAGGATTACACTTTTGGGACCAAGAATAATAGTCTTCTGGTGCCAACTCGGGACTATGAGGGGGTTGGGGAATCGTCGCGATGACGTTGCAGAAGGTCTCCGCAAGCAGACTCTGCTCTTTTGGTCGTCCGTCCAAAGACCTTCGGGAGGACGAATTTAGCGCTGATCTTTAATATTGCCAAATTGTCAGTGATAATAATGGTGTGTGCAATGCGGCAATGTACGTTCTGTGACCGTGCGCACACTTAACAACCGACGGACTAAATTCAACGCTTCAGTCACACGTTGCACGTTATCGTCGGATCTTGACGTCGACGGCCGTCCGGCGCAGGTGTCCTCCTCCAACGTTACTCTGTCGCCCATATTTGAAGAGCTTTTTTTTACTTAAAAACTGCAGTTTTTGACATAATTTCATATTTGAACACTTTGAAAAAATGGCCAACGTCTCCGTACCCGATTTTCTCAGTCCAAAACAAAACATGATGGCGTATCGTTGCTCATACGTCCACGGCATATCATACGCTTGCACCGAGTCACTCGGCAGGGTTCCACTAAATTCACGATACAGCTTGAACGAAGGCTCGCAGGCGATTGGCGCTTGGTGCGTGATAAAGGCCAGAGCCCCCACCGCCAAGCCTGCCCAATTAGAGGGCGCTGCTACGCACGGTCACCACGGGAAGAAATAGTTACCGATACTTTTTATGCAACCTTTTCCCTTGTTCATTATGCGTGATATACGAGTCAGGAACTTCCGCGTGTGTCCCGACTTCTCTGTGGCCAGGCTCCTTTTGACCGGGACAGATGTCCTGTAGAGACTATTCCAAAGCGCCTCCGAGAGAAACACGGCGTATATTTGGTAGTACGTCCCTCCATGTCAGAAGTGTTTACTATGTAGGATGGTAGCTTAGGCCAAATGTCGTCTCATTATGGCTTGCCTTGCAAATTCGTCAGGCATTTGGATGGAAGGATTGGGTGGCATGGTGGCATTTCTTAACGTTTCCTTACGTGGTGTAGGGATAAGGGCGAGGGGCGGGAACCTTACCTAGGGTTGCGTCATTTCAGCCTTTGTTATTGAAGAGAGAGTTTATAATTATCCTTGCTACCGAAATAACATTTCTCACTAATTACGTAAATGCCACAATATCAGACTGTAACCAGAATTTGAAAATGTTTCACCACTTATTATGACACCACTAAAGTAATGCGGGATAATGCTAATATACTTTTAGTATTGCAAAACAATTAAAATATGAATTGTTTGCAAGTGCAAAATTTAAGTTATCAACAGATGATTGCATAGAAAAACACTTGGACAAAATCTGAGTACAATTTTTTTTTCCTTTTATCTACGTAGTCTAGGTGGCTCCTCCATTAATTAATTATAACGCCGCGAATGGGAACAGTGAGGGTTAATGATGCCTTGTGGATTCTTACCATTTTGGGAAACGGATAAATAGACGGCTGAAAAGTACCCTTTAAAGGAAATACCCCAGAGCCACTCAAGCCGTTCAGGAGCCGGAGTGGCTGGGTGGGAACAGGAAGACTCACGACATAGTGTCTGGAAGAGGTGATGCGAACGGTCCTTTTTCGTTAGAAATCCATCGGAATCACGGCGACAACTTCCTCCAAGACGGGCATCCAGTTCCTAATAAATTATCACTTTGTCCTATTCGAGTTATCCGTTTCACTAACAAAAGAGTTTATTTTTACATTTGCACATTATTATAAACATTAAGTGATTTCCTCATCAATGTGGTCTAAATACATGAATGTGTCGAAGGAAGAAACCGAAATGAAATGGAAAGGTTTCCTTTTGAACATCCACGCAGATTATGATATTTATTCTGGAAAATACTGTTGTACTGAAGGTCAGTTATGCCACTTCGTTGAATATTATTAGATAATCCACCGGTTAAGGTAGGTTTTGGATGGACATTCCTACCAAAGAAATATCTCCTAACGAAACACAACCGAACACCCTACTTTATATCAAGCCCGTATTCCTCTCCGTGTACTTCCTTCCTCCCTTCATCCCGTCTAACATCTTCATATCCTATCCGTGCCCTTACCTCTTTTGCCCAATATCATCCCCTCTATTACAGTCTTCACCATCCCACTGCCGATCATTACGCCCTTCATTCTTTTTTTCCTTCCTTCTTAATATTTCTCCCAACAAACCCCTCTCTTCCCCTTTCGCCATCTCTAGTATTTCCTCAGTTGTTTTCCTTTCGGTCCATTTCACCTTCTCCATTCTTCTCCACACCCACATTTCAAAAGCATCCAATCTACGTCTATCCTCCTGCTTCAATGCCCACGTTTCCGCCCCGTACCTTCCCTCCATATCAAAGTTTTTACGAGTCATTTCTTAACCTCCCTACTCAACGTCCCCGTCATCAACTTCCTCCTCCTTGTGAAAGCCTCCTTGCTTAGTACAATTTTTCTTCTTACGTCCCTACTACTTTGACAATTTTGGTTAAAACACTTTTGAGATACGTAAGCTCTTCTACCTGCTCTAATTTTTGCCCTCCGATTTTAAATTTAAGCTTAGCTCTTAGAAATTGAAAGATGAAGGTTAATCATGGAAGAGCATGGGGTGACAGGGCAAATAGAAATTATTTTTAGGCAAAGGTGGTGAGAGACGATACGGTAAGACGCAGGGGGACGTTCATAGTTACGGTATGAAAGTGAGACTCAAAGAGAAGAACGAACATGTGGACCAAAAGAAGATGAAATGTTAAAAAAAGAGATGTAGAGGATATATGAGCATACAGTGAGGGAATACTTGGCCCGGTTTAATATCAAATTCATCGTCATTACGTTGAAAAGGTTCAATATGTCATTACTTTATTCCTTTGAACCGAAAATCCTTAAAGAAAACTTATCTAATTTGAAAAGCCTCATTCCAAAAATACATTGATAGGAAATTACATATTTCGTACTTGCCTGCCATTAATTCCCAAATCAAAATTATGCATAGGTTTTGAAATATGATACTGCGTGAATTTTCTTCTGTAATTGGAAATATTTTGCTGGATTGATTTTTATGTGAACGTTCATGTGAACTTTAACTAAATCGTTTTATTAACCATTACTTCAACAACCTCTTTTTCGGACTGTAATCTCAACCCATTCACTGCTTCGAATATTACTTAAAAAAATAAAATTATAGCAAATTAAAGTAAACGTAAAATAGCATATGATAAGCGAATATAGGAGAAATTCAGTGGAGCATATTTGTTTCTTAAACGGCGAAAGACAGTTTGGAGATTTATCGACAGAATATTTTTATTGGATTGGTCATAAAATCAAATGGCATTGAAAAATTTGAATTTGATTCTAAATATTATCCTAGAGATCACGTGAAAATACAAGTCCTTCAAATACCGAAACTTGGGGATAATACAGAAGCCGAATGCATTAGGCTTTCAGTTTGGCTGTCGCACTACGCCCGGTCGATTCAACGCCGTCGGCATCTCGAATGCGACCGCAGCCCGAGCTGGGCTCGCCGTCTGCCGCTCCGTCGGTTCGCCGCGGCCATAACTCGCGGAGGGTTTCCAGTTTATGAAACGCTTATGTATACAAGGGGGTGGGAGGACATGCAGCTGTGTTTGCTTCCACTCCTCATCTTCCTCCCATTTCTCCGCAAATACCACTCGGATACATATTCCTTCCCGGACCGAGTTTCCAGGGAGACGGCGGAGGGCGAGATGAAGCAAGTCGGGCGACTCATCGCTGCCGTTCGTTGCTGCCTGCCGGCGGAGGCCATTGCTTAGCGGCGCGTCCAATTCGAGGGGAATTCTCAACCACCCTTCCCCTACATACAGTGTCTCAAGACCTTTGATAGTCACGCCGACGTTACAGATACGCTACCCATGCCACACTAGGTGCAAGTTAATATATACATGATCCATTATGAATGTATCGTGCATGATTTTTTAAAATATCTCTGGGGAAACTAGATTAATTAATCGTACTGGTAGAAATGCTTAAAATTCTTGGTAATACTCTTCCCCTGCATCAATATTACACTTACGGAGACGTGTCTGCCACGCTTGGAAGGAACTCCTCTCGACGGGAATGTCTCCATCTCAGGAATGTGGAGTAACGTGCTTTCGAATGTTTTCCACGGTCTCTGCCCAATGCTTTCTTCCTTTCAGCTCTCTCCCTCTCTCTTAATAAATCGGAGAAACAAAATCAAGTCGCCCGGAACCAAGTCGGGACTTAAAGGGGGGCTGGGGGACCACCCCAGGTGGATGTACTCCGGGCCAGGAAGTTGTTAACGATGAAGGACGTGTGGCAATACGTTCGGCACAAGCTTCCCTCATACATTGCCCATTTCCAGATCCTCGGTCTTTATCCCATAACTGTGCCAAAATAAACAATTGCCGGATCTGACGGACGGATAAGCGAACTCGCTTGCCTGCTAACCAGCAACGGATCCTGGGCTCGAATACGGTCACGGGCGTTTTGACAAAAATCCAAGAGGTTCTCTTTGTAAATCTCATGATCGCAACCCAGGAGTGGTTTACCGGTGCCACTCTTCCCGAAGACAGGCCGGGGAAAATGACAACGTACTCGAGCATTAGATATGTCACACCATTACGTACACCTAAAAAAATCTTTCCGGTTCTTAAAAACATTCTGTGTCGATCGAAATAAACTCTAAAAATCCTCGATAATCAGGAGATATTAATGAAAAATATGCACGGTTTCCGCAAAAAAAGATCCTGCGAGGCACATCTTACGCTTTGGGTTCATGATATTCTTACTTCGGAAAGGAGCAATGTTCAAGTGGACGCGATTTTCCTAGATTTAAAAAAAGCCTTCGACAAAATACATCATGGTAAACTACTCGCAAAGCTAGAATCACATGGCATTGATAAAAAAGATGAATGGTCGGGTTCGAAGAGTAGTGATAGATGGAGTTAGCTAAAATGTAGTAAATGGAGACGTTTCAGGCGTGATATGGTGGAATAACATGATTAATTAAAATTAGCAATTTTCCACAAATATTTTTGTGGGTAATTGCTAATTTTAATTAATGCTGTAGAAGCAACTTCAGGTGTTCCCCAGGGAAGTGTCATTGGACCTCTTTTATTCCTACTTCACGTTAACGACATTGACTCCGTAGTCACTAGTAAGACACGTTTATTTGCCGACTATGCAGTGATTTACTGTGATATTCGTGATCCTGAGGACACAGCAGCTTTGTCAGATGACCTTAATGATATAAAACGTTGGTGCGGCACTTAGAAATTAGAATTAAACTTTAAAAAGTGCGTAGTAATAATTTTGGGAAAAAGAACAACATCATTCCGAACGCCTACTGCATCGGTAACACCGAAATGGAAAGTGTAGGCTCCATTAAATACCAAAGCGTTACCCTTACTCACGACCTTTCTTGTGTTACACACATTGGAGGAATATGGAGTAACAAGAAATAAGGATTTATTACAAGAGTACTTGGTGAACGTGATGAAAAGGTCAAGGAGAGAAATATTATCTGTCGTTGGTTAGGCCTCATTTAGAATGTGCAGCAAGGATATGTGATCCTCACGAAGTTGGATTAATTGCCGCATTGGAGTAGCGCAGACGAGTTATATTTGTGAAACGTTGTTTTGATAAACTAATTAGCGTACCCTAGTATCATATTAGAGAAGATCTGGTTCACATTGGAGGAGATTGAGACTGGGAATCACTCAATGGAGCGAAGGTTCATTTACGCGGAATAAACCGCTTGCATGAATTCGAAAGAGATCTCTTCAGCAGTGACGATGTTGAAAATGTATTATTACCCCAATTATACTACGGTACTAAATACAACTATTTCAAGAGTTCTCATGGTTAATTATGACATGGCGTGCCTTGCCACCATCAACCCTGCCAAGGTTCCGGTCTCCCGGAAGTGGTTTTCCTCGGAAATAGCCGAGAATTCCGCTCTTGCATAATCTTACAGAACTCAGGCCGACTGCCAAGGTGTAGCATGCACAGAACGACATTAACGACGCGAGATGTTAGAATGGACAAACCAGAAATGGCCACATCCTTGTAGTTATGCTACACGTGTTGCTTAATGGTTTTGTTTTTGCCTAAGTTCCAGGACTGCCTACGTTCCAGGAGTATCATAGTGGTACTAGATTTGTGAATCGTTATTTTGATGAATTTAGTATCGTATCCAATATATTATAAGAGATATGATGGGAATAACTTAATGGAGCCAAGGTAATTTTCAGATTGAAGCTCTTGCATAAATTGGAAGGACGTCTCGTTAGCATATTAATATTAACCCCTTCATACCTCGGTATGATGGGGTAATATTCATTAATCAATTATAATTCACATAACCAAATGATGGGCGCAAGAGGGAAGAATTTGAATCCTGGCGACTGCCGTTATCGGCCCGATAGGCCGTGTGTTGTGCCCGGAAGCGGGGGAGGCAAGGCTTCCGCAGTCGTCATCCCACGAAACACTTGCTGGGGAAAAATAACAGCACTAGGACAGAAGACGAAAGTAGTTAGATTGGCAACATAGAATGTTACGACAATGTTGAGGACAGGAAAATTAGAAAATATTAAGCGAGAGATGGAAAGAGGTAATATAGATGTTTTAGGTCTCTGCGAGGTGAGATGGAAGAATAGCGTGAATTACTGGAGTGATAATTATAGAATAATGTACAGCGGCGGGGACGAGAGCCAACGAGGGGTTGCCGTAATTTTAAATAAAGGGGTAGGAAGAAGCGTAGTGAACATAGAGGAAGCGAAAGATAGAATTTTACTCGTAGAGATTAAAGCAGAGCCGACGAACTTGGTCATTGTTCTGGTATACATCATGCCACCGAGCAACCACAAAGAGGAAGAAGTCGATAGGATGTTCGATGAGTTAAGCGTATCAGCAGGCTGTAGAAAAAATCATGGATGCTGGAGAAGAGCGGAATACTATCAAAGAAAAATGGGAATGTATCAAGAAAGTGATAAGGAAAACCGCAAAAGACACTTAAAACTTAACGGGAAACAGATAAGGAAACCATGGATCACGGATGAGATGATTACAAAAATGGAAGAATGTAAATTCAGAATTAGGCAAATTGAAATACAAGGAGTTAAACAATAAATTGAGAAGGGCCACAAATAAAGCTAATGAAGCATGGTGGAAAACGCAGTGCGAGGATATAGAAAGTTTACAGAAGAAGGGTGCAATTGGTGCTCTATACAGCAAGGTTAAGTTATTATCGGTAAATAAGAAGGCAAGATCTGTGCTAACAGTTAAAGATAAATGGGGTAAGATAATAGTTGACACGAAAAAGATCCAAGGGAAATGGAAGGTATGTATAGAAACACTGTCTGGTAAAGAACTTATGCCAACAGGGATCAACATAGAAAAGGAACATGACGTAGAGGAAGATAGCTTAGGTCCGGGCATACTCGACGACGAAGTAGAAAGGGCATAAAGGGAAATGAAACCTATTAAAGCCGTGGAGGTGGAAAATATTCCACCGGAACTGCTGAAATGTTTAGGAAAATGTTTCTATGAGGAAGGAATCTGGCCGGGAGGCTTTGTGAGATCAGTGTTATATTTTATTCCGAAAAAGGTAAAAGCTACATCATGTGAGTACTACAGAACAATAATTTTGATATCCCATGCAGCTAGAGTTATTCTCAGGATCATCAACAAAAGGATAGAGAGTAAGGCACATGATTACTTAGGAGATGATCAGGTTGGGTTTAGGAAGGGGTGAGGTAGGTTTGATGCCATTGCGGTAATGAGATCACTAATCGAAAAGAATATAGAATACAATCAGGACGTATTTGCCTGTTTCGTAGATTTTGAAAAAGCGTTTGATAGAGTGAATTGGGAAAAATTAATACGTGTATTGCAGAAAATAGGAAGAGATTGGAAGGACAGGAGACTGATCCGCAACCTGTACATGTCTCAGACCGCTCAGGTGCGAGGGGGGAACGGAGAGTCCAGATGGGCAGTCTTAGGAAGAGGTGTAAGGCAGAATAGCCCATAATCACCGGTGCTGTTCAACGTATATGTGGAGGAAATGATTAAAGAGTATGCATAAACACATGCATGTGTATACGAGTAATATGCATTTGAGAATGATATATTTAATATTTGCTAACAGATATTGAAATACATATAGCGCCATGAAAATTATGAAGCACTATATTTAATTAAAATGTTGCCCTCTTTTAATTAAATAAGGTTATTCCCCAAAATTTATTTTTGCGACATTGTTACTGGCTAATCCATACATATTGTTTTGGGCGTATTCCATTGTGCATATGAAAGTTAGATGCATGAAATGAGACCAATCACTTTCCTACTCGGAACTATTTGGCTCTCTCTCCGCACTTGACAGCTGAAATATTTCACCGACCATCGCGGTGAGCACTGTCGGCGGAAGTTTCATACCGTAATGCTCACCGTCAGCGATGTGGTCACTCCGTTTTGAAAACAGAGAGAAGTAGTCGTACTGTAATCAGGCGTTTGAAAGGCAGAGAGGCTCGACACAGTGTCCCAGATGGAACAAGTTTAATTTCATTCAACGACGAATTCGCGACACAAAGTTAAAACCTAAAGGCATTACAGCAGAAAGTATGTATGAAAGATTTGTGAATATGACAGTGGGAAGAGGAGTACAGAGTGGTAGTAATTAATAGAAGGGATAACATTTTCTATTGGGTAACATACATGGGTTGTCCCAAAAATAAGTAGAATAATTTCTTTGCCACCAACGTAGATGGGATGAGTGTGGGGTGACTTGTGGTGGGAAAGGTAATCTTGGGAAAGCAACGCGACCCACGTCAGTTAACTATGGCCATTTACAGTTTGCGGATGGCTGATAGACTGTGCACCCATGTTCGACGGCCACGTCACCAATATTCTCAATTGCCACTTTCCATGGAGCAATGATATGCTATCAAATCGCGCATTAATCTTGGAAAATTGGGTTTCGGAGAGCATAGTTAAGGGTTTAAGGATGCTTATGGAGATGGAGAAATGTCCCGAGGAATGGCTTTCTGCACAGGATGTTCTGGGAGGGCAGAGAGGAGGTTGACGATGAGGAATGCCCATCAACAACACGGTGTGATGAAAACTTGCAAAAAGTGAGACAATCAACTCCGATTGATTGACCCAATCCCGAGTGTCAGGATGTTAGTAGAAGAGTGCAATATTCAGAAAACCACAGTTCTTACAGAAGATTTAGCCACGAGAAAGGTTCGTGCCAAGATGATCCCCAAGGTGCTGTCGGAAGACTGCTTGCGTTCCATTCTTGCCTTTGACCTCTTGGACAACTAGGAAAATGACCCGAAATTTTTAGAATAGGTGGTTACTGGTGACGAAACATTGGTCTTTGAGTACGACCCAAGTTAAACCCCTCTTGAGTACCATTTTGGACCACTGGATTATGTCAAAAAGGCCATGACGAGGTGCCTGAACGAGGGCCCCGCTGATGCCTTACAGGAAGCGTACCAGAATCGTGGTAGAGGCACCGGCATTGGTGTATGTCGATACATAAGGGTGCTCTTATGAAGAATTTTAGCATTTTTGTTCTTTAATCTGCAACAAATACATTTTCCAAGATTTATTTTTCTTATTTTTGGGACAGACCTTGTGATATTAAACTTTGAAATCTCTATGTATTTAAACCCAAATGGAACTACGTGATGTTTATCGTGGCGTGTTACATATCCATTGTTTATTTTTTTCTCATCCAAACCATAGGTTTTACAACAAAATAATATAATTCATAATGTTTTTTTTCCTTTAATTTTCGTTTTACTGACATTTTTGAAATTGTCTCCCTTGCAGACTCAGCGTTCTTGATTATTAATTTTACGTGACTGTTCACTCATTGTGCGAATGTTTCACGGACAATTGCAAATTCGCAGATTTATTTCCAATCTCAGAGGGAGAAAACATTTCCGCTCAGTCCATCCTAATTATTTCTTAAATTTATGACACCATTAAATTGATAATTACGCTAATTATGAACGAATGTCCGTGTCAGATTGTTCGGGTCTTGTTTAAATATCTGCTCTTGAGCGCTCATTTACCGGTAACTACCTAGATACGCAGCCAAATTAACAATGTCAGGTGCGATGACAAACAGCTTCCGCTTTAAATGAACCGTATAGCATTACATATGAGACCGGGAGCTGTGCTATGAAATGTTTCCCTGCAAATAAGCACCGGAATTTAATTGAACGTCTTTCCGAGTCATTAAACTTCACGAAAGTATGCTTCCTCACTGTCATTGTTAACTCAAGAGCTCTTTTCGCTGTTTCTGTACATATATAGAAGACGATCCTATAATCATGTCTCCATAGAAAAAGTGCCTAAATAATAAAGAAGTCCGAATAAACGAAGAATCGGGAATGAAACAGAAAACACTTTTCGTCGTTGGTTTGTGTTATTATTTTAAGAGTGCTTCAGACATTGGAAGGGACGTCTCAAACTGTGGATCTTAGAATCGATGGAAGTAAAACCATGTGTGTCAAAGCGAAGGCGTCGGAGTATAGGAGATGGATTTCAAAATATAAATCTCTGTGTTCTTGGAGTATCGAAAGTGAAGAGTGTGTTGTCTGATATGGCTCCGTCTTAAATCGCTGAAACTTGTTGAGGAAAGGAGATTAATAAAGAGGTTGAGAAGAGGACTTTCTTCGTTGCCATTAATCTCTTGAAATGTAACTCCAAACTAGAGATTTGAAAGACCAGCTGAATTATAAATGCACTCAACAGAGCGGTCCTCAACTACGGATTGGAAGCAAGGACTATGTAAAAAGGGCCCCTAATTATTTAGGAAGGACCAACAATTGTCCAAAATATTGAGAATTAGATTTTCGTACTGATAGATTCAGGTGTTCGTTTTTTCCCGCGAACTGTTCGCCACAACAATAAAAGGGGGAACACCTAAGAAAATAATAGGTGTCGGAGATTAAATTTGCACGAAACACTCTCCAAGGCTGTCGTCCTGACGCCCCCTACCTACTGAGGAAATAGAATATATGTGGAGTGGCTGGTGACCTACCACCCCCTCTCACACTTCCTTGCGACGGCCTGATAGGTTATGTGTTTGCAAAAAAGTGGATAGATATAAGTATCAGTGGCAAATGAGAATGCCTCTCGTGTCTTCAAACGAAAACTTGCGCGGAGGATTTGTTTCACAGGGAGAGAGATGTAGAATAAGAGCAAATAGCTAAATAGAGAGCGTTTATCTGTTTATTTATTTGTCTTGGTCCGAAAACAGCACTTTTTAGCCTTTACATCGGACAACAATTTAAACACAACAATAACAACATTTGACAGGGGTGAAGGTATTTGCCCCAGATGGCAGGCTTGGCTTGGTCACGTGGGAAGGATCCCAAAGAAGTAGCTGCGTTGGGCGGGCGGGGGAAAGAGGAGCAGACAGGAAGAGGTGGACAGAGGAATTGAGTGAAGTTATGTACGGCGCGGAAACGTGGTCATGGAATGAAGAGGATAGACGTAGATTGGAGGCTTTTGAAATGTGGGTGTGGAGAAGAATGGAGAAAGTGAAAAGGACCGAAAGTAAAACAAATGAGGAAGTACTGGAGAGGGGTTTGTTGAGAGAAATACTATGGAGGCAGGAAAAATGGATGATAGGCGTAGTGAGTGGCAGTAATGGGATGTTGAAGAAGACTCTAATAGAGGGGAGAATGTTAGGAAAAAGAGGAAAGGGTAAGAACTGGGCATTGAAAGTTGAAATGGAGGAAATATGTGGAGATGAAGAGGGACTTAAAGTAGGATGTTGGGTTGTGTTATGAGAAACAAGAGAATTATCTCTGTACCGATTTCAAGAAACTGCGGGAGGTGCTGCAACATTAACTTAAGTTACTTTTGCGGCATCTCCCGCAGTTTCTTGAAATTTGTCTAAGGTATGAACAGCCTGAGTGTTTAAATTGGCTTTAACCTCGTGGACTGTGGCGCGTCGCGCACGACTACAAATGCCTGTGACATTGTATGTACGGCATTTCGTCACAACATCTTGTTCCTTTAAAGCCCCCAAAATTTCAGAGTGTAAGAGGACGTCTCGGTAGCTTAACTGGCTAAAGGACTCGGCCGGACATCGACGGATCCGGGTTCGAATCCCGGTCAAGGCGAATGATTTTTACACTCTGAAATTGTTGCATCTCTGTACCGTTTGGTAGCTTGTATGCATCCAAAACTTAATTTGACCGATAGATTACGTATATTCGATGGAGAGGAGAATGCTAGGCAAGCGTGGAAGAGCCAGAAATAGGATGGGGATGTTTGACGGGACTTAGAGGAGTATATGGTGATGAAGTGGAGTTTATGAAATATAGAGTAGGCTGTGTTCCAGTGTTTCTTGTTCGGAGAGGTAAGTAATTGTGTTGTAGTGCCGTTGTGTTTGCATCGTCATGTGGAATGTCCACCCAAAAAAACCTATTTTAAACGAGTAGAATGGCGCTATCGGTGATAATTATAACGGATTTGATAATTCGATAGGCGATGGTTAAATGTCATCAAGGTGGGGATTGATATTATTATGTGAGGCAGTTGTCATGGTCATGGTGCCGTTGCTGACCAACCGTTCAGATTCGGATATTTGTGCAGTCTTCCAAATTTGTAAACGCCAACTGAGTTGCTTGGGAACATTTCGTGATTGGTTCGACTTTAAGCATTAATATCGATCACAATGAAATGTAACCGATGGACTTCTTCTCAATTATTTTCCCAATGACAGGGTTCGTTTCGGATGGCATCACCCCTGGGACATATCCGTATTTAATCTCCGGGAACGTCCCTTAATTGGTGTACTTATCTAAACCCATTAAATCCGAGGATTTGGGACTAATTTGGGTGATCGCCCTAAATGAGAGCACTCTGAGGTGCATGTACGTATCTCTGGTGCGCTCATTAATGTCAGTTAATTTTTATTTTATTTTTAAACCCGGGATTGGGAACTGGAGGATAGTTCGTTAATTCAACAAAAAAGAAACCTTGTTCTATTGGGATTATTTCGGCCGATAGGGATGTTTCGCCCATGTTTTTCACTATGTGCACTAGAGTGAACATACGTACGAATAGTTTTTTGCGTACGTGTGTGTGTTTTTCGAATTGTCACTTTTCATATTGAATCCGCTGCACTTGATTGAGTGGGTGAATGCTTTCGATGGCAGAAGATCGTTATGCAGTTAGGGAGACAGGGAAATGTTTTTGAAATCCAGAGGTCAATCCGTGTCGAGTGGATTTGGTCAGCGCTTGAAAAACGTAACTATCTTCATAGTTTATGAATTCCGACGCTGTACGCCATCTGTTCGTTTTGCACGCGCGGGACGTGTTTCCTTTGTTTTTTCAGAATCCGTGCGATTCTTTTTTTTTGTAATCGATGGATGTCGCATCAATCTTTCCGTAATTTTTTTATTTTTGAACGAGTGGCCTTCAGACAAAACGTTTTGTTTATTCGCACTCTGATGTTTGGAAATTAAGTTAGACAGTGTCATGCAACGAAAATGTAATAATAAGGACGATGATGAATCTATGTCATCAGTGTCATCATACGGTTGGCAATATTTTCAAATGCTACTTAAAAACTAAGTTCCGCGCGAAGTGAGTTTCAGTCATGATAATTTACGGACCTCAAGTGAGGCTCGTCCCAAAGTGGACAGTGGTATATTTTCTGGGTAAAACGTGTATCGTCTAATATTTTGACGACTGGACCTCCTTAATGTGGGGTGCCTGCCATGTGCAATCAATCCATTATGGAAAAGAAAGGATATTTCTATAAAAATCATCTATTTAAGAATAATGTGTGAGACGATATAATTTTCTCTGTTCTATTAGTTTTATTTCGCCTTCGGAGGCACATTCATAAACTCGTAATACATCTGAGCAATGGAATATCCTTCATATTTATTTGCAGTCATTGTCTTAGGTCATATAAAAATATACGCGTACATGAAGTAATGTACTTGATTAATCAAATTATTCGTCAGGTAATATCTCGACGTTCTAACCAAAACTGCAACTTATTCTCAGGGTCCATGGAGCTAAGAACCGACTCGTTCCGTTTCGAGCAATAAGCCCTAATATCACATGAAGGTACCGGAATCTTTTTTTCCCGTGGCGTTCCCGTTGCGTGGAATCTGCCTTTAGTGGAGCGTGTGTGGTGTTCCTCTGAACACTCTCGGTCGAAAGGACAACCCCAAACGGCGCGCGGATTGACACGGGAGGCTTTCTCATCGCTATCTCGACCACCCCCTCGTGCATGCAGGAGTGCTCCAAGAGTCTCAGAATGATAGCAAACTCCCCGAATCTCCGCGTACCACTTCCTCCAATCTTCTTCCTCTCCCTGAAAAGCTTACCGATAGAGTGCTCTCCCCGGCCTCCTCCTACTCCTCTGCCGAGGGATAAAAATCATAGTTTCTTAGCCAGCTGAGAAGAATACTATTTTTGCAAGAGGTTGGTTTAAAAAATCTCATAATAATTATCGATAAATTTATTTTCTCTAATGTACGAGGGCTGTCCGGAAAGTAGCATATTCCTAAAGTAATGCTATTCGAAAAAAATGCTGGGATAGATACAACATTTTTATCGTTTTCATCTCAAAACTACATATCTCTACTATTTGTTATAAATATTTTCCAAACAGAATTTTAAAATTTCATGTCATATCTCTGGAGTAGTTTTACGAATTCCTTCAGCATGAACTTCTGTGCCGCCTGTGAGATCGCAGGCAACCGATGGCGTCGCCATCTCTTGAAGTTCCTCGTCGAGACGAGCACATTTGGTGACCTAATTTTTCAGTTGCGTTTCCATTCAAAAGAGTCACAGAAATCTATGGAAAAATTTTATAAGGATTCCAGAAAAACGCCGATTTCCGCGAACTTTTTCGTTTTCGAATCGGGCGGCGACCACTTCTTGAACATCATCGCGGACAATTGTCCGTTCGCTCTTCAACGAACGACAACACTGCCGCACTCAACTATTGTCACTCATCACATTTGGCTCGAAAGAGAGCACGATTTTCCCGATGCTAGCAGCATCTTTGAATTTCATCAGTAAAATCCTTTTCACTGATCGAACTTCGCAGTTGGCGGGAATTTCAATTGTATTGTTCATTTTGACTCGTTATTGTAAACAAAAGACGTGTGGCGTGACCATCCAACCACTGCAGTTCGAGGCGTACTGAACTACTGTGTGTGTTCGTCAATAGAGAGAACATTCCCCTAATTCCTACGCCGGACGAAAATGGAGGTTACTTTCTGGACATTCCTCGCATATCCTCGATTTCACGGCACGTTAGCAACGGGAGCCTCGCACCAACGGGTGCTAGTACCCAGTTCGCTTAGCGTGTGTCCATCTTTTACACAAAATGGCAAAGGTTATCTTCAGTCTCGAAAATACTTCTTCGACCTTAAAAATGGTGCTCGCCGAAGAAACTATATGTTTTGGAGGAAATCGGTGGAGATTATTCTGGAATGTGCACATCTTTAACCCACCGAGTTCATATTTCCTTAATTTGAAAACTCTGTCAACGATTTTTCAATCACTAATGTTTTTTTAATGATAGGCTTTTTGACAGTAATCATGCATGAAGATTGATAGCTATCCTCGTGTTAGTTGAATCCTCGTGGAAAATCCAGTTTGCGCCAGCCTATTGTTTTCGTAACACTCCTCTCGCTACGATTTACCGGATTCTTGAGTTCCTTGCGACGCCGAGGGGATTATTATGGAGCGCAATGATAGATTCAGCGGGCGAGATAAAGTAAGGGACCCTGTTATATATATATATATATATATATATATATATAGAAATAGGTATAAGGAAAGGGGATAGGAAAACACATAATAGGCGAAGACAGGACATGTGGGGAAGGCGGTTTTTGAGCAGATCACGAAAGTAAAAATATTTCCCTATCCGGGATTTGAACCACGGACCTTCCACTTTCCGGGCGGATGCTCTACCAGTTGAGCTAATAGGGAAACCCGATTTACCTTGAGATCTGCGATCTTATAAAGCGCCAAAGTGCTCCGATACATATTGCCCGAGAGATGGCGTTATGGAGCTGTTTCACCCACCAAAGGAGAAATAGACGGGACACAAGAAGGGGAAAGGATAGTAGAAAAGCATTCATACGATCTTATAAAGGATAGGAACGGTGCGTTTCATGGCACGCATAGCCAGAAGAAGAGACGAGCCACATTGGCCGGATCCCGGATAGGGAAATATTTTTACTTTCGTGATCTGCTCAAAAACCGCCTTCCCCACATGTCCTGTCTTCGCCTATTATGTGTTTTCCTATCCCCTTTCCTTATACCTATTTCTGTTTGAATGAATATTTGTGCGCCGTATGGCGGGATTTTCAAGTTTGAATATATATATATATATATATATATAAGTGCATAACAAAAGTTGCACAAATGTATTGGCATCTAGATAAAAATACCCCACGTCCACCAAAAATATATGTGGCACAGGTAACAAGCACCAATTGGGATGAGAAACGGTAGAAAAGTAAAAGGGAAAAAAATATTAACTAAAAACATCAGATAAGGGTGCAATTTTACCTACGTGTTGGTGAAAAACTTTGTTCAAAACAAGTGTTAATTTCACCCATTATAAAATAGTACTTTGGTACACGGAAAAGTAGAGAATGGAAATGTACCACAAGCATTAATGTAATAGACCTCAACCATACAAAGATGGGCCATGTGGGTGTAAGAAGGAGGATGTTCCTTCTATTTATGTCCATGAAACAAGATTCCCACCCATAATTTTACAGGTAATAAAATGTGACAACCCGATAAATATAGTACACGTAACTATTTAAAGTTAATGATTTACTGAAGAACACTAATTATTTCCTGAAGTATATAAGGCTGTCCGCGTGCAGTTAAATCAGTTTGTGTGTATATTTATTAATACCTGTATATATCATTGTTGATGGATGGAATAATATTTCTGCGTGTGTGGAGGAATCCCCAACATCCCCCGCCATACACCCTCCTAGAGGCTGCTTGCGGTTTATTGCATAGATGTAGATGTAAAATGTAGAGCTTTTCTCGAATAGGATACGTAGAGATTAAATCACACATATTTTGCAGTCAAATCCGATTACGCGAAAGAACATAATTGTACGTTTTTAATGAGGCAAATGACCTTCACGAGTGCACTCGTTCTTTCCAGGATGAATACCTGAAGGCATAATTAATTCTGGAACACCTTGATCACTTTCGTGAGAGAGCGCAAGCAAAAGAGACACAGCGGGGAAATAAATGCGGGGGTGACGAGGACGACTAAAAAAAACTCATTTAATCCGCATAACCATCTTCGTCATCGCAACCTTGGTTTTATTTCGTCGGAAACATCTCATACTATAGTTCAGCGATACATTCCCCTACATTCACTCCTAACAAAACACAATCCAGGCAACCTAATCTACATCAGGTCTCTCTTCATCTCGGTCTACTTCCTTCCTCCCTTCATCCCTTATCTAAGACAGCCGTATCCTGTTCCTACCCTTTCCTCGCTTGCTCAACATTCTCCACTCTATTACCGTCTTCAACATCCCACTGCCGCTCAATACGCCTTTCATGCATTTTTACTGCCTACTTAGGATTTCTCCCAACAAACCCCTCTACTCGCCCACCATAGTCACCAGCTTTAATGACCACGTTTCCGCGCCGTTCATCGCTACGTTCCATATCAAAGTTTTTACGAGTCTTTTCTTAACCTCCCTACTCAACGTCCCCGTCATCAACTCCCTCCTCCATGAGAAAACCTCCTTGCCCAACGCAATTCTTCTCCTTACTTTGACCGTGTTGGTCGAAAGCACTTCCAAGATACTTAAACTGTTCTACCTGCTCTATTTTCCCCTCCTATTTTAATGTTTAGCTTAGCCTTTTTCTTTCTGGAAATTTGCATATCCTTTGTTTTGTTAATATTGATTCTCATCCCATATTTATCGCACTGAACCTCCAATTCACTCAGCAATGCTTGCAACCCCTTGGCTGACTGAGCAACTAATGCTTGGTCATCAGCAAACCTAACCGATTTTACGAATTCCCCTCCGACTTTCATTCCTACCTCCAGTTCTTCCCATGCCTCTTTAATCAAGTTGAACAGCACCGGTGGCAATGGGAAACCCTGCCTTACACCTCTTCCTAACAATGCCCATCCGGACTCTCCCACTCGGACCTAAGCAGTCTGAGGCATGTACAGGTTAAGGATGTCCCTCATTTCCATCCTTTTTTCTGCCATACACTCTTTAGTTTTTCCTATTTCACTCTCTCAAACGGTTTTTGGAAATCTACGGGACAGGCGAGAGAGAAACATGAAAAATTCCTATTAAACTTTATTCATATTTATGAAAATAATATTGTTTACGGAACTGAGCCCACGTCTCCGTGGAAATGTTTTCATCTCCCTCATTTCTTGCAACAGTTTTTATTCGATCAATTTTTTGAGAATCATTAATCATTTTTGTTTGTCGTTTGGACATCGTTCTATAATCTTTCACTCAAGTCAACGGGTAAAAAAATTAAATCAGGAAATGGGATTTCTTGCACATATTTGCATTATGGATTAGAATTACGGGACTAACAACGGGTCACCGGTCCTTATCCATCGAACTGCTTCCGTTAAAGAATGATGAGAAAAACCGAGTATTTTTATGGGATGTTTATTGAGATTTTTTGCTCGTAGCGATGAAAAAAAGGTTTTTGCTGATGACACTGAAGCAGAATTTTCTAGAGAATGTAGACAAGGACAATTCGTAGGTGCTTGAATATTGCGTGTGAGAAAGCAAATCCTAGCTAAAAAAATACTTTTGGTCTCATATAGCTAATTTCAGAAATATTAGATAGATAAATAGATGGAAGTCTTTATTTGGGCGGAATTGAGACCTAATTTTCCCTTCTTCCATTGAACCCAACGTCGAATACATGTTATATTTGGAACATAATTTATAATTTCATGCATGCATACACGTAAATACATTTATATAGACAGTATACGTATATAAATATGTATATATACATTTTTATTGACAGAAACAAATTCATTATGCACAGGTTTGCGCATCGAAAAGAAAAGGTTTTATGTATACATATATATATATATATATATATATATATATATATATATATATATATATATATATATATATATATATTAATATGTACAAATATTCATTCAAACAGAAATAGGTATAAGGAAAGGGGATAGGAAAACACATAAAAGGCGAACACAGGACATATGGGGAAGGCGGTTTTTTAGCAGATCACGAAAGTAAAAATATTTCCTTATCCGGGATAATACCTTATACCTATTTCTGTTTGAATGAATATTTGTGCGCCGTATGGCGGGATTTTCAAGTTTGAATATGTATTAATATGTACATATATATATATATATATATATATATATATATATATATATATATATATATATATATATATATATATATATATATATATATATATATAATTAACTAATTAGTCATAGCAAACACAGAAGCTAAAACATATTAAAGAGGGACTCACTATTTCTCGAATTTTTGGTGGTGCAACCACCTTTCTCAAGAGGAATTAGGAACAGAACTCTTTAATATGTTTTAGTTTCTGTGTTTGCTATGACTATTTAGTGAATTTTATTGTGCATGTTCGTGGCTTTTCAAACACAGAAACATAAAGGAAGGACACTCACAGTATATATTGACGTTTCGACGGCCCGGCCGGCCCGGATTCTGATGACGACGGCCGGGCAATACATACTGTGTCAATATATACTGTGAGTGTCCTTCCTTCATATTTCTGTGTGTTGAATATTTTGTATTTGTGTGTTTGTGCGTCGCCGGAGAGCGTCAATTTCAAAGATATATATATATATATATATATATATATATATATATATATATATATATATATATATATATATATATATATCGATGATGCGGAAGTACTCACGAGAGCAATATAACTTTTGGACGGCACAATGGAACACAGAATAAAACAGATAACACGTAAAAGGGCACTCACACTGTAGATGATTTAAGCTTTCGGCCTACTCCGAGGCCTTCTTCAGGTCAGACATATATATATATATATATATATATATATACATACATACATATATATATGTATATACGTATATATATATATATATACACCCACGTATACATATACATATTAGAAGGGTTAGTTGAATGACTTTCCTTTTTCAACTATCGTTTCACTCTGTTGCGGGTGGTCTTCGTATGAAGGACGCAACAACAATGCAAGACTGTTGGAATCTTCAGCTATATTTTCAGATATTTGTTGTTTGTTGTTGTTCAATCAGCTTAGAGTATTTTTTAAGTATTTCCATTGACTATTTAAAAAATTGCATTTTTCGTAAATATATGTAACAATTGAACCTAACTAATGTACTTGATCTATTATTTAGATGGCCTTGATTCGGAAGTCATTAATTCCCTAAGATTGAACTGTTTCTCCTCTTAAATTATCTCATAATCATGAATAACATAACCTTACCACCGACTAATACATGGTTTGCATAAAAATGTACCTGTAATAAACATTTCCAGACGTGCATTATTTGAAGTGCTGAATTAAGACCTTTTTTCATTGCGGAAGCAAATACAAAATGATAATATCATATAAAAAATATAGCATGATATGTTGAGGGGGTTCCTGCTTAATCCCCCTTTAGTATTCTGATATAATTAACATCAATTGCACAACATGAGAAAGAAATATCAAATAAGAAGACAAAATAGCATTAAATTACAAAAGTGATGTTGGACTCGAATTTAGTACAATTAGAGATAATAATTTGTATAAGGAATAAATATATTATTTTATGAACACACTTCAGTTTACCAAGTCATACAAGAATGAAGACCGTCGGTTAAGTGTGTGCATGATCGAAGATCTCATTGGCATTAATAAGACAGAATCATTGCACACACCATAATCACCTTAAATTTGGCGCTGGAAAAGATCTTTGCCCTAAACTCGTCCTCCCGAAGGTCTTACAGACGGACGACTAAAAAAGCAGAGTCTAGGGTGTCTGCTTTTGCGAAGACCTTCTGCAGTGGCATCGCGACGATTACCCAACCCCCTTACAGTACCCACTTTGCACCAGCAGACTATTATTCCTATTCCCTATCAAAGTGAAATCGAACATCCATCAAAGAATACCACCATGAGACCCCACTAAGACCCGTAAAAGAAGCTAGCACGCGTACCGTTAAAGGACCTTCCGCCTACCAGTGAGTCTTCGAGCCTTGGGGAAACTGCTGGTAAAAGTGTTTCGTCGCTCTTAAGGAATGTACTTCGGTGGGTTTTCATAGGCATATCGACATGTATTAGCAATATATACATAAATAAATCTCTTCCCGTTACTTTTTTTACATCATTATATTAGTAGGAAGAAGGACTTTTGTAGACTATGACGTCGTATTGTGGTTATTGAGCAGACAGTTATTTGGTAGTTTTTTCCATCCAAAACTTACCTTAACCAGTAGATTACCATAAAAAAATTAATGTATCCGTGCCACTTAAAGAAAATATATCAGCTAATCGAAAAGTCCTAATAACCTGTTCTTAATTCCTTGTGCACGATTCCGGGATGGATGTGAATTATAGGAGAGGGGAGCACTGGGATAAATCATAAGGAAACTGGAAAAATGGATGGAAAACATATTTCTATGCATGTAGAATACTGTGATATAGGAGAAAATGTTAGGCAAACGAAGAAAGGACAGGAACGGGACGTTGGATGGGATCAAGGGATGAAGTATACAGAGATGAAGAGGGGTTTTTGCGGAGAAGGGTTTTCGGTTTGTTTTTTTCTTGGGAGAGACAAGAGAAATATTTGGTAGTTTTTTCCATACATATATATATATATATATATATATATATATATATATATATATATCCGAAAGGAAAGCAAATGAGGAAGGACTGGAGATGGTGGGGGAGGAGAGGGGTTCGTTGAGAGAAATCCTATGTAGGCAGGAAAAATGGATGAAAGACGTATGGATCGACAGTTGAATGTTGAAGAAGGTAATAGAGGGGAGAATGTTGGGCAAGCGGGGAAAGGGTAGGAACAGGATAGGGATGTTGGATGGGATGAAGGGAGGAAAGAAGTACACAGAGATGAAGAGAGACCTGATGTAGAGTAGGTTGTTGGATTGGGTTTTGTTTGGAGTTACAAAATATATATTTGATAGTTGTGTCCATCCAAAAATCTACCTTAACTGGTAAATTACCTAATGACAATATATTAGTAGGAATCCATTTTGCCTATTTTTAAACAAAAAAACTTCAATAATTCGCCCAAATTTCTCATTTTCCTCTTCAAATGAATAAAATCGTTGGGCAATTGACATTGCCTTCAATAAGATTTTCCTTATCGTAGCTATGGATTGAATCTGATGTAATGATTCCTAAATACTAGTTTTAATTCAAGCGTAGAGACTTTTGCATCTGATTTTTAGCATTGTCGCTTCAGTAACAGATTTCAAAATCGTCTTGAAAGGCATTAAATTGAGTCATTTTACATATTGTTACTGCGCCATGCTTTGTATTAACTTTATCATTAATTTTTTAAATCTAATCTGTATCCTTTCTTTTCGTCATCGTCATGCTTTTCTGTATTGTTTTTCGATTTCAAGTCAGGAGATGAAAATCGTGTTTTCTTAAATTGGCCCCACTGTTCCATACGGACGGAAGATCCATTCCGTTTATGTTATCATTAGGCAATTGCGCTAAGCACTTGAGAATTAAAATTTCAATGGGAGTTCGTTAAAATGAATCCCACTCAAGGCAGAGTTAAGTTTTCTCCTTTGAAAAACATCTCCGAAA
This sequence comes from Hetaerina titia, assembly GCA_037158775.1. Classification (NCBI taxonomy): domain Eukaryota; kingdom Metazoa; phylum Arthropoda; class Insecta; order Odonata; family Calopterygidae; genus Hetaerina; species Hetaerina titia. The sequence goes on along the minus strand of CM073769.1, from coordinate 9,632,134 downwards.
TTTCCGATGAACAAGTTCAACAAAGGAAATCGGCGAGATATATAACATACTCAATGATAAAAAATGTCCTACCGTATTTTTGTAAATTTTACATCCTATAGACTCCTAAAAAGAGTCAATTTATTTCCGAATTAAATGGAATCAAGCAGAGACTTTGAACAAAAAATTTTATAGAGAATTCGGTCACCATCTTGTTGACTACTACGGTTTAGGGGATGAAAGTCATTAGGCGATGGGAAAAATTATTCTTATTTTAATTTTTTTTATGTTTTTAACTCTCCGCATTCGATGACCTCAACTTCGTTTTTCTTTACTTCTTCTTCCTTTTAACTTCATTTTCCAATTTAAAGAGTTTTAACAGTTTATTCTTAATTTTAACGGAACTTTGCTGATTAAAGCGAAAAGGTAAATGTAAAAAAAAACATTTTTAAATATTGTGGAAGGTGGGGAAAAACATCTAAAAAGTCCGAGGAAGGGAAACCACTTAAAAGTTAGTCTTTTTTTATAAACTTACAGAAATTAAAGGTTGAAGTTTTTAGCTCTCTTTGGATGAAAGGGTTTCTCTTCATTTTTATCATTATAATAATATAGTTCTACGGGTTAAAACATCACATTAATTTTATTTTGATACCGTTTCGAAAATCACTTGGCAAAAATAACTGTCTAATCGCTAATTTTCACGGTTCCAATCGTTTCCACGAATTAGTGCTGCATCAAGGTAAGTCTGATTCGGTAGTGAATCTTCTGCAATGGGATCAACTAGGATAGCGTGTCGAGAAGGTTTAAATGGATTAATCATGTCTCCTCAGCACAACAACTGATAATTACAGAATGACTCTTGCGTTTTTTGCGTCATTATTTAGATTAGACTCGTAGTAAAACTAGACGTTACCCTCACACACGACCTTTCCAGGGTGAAACAATATGAAAAGAGTACTGGGTTATTGTGATGAAAAGTTTAAAGAGATATGTTATCTTTTGTTAGTTTGGCCTTATTTAGAATATGCTGCTAGTAATATTAAGGATTTACGAAGTTGGATTAAATGCCGAATTGGATCGCGTGCAGCGAAGAGGAGCTAGATTTGTAAAACGTTGTTATGTTGTTACTAAGTAGCGTAACCAAAATATTAGAGCAGCTATGATGGGAATCACATATGGAGCGAAGGTTGAATTACAGATTGAAGCTTTGCATAAATTGGAAGGACATTTCTTTAGCATTTATGTTGAAAATGTATTATTACCACCATAGTAGGAGAGATCATGCCAAAAAATTAGGGAATATTAGTGTAGAAACGATAGATTTAAAATGTCATTCTTTCCACGAGCAGTAGGGGATCATAGTAGCAACGTCCAACTCTGTTAGGGGTAACAATGTTTGGGTCAAATATAGTCTGGTGTGCATTCATCCCCTGCCAAACTCCCTAGCGGTGGCTTGGAGGATACTAATTTGTAAATAAATAAGTAAAGTCATTGCATATGTAGTACCATTGTGTATTCCCTATTCCACCGAGCTTCCAATACCCAAAAGCCAAAAAGCTTTCACAAGGAGGAGAGAATTAAGATGATAGAGACGTTGAGGAAGAATATTAAGAAAAGACTCGTCAAAACTTTCACATGGTCATTTACGGCGCGGAAATTTTTCCACTTCAAATTCCACTCCAAATTTCCACTTAAAATTTAAAAAATATTTTTGTAAAAAATACAGTAAAGAAGACATTGTTCCGTTTTTAGAAATTGTTTTCCTAAAATCGATATAAGATGGTTCAGTACCTCAGGACTGGAAGCTAGCCCATTTAACTCACATTTATAAAGGCGGGGATAGGGATAAACCAACCAATTACCGACCCATTTCTTTGGCATCGACCTCTTGTAAATTATTGGAACACATTATTGTCAGTAACATACTGAGGTTTCTTGATAATAGGAAAATACTAAGCCACAACCAGCACGGATTTAGAAAGAGCAGATCTTGCGAAACACAATTACGTCTTTCCATTCACAAATTACTTAGAGTGGAAGAAAACAACACACGAGTCGATGATTTCAAAAAAGTCTTTGATGAAGTCCCACACACTAAATTGCTACCCAAACTTAGATGCTATGGAATCAATGAGAAAATTATTGATTGGATTAGAGATTTCTTGTCAAATCGCAAACAAATAGTAGTCATCGATGGGTTGTGCTCAAAGGAAAGAGATGATACTTCGGGCGTCCCCCCAGGGAAGTGTAATAAGACCTCTTCTCTTCTTAATATACATTAATGACTTAAGCGCACACGTTAGTAGTAATCTCAGGTTATTTGTTCGTGACACTGTGGCATGAATGGAAATAAGGAGGCAACAGGATCGCGAGTTACTCGCTAACGACTTAGACACAATCTCGGAATGGTGCAAGAAATGGGGATTAATGCTTAATATAGACAAAGGTGCAGTTTTGAAATTTTGGAACAAAGGGAGTGGCGACCAGGACATAAACTACGAAATAGAGGGTTCAGTACTAACTACGGCCAAACAAGAAAAATATTTGGGGGTAGTTCTAACACCACGCCTTTCATGGGGAGCACATACCAGGAAAATATGCGGATCCGTTTTAAAGAAACTCGGCATCATCATAGTGGGTGGTATGGAAATGTAATGAGAAAGTTAAAGAGAGGTGTTATTATGCTCTTATTAGTTCTCGTTTGGAATATTCCGCAAGTATTTGGGATCCTTGGGAGGAAATCTAGCAAAAAGAACTATATTAAGTCCAGAGTAAATCCGCCAGATTCGTTAAAAATATATATGACGAGAACACAAGTGTCACAGGTCTCTTAGGGGATTTAGGCTGGGAGCCACTTGAAATATGAAGGGAACAAGCGAGACTTAGACTTTTAGAAACATTCAGAGCCATCGAGTTTAGCGATGACACTAAAGGAATAATAATGGCCCAAACACTACTTAGGTAGATCAGAGCACAAAGATAAAATAAGGGAGATGGATTCCAATACAGATAGATTCAAATACTCATTCTTCCCCAGAACAATGAGGAATCATAATAGTAAGAAACCAAAGTCACTTTAGAAATATTAAAAACATTTAAGTTGCAAGTCGGAGCAAAATTGAAAATTGCGAAGATATTAGTTTTAAATGTAGGTGCATGTGTATGTTTGTTGGTAGTTTGTGTATTCGCGCATGTGTGTGGGGTGTTAAGGGTTTTAGCATGAATGCATGCAATGTTTTGTTTGTGGACCTTAAATTTGTGACTTCTGCATACGGTTTTTTTCTTTCTAAACTACGGGTGGTGTCCTGACACCCCCCGCCACACGCTCTGTCGGCGGATTGCGGGATATTGAGTAGATGTACATGTTTAACAGATGCTGCTGGATTTAATCCTGACTCTGCACTATGAAACGGCCTAATATGTGAAACTTGATTCAGCGGTGACAAATTATGCGCGTATCTCCATTGCAAAGGACGTGTTCTGACGCTAACCTGCGCGGCGCTTGGATCCTTCCGTCTAGCGCCAGTTTAATCCAATTTGCCCTAAACACACTTTGAAATAATTTAAACTGTAAGTTTTGCTGCTGATAGTTTAAACTGTAAATCTGCTAGCGGTCACCAGCGTAAAATCAAAGGATTCTAGAAAAAACAGTTTAATGGATATAATAGTAATAATAGTTGACTGTTCCAAATTCATAGTTATCTTATTTACTATCGGCGTCAAAGTTTTGTAGGAAACGTGCTTAAATTCAAAACAAATAAACAGTCGTTGCTATGAAATGTCGTGAAACTTTCAAAGACGAATGGAAACTAAAGATTTGACCTAAAGACGCAAATCTCGGTTTTTACGGGAGCACTCGCTTGGATTGTCCGATTGTTATCTCACTGAGTATAAGAATGCGCACGAGTTGTAAGAGGTTTCTCTCACTCTGTTCCGCCGCCAACGAAGTTGAACTTAGAACGCGATGTAGGAATGAAGCAAATAAACAATCCGTTGCTGTGCAATATCCAAACAAACTTTCCAAGTCGCATAAAACCGCGGTGATGCACTCTTCGCATTGTTGCGCCCCAACTCGCGTCGTATTTTTTTTTGGCTACGAGCAGATTTCTTTTTTAAATCTTTTTGCCCCCTCCTTCCCACGAAACTTTTGCGTGCGTCGGAGTGACGTGGTATCTCTCCAGTGGCGTAGAGTATCGCACTTCCCGTTTGGCGTCCCGTTTTGAAGCGAGAGAATGGAGTAAAATGGGGCACGCATGCAAATTGAATGGAGCAAGCATTAATAACAGAACGAGACTGGCGTTTCGGCGCCGCGTTTTCTTTGCGGCCACGTGCCAAGGGAGTGGAAATCCATCCATTTCCCTGGCACGCGCATTAAGCCGTCCCGGCGTTTCTTGGTATATATATTTCTGGGACTCCCAGACCCTCCCTCCTCCACCGTTACAATCATCCCTTCCGCGCTGTGCAATTCAAACTTATTGATTAATTTGTGGTCCCCTAAGAATTTCAAGACAAAACGCATAGAACTGGATTATTTATTCCTTATCGCTGTAACTATTTTCATTAATATTTATTAATTTATCAACGTAGGGTATTTTATACTTCTAATTTTCTGCGATGAAGTTAAAATGTCGGCGTCCAATTGCTGATAATTTTGTCGATAAAATATAGTTTGCAAATGTGATTAGAGTAAGGCATAATTGGACACTGATTTGACAATTCGAACTGGTAAATTGGAAAGTGTAAACTTTTAAAAATGAATGAAAGATTATTTAACTTTGTGGCAGGTTTAACTTCGCTTTCAAAAATTAATTAACCCTGTCGACTTTCCCATTATTTACTCATTTTATAAAGCGGTGAATAAACAGCCAATGGTGTCCTTTTACGTCTAATTGAATGTCGAATGCATTGTTGAAAGTTGAATGCTCATTGGCCTTTATAGTTTTTTTATTTATTTTTTCGTTTATATGCTACAATAATAGTCTTATATGCATGATGTAATATTAAGAATTGTCATAATTTTGCCGAAATATTTTGTTCAAGAGTTTTTTTTATACTTTAATCAATTTTGATGACAATGTACGAGCTCGTACATGCGTACATGCACACACACACACAAATGTGTGTATATATATATACATCATATAACATTTAGATGGCACAATAGAACACAGGATTAAATAGATTTAACGTAAAAGTCTGTTGTAAGCAGTAAACACTTAAGCAGTCTGTCCTGAAAAAGGCCTCGGAGTAGGCAGAAAGCAAAAACAATCTACAATGTGAGTATCCTTTTACGTGTTTTTGCTCTCGTGAGTGCTTCCACACCATATATATATATATATATATATATATATATATATATATATATATATATATATATATATATGGCACCTGCAGCTCCACCCAAGCTAGTTGATTTTTCGGGTACCAGGTCTTCCTGGGAAACCATAACCGGCACAGGGAAAGGAACTGGCCCACCTACCCTGATGTGTGAATATTCGCACGCCGTCGGGCTTGGTACATGGGTGAGCTCTACCATCACCTACTAAACCGACCTTCGGGTTGATTACTGTGTTTATGGTTATATATATATATATATATATATATATATATATATATAAATTTCAGTATTGTGCCCACGGACCTCCGCTGATTGCGTGGTATGTTATGACGGCCTATGTCTCAAAAAGACACTTTCAAAGTGGTGCAGTGCACTCAATTCAGGGCTCTTCGAGGAGGTAACTCAATACATTTCCTTTCATTATTTTTTTGGCCATATGTTTCCACGTACACATGGAGTGAACCTTCAACCAACAATCCTTCGGACGAACCGGAAGGGGAGCATGTGCTCCCCTTCCGGTTCGGCGCTTGCCAATGCACTCCGTCTCCGGCTGATATATATATATATACATATATATATATATATATATATTCTATTTTACGACCGATTTCAAATCCCTGGAGAGATCCATCCCTTTCGAATCCGTCTCCTCGACCCGTTTTTATTCCATCCCTCTAGCGTAAGATGGAGCACGCCCCGCTAGACACGTCTGCCAGGGTTTTCATGTCTCTCAGTTGTTCTCGTTTTTTTTTGTTTCCCCACCGCCTCCACCCTTGTCCTGCATTCCCTGCAAGCGTTGCACTAACCTCACTTCCAAAATCAATGTTTATCATTTTTCTTATTATTCACCTTTCGTATTAATTTTTTTTCGAATCCCCGCGACACCGTAAGTTTGAGAAATGTGAATTGAGGATCTGGGATTTCAATCGCGTACAAGTTGGCCATGAGCCGGCTACAACATAAGGGTCCTTCCGAACGTGTGTTTTTGTTGTTTAAGATTTAGTTCTTGAACAGGCAGCGTGGAAAAGTGTAGGCAACTCTACGAATGAGAGAGATAGAGAGAGAGATCGACGTTCGAAACGTGACATTTTTGACGTTTTAAGAACCGCAGATAGTCCGGGAGAATAAGTGTTTTCTTTTCTTTTCATTTTTTTTCTTCACATTTATTGATGCAATGGTGTATGTGTGTGTGTTGTAGAGTCTTTCCACGCAGGAAATGGAGCGCTCTCTGCTAGGTTAGGAGATGTTTGCCCCAAATTTTTTTCCACTTCTCCTACTTCTATTTAAGTAGTCAGAAACATACCGCAGTTCCCTTCCCTTCGTTCCATTCGTTTGGGGTGGATTTGGATGGGGGTATGCAGGGGTGGCGACCCCACTCGTATCTTGCCTTCACCTCAGGCGACCTGAATAATATAGGAGAGGTGATGAAATGTTCAATTCTAGCAGGAAATAAAATACCTTACAAATTATGCAGTCATTATTGGTCAGTCCACGTCACGCGGTGTCGTTTACAAGTTTGCTGGGAAACGTCAAAATCGTATCCTAAATAGGTTTATCAATGGTGAAATTAGTTTGTATGGCGAGTCGAGAGTATTATGTACCGTGAAGTTGGTCAAAAGCAATTGGGTCTTGGGCTAGGCCTCTCTTTTAAGTAATTGTCAACGTAATTGCGCCGTGTTCATAATGGTTTTTCCTCGGAAGGAAATTGTCCAAGTTTGTCCCTTGCAATCAATTTGTTTCCACTCCCAGCGATTGGCCCCTGACCTTGATTGGGCTGGTGACATGATCAGGGGCGGCGACATTTGATGATATGACCTTCCAACGGCTTTATTATTTTACCTTTTTTACCAACATTATTTTTTCCATTCATCGTTTAATTTTGGAATTGTAAAATCCTCGCGTCGTTTTTTATTCGCTATTATTCAACAAATCACGCATGTTCGGGTAGTTCGCTTGACCAATATGATAAATGTTATTTTTGAATGTGTTTCCATTCCTAATTTCCTCTTAGTGATCGTGACGGTTCAGCATAATGCTGAAGGAACTTCTTCCAATAGAAATCAAAATTATTATGAAGCATCTGTTAAACCTATAATAAGTAAATAATTTTGTACTCTTATATTGTGAATGTTAGCCCACTGGCTAAGGAATGTTTATTTCAATAGACTTGGGGACGTTATCATTTTTATCCTCATTGAAAGACAGCGCCCCCTAAAGTTACTCACAAGAGTAAACCGTTAGGGATCATAAAAAAGAGACCATTTTAAAGGGAAGAAAATGAGGTAAGAGGGCGGGATAAATCGCGTGCAGGTGAATCATATGGTGTGTGTCACTATGACAACGTGCCTTAGGTGGATCCAAATCCAAGACAGGTTCTTCAAGTGGCTGGTGGTGTGGTTCTTGTTGTGGTAAGATGTTTGTCAATCCCTGTTGCCTAAGAATTTCTGAGGCTATAGAAATTATGCTAGTACCTCTTGTTTTTTTTTCTTCGTTGCCATTTGCTATTTGACCCTTAGCAGTGTTCTAGATTCGGTTATGGAGATATTTTGAGGAAGGATCGAAGAAAGAGAAGAATAATATCAACATTAGTTTTAATAAGTCAGAAGAAGGGAAAGATTTATCGGGCGAAATGTGTGCATCCACTGTTCTTTATTCTCGTACGACTAGTTTCAACGCTTAGGCGTCATCATCAGGTACAAAAATAAAACCAGCTGCGGCCCATTTATATAGCATTTATGAGCGAGAGTGGAGTGGGTGAGAGAGGGGCAAAAAAGAGGGGGAAAATGGGGTTGTGATCGGCGTAAATGGGAAGAAGGAGAGGGATGTTAAGCGTCAGTGATTGGTGGGTTCACAATGGGGGCGGGGGTGATGTTGTGTCTTTCAGTGAAGGAAAGGGGTACCTCCACGATTGGGGATTGGTATTCAAACAATAATTCGTTCACCAAATGACCCGTTTTTAAATTCTTTCTAATTTCAAGCTCTTCCCACTTGTCCATTCTCATCCCTTTGTCCATCTAGTGTAAGAGTTCTGGGTTGAAATCACTCTCATCCGTTCCTGGGTTGAAATCATCTCATTCCCCCCTCTCTCACCCACTCCACTCTCCCTCATGAATGCTTATATAAATGGACCGCAGCTGGTTTTACTTTGTACCTGATGATGACGCCTAAGCGTTGAAACTAGTTGTACGATAATAAAGAACAGTGGATTTAGCCATTGTGTTCTTAATGAAATAAATATTAAATAAAGTTTTTTGAGCTGTGTGGAAACTCTCTTTCCAGGCCTGGAACATTTTGGACCGAGCAGTTCAATCAGATGTTGTACGTCGGAAATCAAGACTAACTTTTAAGTAAATTGCGTTTAAGCTTATCGGTTTAATTTATATGCATATATATTTTTATATACATATATATTTTAACGGACCAACTCTAGTAATATGATCTTTGGCATATGGTGTTACAGATAGAAATAGCCAATCCACTCACACACGCAGTTGCAAGGAACGATTTTGGAGAGTTAATATTTAAAACCTTTTTTTTATAAACGACGACGTTATCGCTTTTTCACCATCTTGAAGTAGTCACAAAGAGAAAATTGTTGGAGATTGGCGTCTCAAAGTGGTTCATCCGTTGCTAGTTGAGTCAAATGCCATTAAAAAATAGTACCGTATGATTATATTCATCAATCTTCATAAAGATGATCTGAAAGAATATACACGTATTCCTTCACTTCGTAACAATAAAAAAGTTGTGTGAATCCAAATTCTTTATCAACTCCGTGAAATGCATTGTTGGGAAAAGTGAACTTTTCTCTTGAACTATTACCTTCAATATGTTCATTCAATTATGAATGCTATCAGAAAATTATTTTTATGACTCGTGGGTGATTGCCACGTTTCTCCATGGATTTGGCTCCGATAAATGTTTTCACTTATAGTTATTATTTCTTAAGGATGATGACGTTTTTAATAAGATCCTTGAATTCGATCTTGAATTATTCAATTTAAACATAAGTCAATTATTAAAGTAGAATGAAACAAATTCATTCGAACAATCTCATTAAGAATAGCGCCGACAGCAAACATGCGTAAATTTGACGATCCGGTCTGTAAATAATAAAACAATTTCCAAGAAACTGCGGTAGATGCCGCAACATTAACTTTTAAAGGAGTCACCCGCAAAGTGTGCATTTCAATCCAACAATTTTCGAGTGTGATCAAATGTGGCGAATGATTTTTACGCTCCGAAATGGTTGCAATGAAACAACTGCCTAGTAACGGCGATGTTCGTCTTGTTGCGGGAATGGTTGTCGCCTTTCCATATTCTGCTATAGTAACCATTACACTGACTTCGTCTGATATGAAAAAAATACTTCAAGAGAAGAAAACCTTTGGTGTTTGCGTACATACCACTGGATCGCAATAGTTGATGTGAATTTATAAAAAAATCCCTGTTATTTTAAGAGATATCTGCCCTAAATCAATTTTTTGAACGACGGAATTTTTCAATTTATTATTCGAAATACCTGCACGAGTCGGGCATTTATGGAAACAAAAGGGAGTTCGAATTTGAACGCAGAATGAAAACAGGAAAGTGATATTTTGGTAATTGCAGGAAACATTTTCACACGCTGGATTTTATTTTTAAATTACCTTCCGTCGTGACTTAGTGCTTTCGTGAACTGATTTGTTTGTTTTTTGTGTGCATAAAACGAGTAACAATCACACGGTGCGAACTCTTTCGACGAAGTGTATTCGGGGACAATGCTTTGAATAAATAAATTACATATATATATATATGTGTGTGTATGTATGTATATATGTGTATGTATATATGTGTATATTTTTTTCATGTAATTTATTTATTCAAAGTATTGTCCCCGAATAAAATTCCTGAATTCGAATATATATACATTCAAACACGAAATCCCGCCATACGGCGAACAAATATTATTTCACACATAGAAATAGATACATATGGAAAGGGGATAGGAAAATACATAAAAGACCAACACAGGAGAGGAGGGGGAGGCGGATTTGAGCAGATCACAAGTGTAAAAATATTTCCTTATCAGGGATTTGAACCACGGACCTTCCACTTGCCGGGCGGATGCTCTACCAGTTAAGCTAATAAGGAAACCTGATTTACAATTTTTGACTATTTGGACAATTGACTGGATTGACAATTGTGGACTATTACATCAAAAAGAGAGGTCTCAGCAAAGACACTGTTGATAATAAAGGCGAATCTATTTCTTTGTATTATTTCTGAATCAATAAATGGCAGTGTTGCTATGCAATGACGGAAAACTATTTCACAGCGGCGTATTCATAATGAACGTCCCCGTCATCAACTCCCTCCTCCTTGAGAAAGCCTCCTTGCCTAGCGCAATTCTTCTCCTTACGTCCCTACCACTTGGACCGTATTGGTCCAAAACACTTCCGAGATATGTGAACTGCTCTACCTGCTCTATTTTTCCCCGGCTATTTTAATGTTTAGCTTAACCTTTTTCTTTCTGGAAAATCGCATAACCTTTGTTTTATTAATATTGATTCTCATCCCATGTCTATCGCACTGAACCTCCAATTCACTCCACAATGCTTGCAACCCCTTGGCTGACTGAGCAACTAATGATTGGTCATCAGCAAACCTAACCGATTTTACCAATTCCCCTCCGATTTTCATTCCTACCTCCAGTTCCTCCCATGCCTCTTTAATCATTTCCTCTACATATACGTTGAACAGCACCGGTGACAATGGACAACCCTGCCTTGCCCCTCTTCCCAACACTGCCCACTGCCCTGTACTCTTTTTGTGGTTTCTAAACCATGTGTGGGTGATGACTAACCGCTTTCTCCTACATTGCTCAATTGCTTCTCCCCTCGATATGTGTGTATTTATATATATATGCAGGTATATATATACATATTATATATATAGACACACATACATGTGTGTAATCCGATCCTTGGATTGAAATACTGGAAAAGCGAGATAGCGCTAGCCAATAATAACACAGAAAAACACACCCAAATGAATCTCACACGATTTCTAAACACATAAATGCACACGCGCGCGATTATAAATTATTTATTCACTTACCCACCCATATATAAATATATGACATCATTAACGCTTTGAAATTAGGCGGCACTCCTTAGACCATTCCGATAGTTCTTTTAAATTGTTGTAGAGGATTCCCGCCGTAATCTTACGCTGTGTTAATGTCTCTCTCAGTTTTTGTGTGATCTTGAAATAGTTATATTAAGATTTCTGCAAATTGTATCGACTGAATGCCTCTTCTTACATCGAAGGTTGGTGGCCTAACCTACAAGTAAGAGGATTTTCTTGCAATCTGGGATGCTTTCCCAGGAGCTTTAAGAATTACGTGCATTGCTTACCCATTTCTCCCGAGGACCTACGAAAGAGTCAACGAAGAAGGTAGTTAACCTTTGCGCCAATCGGCTATCCCGTACCATGCGTTTTTGGAGACAGGCCAGAAGGACAGGGTCGCCCGGCCATATTGGGTCAGGGTATTAGGGTAAAATAAGCCGGTTTTCCTGCCTCGCGGAAGCTCCTTCCTTCACCCTCCTCTATGATTAGCGCCTGGGAGCCTACTTAAGGCCCCTTTAGCCAGGATAACCGAGGAAAAAAATGAACCCCGGCCAGTTCCCTAGATGCTAGATCCTAAGCCGCGCCATTTTGTTAATGCGATAAGTTACGGAGAGTAAACTCATGAGAGGATGAAAAGGGGGAGCCATCTTAATTTCAGCGATGTAAAATGGCGAGACGGGCCATGCGTATTTTATTATTATTCTAGGGGCAGTGAAATGAAAACCAAAACCCCGTCATATAACAAACACACAGTCCGCTAAAAATTAGAAGCTAGCTCTTACTTATCGATACTGCCGTCGCTGTCATCGGAGAACTGAATAGTGACAACTCAAGAGGTGCTTGCGGTTGTTGTTGGGTTATGTCCATTGTTGGTGCGCGGACTGCTTAGCTGTTGTTGCAGGTGTTCGGTTTTCATTTGACTACTCGTCATATATCAAGAATTGCGCTAGAGTGGAAACAGCTGGTTTAAATTGCTAAGGGAGAGAGATAATTTTTGTACAATTGGTTCGTGTTCGCTTTACGACCGTCTTTTTTTTCCTTCGGAGCGATCATAAACGTTCTCAAACCCACTATCGTCTCGAGGGAACATGACATTTTTGCCAGTCGGTACACGTTTCATTAAATGAGTGATTGGATCAAATATGGGCCAAAAAAAATTACTATGGTATTTTCCTGTAAAAGCTGTTTGGTCTAGTGGCCGCACTATATTTCTATCCAGAGTGAAGATGGTGAATACTCATTTTTGGATGTAACCAACCAAAGTTCACCGTAAAAAAATTGCCATGTTTTCGTTTCCATGACAAAAAAATGAGAAGAAAACATCTGACGTCAAGTAGATAAAAAAGAAGTAATCACGCCATACGAAAAGGGGACTGATGGTGTTCCTGTTTAAAACTTTTGGCTTAGATAATAATGGATTCCTACGATATCTGACATCACAGCGTCAAGTTCTTATTTTCCTCATCTTCATAGATCATCCCCTCGTCTCCAGGCGAAGGAGAAGGGTGTTTGGAGATTTGGGGGAGGGGGACCCGTTGGCCTCAAGTAGAGTAGGTGAGGTAGCACCCTTCCCGAAATCCCTCCTTCACGCCCCTCCCCCTTCCGTAATAGGGGTCCGTATCCCAAGGACACGCGCTATCACTCTTCTTCCTTCGCGTCGGGAGGAGGGGCCGGGGGGAGACAAACACAGCCCTTATCTGATATCCTTCGAGAACCTTCCGGGAAGGCACTCTGCCCCCAACCCCACATCCCCCCTCCTTTTCACCCCTGCCCCCCATGACAACGCACCATTTTGCCTTCCCTCCCAAGGAGTCCCCATCCTTTCATCCCATCAAACACCATCCGACACCCCTTTCATCTTAAACCCCACACACTTATAACACCTCACCCACCCCACATCACATTGGAAATATTTTATCGCCCATTAATCTAAAAAAAGAGAAGGGTGGAATTTAATTATACTACCCACCAATTTTTGTTCTTCCCCTCTTGTAGCTCGCTTCAATTCCGTCCTTTTTCGTCAATGGAAATATCGCCCTGTCCTTCTTGGTCAAATGACCTCGGATATTTCCTGGACATTACGGCGAACAACATTTCTTAATATAAGTTATGAATTGATAATTTTACCAACTGTTCTATCCACTGTAGTTTGTCCAAAATGTGTCCACCTACAAAAGAATATCCATTGCATGGGCTCAGAAAGGAATGACTATGATATCGCGAACGACAAAAGAAACAGCTTTTTAAGATCCAAGAATCGCGCATGGAATTTACGCAACACCTAAACTTTTTAAGGAATAGAGTAATAATTTTCTTATGTAAATACACACACACATATATATATATATATATATATATATATATATATATAATATGTTAATTTGTGGGATTATAAATATTGTCTAAAGACAATATAATTTTTCAATCTCTCAATTGTGGGAGAATCAGATGCTTCGATTTAGATACATTCGGTTATGGTTTTATGCGTTTTTAAGTTAAAAGATTGAGCGATCGTTGATTGGCAAAGCCAAAAAAAAGACATGTAAGATATTTTTATCCGTGATGAGGAAAAAAAATTATGGAACTAAAGGATTTGGTGATTTTCCATTCATTTTTCACAAATCATAAATATCAATCCCAAAATATAAACACCCCTTAGCAACGGTATCCTCTGGAGGAACGCCCCTCAACAACAGGACCTTTTACACTGCACTCTATAAACAATAGCTGAAAACTGACTGATTTCATTAATGAGTTCTTATTTAGAGTTAAAAAAACCATAGCACGTTCTTACGTTGGGAGGTAAAAAGTGATTTAAACAGTAGAATTAAGAATTTACAGTGCGTTAGGGAAAATGGTTACCAGTCTCACTAAGGAATTTCGTAAATTATTGGAAAATAAAACTTGAAAGCCAAAAATGCACTTAATTCTTAACTGCCAAGGCATGCTTCATCAAGAAACATGAGAAAATTCATACTTTTCAGGAAAAACCGGCACACAAGTGACTATTCATATCTTATTGTGTTATTAGCATTACTGGAGTGACAATTATAGAGTGATATACAGCGGCGAGGACGAGAGCCAACGAGGGGCTGCCGTAATTTTAAATAAAAAGGTAGGAAGAAGCGTAGTCAACGAAGAGCAAGCGACAGATAGAATTTTACTCGTAGAGATTAAAGCAGAGCCGACGAACTTGGTCATTGTTCAGGTATACATGCCGAGCAACCACAGGGAGGAAGAAGTCGATAGGATGTATGATGAGTTAGAGGAAATAATCGCGTTAGTTTCTGCAGGGAAATATTTGGTAGTGATGGGGGATTGAAATGCGACGGTAGGCGAAGAAAGAGATGGTGATGAAGTGGAGGACTATGGGTTAGGCACGAGGAATGAACGCGGGGAGAAAGCAATTGAGTTCTGCAGGAGACGGGGTTAGTTATCACCAACACATGGTTTAGACACCACAAAAGGTATACATGGAAAATGTCAGGTGACTCAGAAAGGTATCAGTTAGATTATATTATGGTTAGGCACAGGTTTAGGAACAGTGTGATAAATTCGCACAGTTTCCCAGGAGCGGATGCGGACTCTGACCACAATTTAGTTGTTACGAAATGTAACGTCCGTTTCAAGAAGATAAGGCAAGGGCGGCGGGTTAGGAAATGGAATGTAGAGGCATTAATAGGATTAACAAGGCAGGAGTATCAGCAGGCTGTAGAGAAAATCATGGATGACGGTAAAGAACTGAGTACTATCAAAGAAAAATGGCAATATATCAAGAAAGTGATGTCGAAAACCGCAAAAAACACTATAGTAACCGTTGACGGGGAACGGATAAGGAAACCATGGATCACGGATGAGATGATTACAAAAACGGACGAGAGAAGAAAATGGAAGAATGTTAACTCGAAATTAGGCAAAATGAAGCACAAAGAGTTAAACAATTAATTGGGACGAGCCACCAATAAAGCGAAAGAAGCAAAACGCAATCCGAGCTTATGGAAAGTGTACAGAGGAAGGGTGAAATTGGTGCACTCTATAGCAAGGTTTAATCACTATCGAGAAGTAAGAAGGGAATATCTCTGCTAAAAGTTAATGATAAGTGGATTAAGAAAACAGTTGACACAGAAAATATTAAAGAGAGATGGAAGGAATATATAGAAACACTGTATGGTAGAGAACTTAGGCCAACAAGGTGAGACATAGAAAAGGAACATGACGTAGAAGAAGATAGCTTAGGTCCAGGCATACTCGAGGATGAGATAGAAAGGGCATTAAGAGAGATGAAACCAATTATGAACGTGTTGGTAGACAACATTCCTGCGGAACTATTGAAATGTTTAGGAAAATGTGGGAAGAAGACCACATACTTATATTATGTTGCGTTTTGAGACGACTGCATATATTATATTTTAGGTATATATATACACATAAAAAAGAATATATATACACACACACACGTACGAAGCGAGAGAGAGAGAGCAAGTGGGAAAGGGGGTTGTGGGGGAGGTGTGAAGGTTTAGTGCCTCAAGAGGCGTGGGTGTGGTTTCGCGCGAAATAAATAAAGACATATCCTCTTCCCTGGGAGGAGATAGATGGACGGTATAGGGGCACAGTAGACAGTGTCGGACAAGAGAGGAGAGAGTTGGGCAGTAAATATTACGCCTTGATGCCCAATAAATCGGATGGCCTCTCCCCCTCCCCTCCCCTCCTTCGAACTTCGTCCGCCATCGCAACCGCGATCGGCGCAAGTGTTTGCCAGGACTGAGCAAGGGTGGAATGGGAATGTTTGGGGGGTAATAAGACGGGGAGGGAGTTGGCTGTTTTGGCTCAGGGTGCCATTTCGGTTATCCTGAAAGGGTCGCTGTGGATTATTTTTTTATGCTACGGCAGAGAAAAATAGATTTCTCCCCAGCGAGGGGAGGTAGTAAAACAGTTGAGGTCGCACATCTCGCATCGTGTCCCCCATCCCGGCTGGGCTCCACCCTCTTCGACGCTTAATCCCGCGCCTTCCCCCGGTGAAAGTGAATGGACCACACTTTTTCCTTCCCTCCCCCTCCACCTCACCCTCACATGGACGGCGGGTCGTGAGGTCGGTGCCGAAAATCTTACTAGAACCTGTGACGAGCGACGGTAAATGTTTTTTCATGTCTACCTAACCTAAAATTTAATGAATACCTGTCCTTTTGATTTGTTGTAAGACGCCATAAATTCTCAACGGCCATTTACAGCAATGTACAACATGCAATTTTTATTGGAGGGGAGAAATTGCTACAACACATTTTCAATGCAAATGTTGTTTCAAATGTTTTGGATTCAAATGAGAAACTTATTACATAGTATTATTTAACGACCTTATCAGATGATAACAGAAACTTTGTTCAGATTAGTTACTACAGGATCTTTCCATGGAAATAAGTAGAATAAATCCGACGGTAAAAACTTAATTGCAGGTCAAAATATAAAAATGCTAAAGTTCTTCATAAGAGCACCCGTATGCATAGACACAGGTCAATGCCAGTGCCTCTACCACGTTTCTGGGAATCCTGGCGTCAATATTAGCCTCTACGGATGATGCCCAAGGGTCAAACAGATTAGCTTCCCATCAGACGGACGGCGTACTCCACTTTAAATGGTATCGACGTAGTGCCCGAAATTTTGGGTCGGGTTGTTGCTGAAAAATTCTTATTCCCCCGAAACTCGAACCCGGGATATCGGAGTTGTGATTCTACTAGATATGTACGAAGTAGTTATCCTGCTTCCTTGTTTTTGTAAGAGAGGGAAACGAAGTCTTTGGGTTGGAAGTTGTACAACACCCTGATGGTATGTGGATGTTTAACTGACTGATCGATGTAAGAGGTAATATGCGCGTGCTAGTCACATAATAATGGCTCCGATATATTTCGTGGAATTATTTTAGGCATTTTCTCCGCTGGTATCATCCTATTTTTGCCGACTGTCTATTTTCCAATATACGGAGTGAAATTTTATTTATTAAGGCAAGTATTATAATTGGAAGTGTGCCAAGTAGTAGTAACCTGGATTCCGTTTACGTTTACGCGTAGCAATTTCGCGTTAAAAATAAATTCTACATGAAATACATCTATATATATATATATATATATGATTTCTTCGAAGTAACACGGAAGTGTTGAATAAAAAACTTAGACAGTAACACACAGCACGAGAACACATAAAAAGAACACTCACAATAATATCTTGATAATTTCGACGGACTTGAGCTCCGTCTTCTTCGGAAGATAAGATTTATGTGTTCTCGTGCTGTGTGTTACTGTCTAAGTTATATATATATATATATATATATATATATATATTTATATATATATATATATATATATATATATGTTTCATGCATTCAGTTATCGTATAAACTCTTTACGTCTTTTTTTTTAATGCTTACTTTGCTTTGGAAGGGCTCAAATAGTTTTTCAAGAACCAGTCAATGATCGTTTTGATGAGAAATGCAATGTTTTTTAAATTTTAACCCTTTGCGATAAGGCGTTTAAGCTTGTTCATATTTATGATGGATTCCTCACGATAAAATTAGAATTTTCGACGTCTCCTTCAGTAGTTTTTTTCAAGCTTTTTCTCCCGTAGTCATGAGGAGCATCCGACAGAGTTGACTTCTTTCTCTACTTCCTTTTGAAAGATTCCCAGCCGAGTATTGTCATGTTCTCCGTCCTCCTATGGTTCCCTAAAACATATTTGGCTACCTTTCTCTGTACTATCCCTAGTTTTGTACAGAAATATTCTTCCTGTGGGCCCCATTCTTGAGATGAGTGCTCTGAAATTGGCCTTAAAAGGGTTTTATTCCCCTTCTTCTTAGTTACTCCATCGCTCATTTTCTCAATCAATACAGCATTTGAAAAGCTTTCTTGGCAATAAAGTCCACCCCACCTTAATGTCTTGCCCGTCCCACCATTATCAAAGCAACCTCCGACTTATAGTCTAACTCATGTTATGATGAGAAATTTTACTCAAAGAAAATTCCATTTACTCCTCGTACGAAAACCATGTCTTCAAAGTATTCATTTCGGCTTTTAATTTCTGAGTTCGTATTTTTTCTAAATCCAATTTGTACCTGAACAAAGAAAATTTCTTTTTTTTTAATAATGTGAATCGCAGCTACTGGAGATGAGAATTTTGAAACATACCTATAATTTGTGGAGAATGACAGAAAATTGTTTTTGCTGAAGAAGAAGGCCAATGAGGTACTAATGACTCTATTACGTTCTGTTTTATTTTGCCAAATTAGTTTGTCAAAAGTGTTCATCATCTTGAATTATCAGTCTCAAGGGTGTTTGGAAGAAGATGTCTCTCGCCTTGCCCTTCCCTCCGATCTCTCCCTCCTTGCCCTACCTTGCCTTCCATCGCCTGCTTCTCATTATCCGCCTCCCACCATATCCATTCTTTAATGCATATCCTTCCATTAAGGCATCGCCTTCAGCACAGGTTTCTTTTTCGACGTGCTCCATCGATCAACAAAGAGTTATCGTCTTACACAAGCGTTCTTTTTAGTTTGCAAATTTATAATAGTATTAGAAGTGACCACGAACACTACATCCATCTATCGCATTGTGGAATCAAAAGTTATAAGTATTGTATGAGAATTAATCAAACGCGAACGAAGCAAATGAGAAACCCACTTAAATATAGATGTCACCTCCAGCAGTAAATTAAAGGGCAATCAATTTAGGGCAGGTGGAACAAGTCAGCTATTTAGGGAGTTTTGGGTGAGAGGTGGGGACATTGAAGGAGCATTTTCGTTCGATAGAAAATGGCTCAAGGAAAGCGGTCGTTTATGACTAGAAATTTATATAAAGACCTAAAAAAAACTCGTGAAATATTTAAAATGGAGACTTGCTTCACATGACTTGGAAAAATGTTTGAGCAGGCAGGAAAATAAGCGTGAATTTCAAGTCTTTGAGGTGTGTAGAAGTATGAAATAAAAAATAGACGTTGAAATGGAAACTTTACCTTAACAATCCCTATTATGCTAGTTCTTGAACCCCCGTATTCATATTTAACTAAGCTTTTCCCTCGCTAGAAAATTACATAACCTCGGTTTCATTTTTATTGATTTTCATCCCATATCTATCGCACTGAATTTCCAATTCACTCAGCAATGCTTGCAACCCCTTGGCTGACTGAGCAACTAATGGTTGGTCATCAGCAAACCTAACCGATTTTACGAATTCCCCTCCGACATTCATTCCTACCTCCAGTTCTTCCCATGCCTCTTTTATCATTTCCTCCGCATATACGTTGAACAGCACCGGTGACAATGGGCAACCCTGCCTTACCCCTCTTCGCAACACTGCTTATCCGGACTATCCGTTCCCCACTCACACCTGAGCAGTCTGAGACATGTACAGGTTGCGGATTAGCTTCCTGTTCCTCCAATCTATTCCTATTTTCTGCAATACACGCATTTGTTTCGCCCAATTCTAATCTATAGTCCTCTCAATTAGTGATCTCATTACTGCAATGGCATCGCGCGTACCTCTCCCCTTCCTAAACTCAAACTGATCATCCCCTAAGTAATCATTTGCCCTAATCTCTGCTAATTTTATTGATGATACTTAGAATAACTTTGGCTGCGTGGGATATCAAACATATTATTCTGTAGTCCTTACATGACTTAGCCTTAACCCTCTTCAGAATAGGAACTAAAACTGATCTCACGAAATCTGAATGGCTGAAAAGCCAAATTTCTTCCTCATTGATTCCTCGAATCAGTTCGTATAGAGTCTTCTTCCCACATTTTCCTAAACCTTTTAGTAGTTCCGCAGGGATGTTGTCTACCCCCACAGCCTTGTTTGGTTCCATCTCCCTTAATGCCCTTTCTATGACTAAATAGTAAAACATCAATCGATACACTAGGCCATGAGCTGACGTCACCTTGAAGCAAGTAGAGGTATGGAATGGGAGTCAAACCTCCACGTTCAACGAATCGTTCTGCGCCGTGCATACATGATGAACAAGGGTTGAAAGTTTGATTTCTTGTTGACGCCTGTCGTTAACTGGGCTGCGTTTGGCTGAGCAGATGACTCCATTACGGATGGTGTCAATGAGTGATGAGGGTGATTATCATTTGAATGTGAAACGAACTGACATAATTGCGTCCACTTTTCGAATCGATTAAAGCGACTCTAGCGGATGTGCGCTCGAGTCAAACAGATTTGGGCTCGAAAAATAGTAATGAATCGTGAACATTTGAAATTAACTCCCACCCCTTCCCCTTTTGATACACGAGTTCCGTACACCCTCCACCCCTTGTTTAAATAACCACGGATTAAAACCCTATCGATCAACACCCCTGCCGCAAATCACGGACAGAAATAACACTTCCACCCCAACCGCCCGTCCCCTTGAGAGAGCCCCTTACTTGTTCACTGCCGTACTTCCTTTTTTTCTTCATCCATCCATCCCTCCCTCTCTCTTTTGCTCTATTTTTTTTCAAATAACCTCCGTTAACGAATACTCGCTTCAATTAACGCCACACAGTCAGAGGGGCTTAGTGACGCGTTCGTTTGGCGTTAGTCGTTTCCTCCAATCAGGCGTCGCCCGGGGAGACGAGCGAACGATTAGTTTCTTTTCAACTGCGAAGAAAAAACAAAACACGGGGAAGAGCGAATAACACAAGCAAGCGGATGCTTAATTTCCCGTTGGCAACACACGTGGGAAAAAAGGAATGAGGAAGAGCGTGTCCTGGTTGAAAACGCTACGCAGTCCCGGTAAAAATAAATATTTAAATATATATATATATATATATATATATATTTGATCCATGGTCCATTGTGAAAGTAATGCGCATGCTCTAATTGTGACGCCGCTATCAATGGCAGAGTTGTGAAACCAGTCGGGAAATGTGGTTTGTGGTCTGCCCTTCCAAAGCAGCTGGTCGACGGTTTGCTCTGAGCAATTTGAGCGGAAATACATGCCTCCGCGTGAATTGTGTTTTTTTGACTATGTAACACGGCGCGATGGAGCGCTCAGCCACACGCCACATGGCCCCAGTCACACGTCCTTTATCGTTATATATATTCCCTTGTAGGAGAAATTGAAAAAATACTGTAATGTTCAGGTTTTTTAAACTGTTAATAAATGAAATCATCAGTCATCTTTTTTCTCCTAACCTTCTCATCACATGGATTAATGACCTTGTCGTTTTTTACAATAACGTTTTTATGTGTCCCACTCTCTCAGGCACACTCTCATCAAGATGGTATGGATTTAAGCGATCGTTTCCAGTATAAAGGTCGAAGTCAGTCGCGTATCAGTCAGTGGATGAATGGACAAACAGCAGAGGACATGATTTTTTTAAAATAATAGTGTGTAATGCCAACTTGATTGCGGATGCCCGCAGCGTCGGTGGAGGCATCTGGTGGGGAGGTTGACGAATTGGATAAAGAATTGATAAGCACAACCCCTGAATCCATTTATCCCGAATTATTGATAATATGAACCAACGCACGTTATGGAGGTGGGGAGGTACGAGACGTGTTCATAAAGTAAGGCCCGTTTGGTCACAGGAAAAAATATACTCATATGATACACTTTTTATTGGCACTTTTAGTTAGCTACAAACCTACTTCACTTATTTACATAATCGCCGTTCACTTCTGAGCATATTTTGTACCGCTGCACCAGCTTCTTTAACTCCTCTGCATAGAAACTCGCCGCCCGAGGGTTGAACCAATCGACAATGCCATTCTTGAGTTCCTCTTCGGTTTCGAAACGTTGTCCACCGAACCACTGTTTCAAGTGCAAGAAGAGGAAGTAGTCGCTGGGTGTAAGGTCAGGACTGTACGGTGGGTGGTTTAAAGAGTTCCCAACGACCCAAAAACTCTCGTCCACTGGACATTCTTTGCTCTTTGTGGTGGTCGGTGAGCATTTTCGGTACCCACCTTGCACGCAATGTGTGGTATCCGAGGTTTTCCGTAACAATATTGTAGACAGTAGTGCGTCCAAGTTGAGGAAATTGTTCAGCCAGGCCATTAATTGTCAATCGACGATCACATCGCAGTTTTTGTTCCACTTGCGAAACAATTTCATCGGTCAGAATACTGGGCCTACCACTTCGCTCTTCGTCATGGACATTTGTTCGTCCATTTTTAAAATCACAGCACCATTGTCTAACCTTTCCTTCACTCATAACTGTAGGTTTATAAACTAGGCATAATTCCCGATGAATTTCAGCAGCTGATAATCCTTTTGCATACAAGAATCGTATGACAGAACGCACTTCACAGCTGGCGGGATCAACGATTGTCGCGGACATTGTTGTTTGCGTGCACGCATAAGCAAACGACTTCTGAAACAAAACAAATGCTGCTATAGCTTCTCAATGAGTCAATAGATGGCGCTACAGGAGCAAAACTGTGTTCTGAAGCGCCAATATTTAAATATAAGCAAACGGTACTTACTTTAAGAATATTTCTCGTATATAAGACCATGATGGTGTACATTAGAGATCCCTTATTAAGTCAATTTCTCACCATATCTTTCCTTCGTAAGATAATTCACCCGTCAAAGGCTGCTTTTCTATATTCTGTAAAGGAATATATATTCTTTAGAACCGGGGAAACTCATTCTTATTTACCCTACAATATTTTTTCCTTCATTTTTTCGTCAATTATCTCTTCCTTTGTTCGCCCTTAAGAGCCAAATATCTTCTCTTCCCTTTTTCCTTTTCCATCCTCTTTTCCTTCTTACTATCTCCGCCTAGCATAATTTAAAATAAAATGCCGGTCTTTGTTTGTATGGCACTTGTATTCTCCATTATTCTCCATGCCAGTTTCACAAAATATCATAGGTACACTCCTCCTCCTCCCGTCTTGAAGGCCCGTGTTTTGTGTCCGGTACCCTCCGTACTTAAAAAAATCGCTCCAACGATATGTTTTTGCCTAAGTTATTCTCTTTCTCAAATATCAACTCATTGCGACATTCTGCAATATTAAAATACTCGTGAGTGGCGTACCTTGAAGATCATTATGGTGTCCAGTATTATTTATCTGACTATTATATTCTCGACCTTTAAGAACGTAATGTTATACATTTGAATTGACGTTGATCTTAAAAACTCCCGATCTTGATCCGAAGGTGGTTTAGCCCCTCGGATATTAGTATTCTTGGTTTAAATAGAGCCGATGTTATTCCTTTGAACAGTCCCTTCTATTTTATAGTCATCTTTTCCATTCCTTTCGCTGCTGACTGAAATTCGGAGTTGGTAGAAAAAGGGGTCGGAGGAAATACGAAGATTAAGACAGTGGGAATATTGAAGGTTGTGATGGGGAATGTTGGATAATCTGTAAGAAGGATGGAAAAAGACAACATGAATACGTCTAGGAAGTATGGATCGCTGAATAAGATAGGAAACAGGCTCTTTAGAGAATATAGGAGGAAGTACAAAAAAAATTCAGCATTCAGGTAGGTTCAAGGACTTCTCAGGAAGAGTCAAGTACCGTTGAATTCTAGAAATAGATCTCCCTCTAGTATTTGTCAGGATTTCCGTCTTGTATTGAGCAGACACTAGGATCGGAAGCATCGAAGAAAAAAATAAGTGAAACTTCTTCAAACTTTTGGGATTTGGTTGTGCATGACCTCAGAAATTTGAGCGATATTGTGAGTGATAAGAAGAAGAAATGGATGAGAAATGCATCTGATGGAGGGACTAAAATGTCAAGGAAAAGGGGCGCGCGGGGAAGAGGTTGAGGAACGGAAAATGGGAGTTTACAAAGACGAATCACCGAAGGAAAGGTAAAAGGGAGAAATACGAGTGATGGAAGAAACAATTATTAAGAAATAGACTCACCCGAGAAGGCAATAGCTAGTTCATACATGTTATTTTCTTAGAGCAGTTTTACAGAGTAGGATAGAAAGATACAAGTAGAGGTCAATGTGTTGGGCGTAGTATACCTAATACATTGTATGGGAAATACAATAGTTTAACCTTTTTGGATGGATCTCTCGTTAATGTCTATGTTATGGTCCCCCCTAAGTACATTTTCTTATTGATCCCGTGAGCTTTAGGCAAACAAGGAGAACTTTGTTTATTTATTTAATTAATATTTTTATTTACACATACCCTGCAATCCACCTCTAGGGTGTGTGGCAGGAGGTGAATACACAACAGACTAATTTTTACCCAAAAATGAACCTACCGCGGTCAGGCAAAGATGATCCTTTATCGTTCGCGGGGAAAAAAATGACATCTTTTTCTCGTATCTGTTCTACACTTAAACTCTATGTAGGAGTATGTATCTCGTAGTATCTAATTATACATACACAATAAGCTGTATTAAAAAATGATATATGAAATGACCTGAATAACTGAAATAAATAATAATGATCATTGAAAATCTCTTTTGAGAAAAACCTAAAATATTAGAGATATGTTAAAATATTTTACTCAGGTAACTTGATCGTGAGCGGCGATTATTTTTTTTATTTATGTACCATGCAAGCCAC